>CM042241.1:19011240-19553740 GCA_023566225.1 Romanogobio albipinnatus
TGTAAAGCGCTTTGGATGGACATTGGTCTGTTAAAAGCGCTATATCCTCCTGGGACCCAGAAAAAAAAAGTTTTTTGAATTTAGTATTTTTTTTATGTCATTACATTGTTTAGAAAGCATTTTTTTTTGAAAAATGATATTTTATTCATATGTTATAATATGTTGAAAGCAGGACTCAGTTGTTAAAAAAGTTAAATGACATGAAATTGCATGTATAGGCAAAAATAATGGGATTTATTTTTAATTCACCAATCAATTTTTAGGTTTCTGTTTTTTTTAAACAAACTTTATTTAAAGATGATTCTGAACTATGTTATGAAAGATGTAAAGAAATGCATTCATATACCATTTTACTTTATGAAATATGTGGGTAAAATGACAATACTTGGATTTTCCCATTCAATACAATGTATCTATTCACTGCATCTAATTTGCATATTAATGTGTTCTTGGTGCAACATGTAATGAAAAAAGAAGTGTAATAATGGGAGGAAAAATTGCAACATTTTCATAATAATATCTAATATTTCATAGGAATATTGATATGTAATTTCTTTCCCTGTTCACTTGTTATGTCTCCAAAATGCCTGATAAACATGATTTGAATCCTGGTGTCCACTACAGCGGTCATTTATGAAATCAATGCCCTGTTTTGTAACAGAAAGTCATATTTTGATTAGAAACCCCATAACATTTTCCTGAGATGTTGATTTATAACAAACAATTTGAAAATTAATCAGATTTAAATTATAATTATATGATTATATTTCCATAAGAGTGCTAAACATTAATGTCAGCCGTTTTTAAAGACCAAGAAGAAGTTGTTGTCCTGGTGAATCCTCCAAACATTTGGTATCCCTGCAAAGCCCCGAATGTGCTCTTTACAGGACATCCAGACTGAGACATGTGACATGTATGATGTCAGAGAAATTCACTAAAATATAATGTCCACTTCAGTGGACAAAAGTCTATTCTTGGGTCCCAGGAGGATATAAATTCAGTCCATTTGACATTTCACTCGGTAATGGCAGTTTTGATTTATATGCTGTTTTTGCTTCTTTACTTGTTTTCGGATCCAGAGATTGTGTAAAAGTGCCCCTTACCGTATAACAGTGAAAACATGGCTTGCTTGAAAAACTTTTTTCCCCCCACAGCCACCAGGGAATACCGTGTCCATGAAAGGGTGTACATGGTCTGCAACAATGTTTATGTAGGTGGTACATGTCAAAGTAACATCCACATGGATGGCAGGACCCAAGCTTTCCCAGCAGAACATTGCCCAAAGCATCACACTGCCTCCGCCGACTTGCCTTCTTCCCATAGTGCATCCTGGTGCCATGTGTTCCCCAGGTAAGTGTCGCACAAGCACCCGGCCATCCACATGATGTAAAATAACTTATGATTCATCTACGGCTGGTAGGGATTACAACGAGCTTATTCATCACTAACCCTAACATTTACAAAAATCCTGCCCTTGGAAACACGCAACAAAGAGGGTGAGGCCATGTTGAGAAGACATTAGAAGAGCACATTTAGGAGTTTGCACAAGCTGTTGCATCAATCTTTTTTACATTTATTGCAATACAGTACGTAACACAATTGCAATAGCATGTCATAAAAGCAAGATGACAACATATGACCATTATAACCGTAATTAAACTAAACTATACCTGTTCTATCTCCATACAGCATATATTCTCTGGCTCTGTGCATCTTAAAACTAGCCTGACAAGCCAGACCCACATCAAGATGTTGGGTCTGGGAAAACACCAGTGGCAGGGCTCAATCCGAGGGGCGGGATAAACGGTTGTCTTTCAAATTCCCTCTGCACGCAATATGATAGCGCTACAACCAACCAGAGCAACGAAGAAGGTGAAGCGGAGCTTTCGCCGTATCCGGTGAGCAAAACTCTGAACACATCTTCCTTTCTTAAGAATGACTTCAGTGTCGTTCTTTGTTATTTTCTCAAAATTCTTCCAGAGTCACGGCCAAAGCCGATTCGAAAGACCGCTGTTGACCAGCTTCTTCGCTTACAAGTAGCACGCGGAACCACCGCAACTCTGCCGTCATCATGTTAAGCCCGCCCACCGACTCTATACACGATGTGATTGGCCTGACCAGAGTTTGGTTTTTCCAGCTCGCACGCCAACGGAGAGTTGCTAGACGACCCTGGCTGCAAATTAGATTTGTGGTGTGTCTAGATTTCTAAATCTTAAAACAGTTTCTCATGACAGAATATGCTAATCAATGACTTGAAGACAGTTAACTCCACATCAGCTACATAAATTCAACAACTAACCATTCAGAAATGTCCTGTTGCCTTCTACATGTTGTCACATCTTCTCGAGTCTCTCCATCATTGTCCGACTCCGGTTTGAACATAAAAGGCGTGAGGTAATCGGAGCTGCAATCTCGAGCTCTTGAAGCTCCGCCTGGGAGTAGCAGGTCATTTGCATTTAAAGGGACACACACAAAAACAGTGCGTTTTTGCTCACCCTCAAAAAGCGGCAATTTTAACATGCTATAAAAATGATCTGTGTGGTATTTTGAGCTAAAACTTCACATACACACTCTGGGGACATAAGAGACTTGTTTTACATCTTTTAAAAAGGCATTATAGAAACCCTTTAAACAAACTCCTGAAGGATTGCCTTAGCAAATATCACTAATAAACAAACACATTTTTATGACGGAAAGTTGAAATGTATTTTCTAGTGCTGAAATGTGAAACAGAAGTGAGGAGTATTGGGGGAGACAGATGACACAAGGGAATATGAGAGAAAGAAAGAGGAGATCCAGAAAGAGGAGAGAGAGAAGCTCTTTTCTAAAACAGTCCATCCATCATATAGCGTATGGAGCGGTGAGGAGGAACAGATTTAACTCAATGAGAGGCGTGACGGTCATACACCCACATTCACACACGCAGAGATGCCTAACTCACAAGCACAGTGAGGAGCAGGACTGTCCACACACACAAACAGATACACACCCTCAGCGGCCCCAGTGGGAGTGGAAGAAGGCCTTGCCAAAGACTGAGACAAGGACACACACCAGTGCCTGCCCTCCATGTGCTGTTCACGGGTGAATTGTGAGCTTGTGTGTACGTGTGTCTGGTAGACCTCTGGAGTATGTTTGCATGGCCCTGAAGGCGTCAGAGCGTGCTGGGCTCACAGCGCGTTGGGTTCCCACAGGGACCGTGGTGAGGGAGCGTCCCACTGGGGTTGTGGTGTTTAATAACTTGACTGGAACATGGGCCACACACATAAACACAGAACAACACAAACAAACACCCACAACAGAGTTCGAGTAAAACTCTGTAAACCAAACTAGACATATAGTCTCAGACATTATTGTCATGGTATTCCAAGGTAATTAATAGTAACATTCTACATTCTAATACTACATTCTGAATCTGATTTCAAGCTTCAAAAAGACACAAAAAGTGTTTCATAAATGTAGTCCATATGAGTTCCATAAGACCATCTGAGCAAACCATTCACTGAAAAGATTTGAGACAAACTAATGATTTATTGATTAATCAGATCAAGCCTACATTGGTGACTGACTATATGGTGTTCAGAATGAAATAGGTAGAGCATGTTCATTTAATCCTGTCAATCACAATGAAAAAAAAAATACATACACCCCCCCCCCCCCACACACACACACACGCGCACGCACGCACACACACACGCACACACACGCAGCCTTGAGTCTGACGTTTATTCTCGTATGTTCTCATTTTAGATCATCACTATTTTATACTAAATAAATAAATAAAATATGTTGTTTGAATTAATATTAAGTGAATGTTCATTTAAGACACAATAATGTCAATATCGACTGTTTTTGCACTACTCCGCCAAAGATTTCCAAATTGAGTCACTGCAAAACATTTCATATTTTATATTTAAAACACTAATCTCATAACATTATTTGTGCAATTGTAACTGCAGTGTAAATGCATTCATTGTATCTCTGTGCTGGAATAAACAATTTGTATAAAATACATCTAACTGCCACTTCAGATGCAGCTTCTGTACCTCTACAAATATGGATTTTGTTTACTGATTTCATTTGACTGGTAATAGCTCTGTAGTGTATCATAATTCTGATTGAATTTATTGAACACTTTAATGGAAAAGTTAATTTTGTTCACTGCTCATAGGTTTGAGATTATTTTCCAGTTGTCATACCTCATCTTAAAAAGTGTCCTCCTTTTTGGTGTTAAAACTTGTGACAATTCTTCCTTCATCAGACCACCACCCCAAGTCGACTTCTATTTCTTTTCACTTCTATTAGCTATTAACTTTGTAATCTTCATTAGACCAAAGTCCAAAGTGGGAATTTAAAGTTTAAGTCAACTCTAATGCTTGATTTCTCCCCAAAAAGACAGCAAAAATCATTCAATATTGATATTATAAGTCAGTACTTCACCAGAGGGTCTCAGTTGAGCTCATTAATATCAGCAGTCAGTACTTTACACAGCACGGTTCACACCAAAAAATTTGATAGATAGCAAACTTGATATGCAGTATAACAAAATATAGCCTTTCCTGCTGGAAACACCGGCTCAAACCAGCATGAAGTTTTGGCTAGTGCTAGTATGATGCTAATTTGGTTGATGGACCAATTGAGCCATACTGTTCATGATAGCAAAACGTACAGTATAGGTCAATCTACCCGACCTTGTATTTTTTACTGGTTAGGCTATTTAAGCAGCACCCCAGCATTTCACAGTGGAGACTAGCATCCAAAACACTGTTTATCAGCAGGGCTACACAAGATCCATGTTTGAATCTTGTCAGCATCAGACTGTGAGAAATGGTTTCTTATGGAGTGAACGGGAGTAAGTCTGCAGGAGGGCTGATGCTATATTCTTGATTCTCCTGTTGAAGCATTGTTCTGTGGAGAAAGCTTCACTAGCTATTGATCACAACCTTTTGACCTATCCTCGTGTTAACGTTAAACTATATCTCAAAGCTGACACCAGCAGCTATTGAACACAGAAACACACCATTCAAGATTCTGTGCTTTATAGTGGTCAATGTCGGACTATTTCTCAAGAATGCAAGGGTGAATACAACATACACACACACACGCACGCACACGTACAAACACACAAATTATTTCACTCACAAATACCAGTGTTTGTATTTGTATGTTTCACTCACAAATACCAGTGCAAAACACTAACTTTCTAACTAGCCTTTCTTACTAGGGAGGTGCTCACTAGTTGGTCTTTAACATGTTTCACTATATTAGTGAGGACATTTTTGAATATTGTGAACATTTTGGAAATCAGAAGCAATTACTATAGTTATCAAATTCATTCATCCATGTCTTTATGGACCTTGCTTTGTGCACTGGTGTCAAACATGTTGGAACAGGAAGGGGCCATCCCCATACTGTTCCCACAAAATTGGGAGCATGAAAATGTATTGGTATGCTGAAGCATTAAGAGTTCATTTGGAACTGAGGGGCCAAGCCCAACCCCTGAAAAACAACCCCACACCATAATCCCCCTCCACCAAACTTTACACTTGGCACAATGCAGTCAGGCAAGTGCCGTTCTCCTGGCAACCACAAAACCCAGACTCGTCCATCGGATTGCCAGACTGAGAAGCGTGATTCACACTCCTGAGAACACGTCTCCACTGCTCTAGAGTCCAGTGGCGGCGTGCTTTACACCACTAGATCTGACGCTTTGCATTGCACTTGGTGATCTAAGGCTTGGCTGCAGCTGCTCGGTCATGGAAACCCATTCAATGAAGCTCTCTACGCATGTTCTTGAGCTAATCTGAAGGCCACATGAAGTTTGGAGGTCTGTAGATATTGACTTGAAAGTTGGCGACTTCTGTGCACTGTGTGCCTCAGCATGCGCTGACCCCTCTCTGTGATATTACGTGGCCTACCACTTCGTGGCTGAGTTGCTGTTGTTCCCAATTGCTCCCACTTTGTTCACGAACTGTTGACCGGAGAATATTTAGTAGTGAGGAAATTTCATGAATGGACTTATTGCAGAGGTGGTAACCTATCACGGTACCACGCTTGAATTCACTGAGCTCCTGAGAGCGACCAATTCTTTCACAAATGTTTGTAATAGCGTCTGCATGCCTAGGTGCTTGATTTTATACACCTGTGGCCATTGAAGTAATTGGAACACCTGAATTCAATGATTTGGAGGGGTGTCCCAATACTTTTTGGCAATATAGTGTATGTGTCAATGTTTTTTTTTTTTCAGTGATGATACTAACAAAAAAAATGATCATGGTGTATCATATTAAAAGTATCATGGTTTTTCTTTTAAATATCTTATCCATAAATATGAATTCTGTGTCATAGTATCAAAGTGAATTGGTATTACCATGAAGGCAGTGATCCCATGACTGTAGGTCTACTATGTTACCACCTACAATATTGTTGTTTTGATAAGGGAAACCCAAACATTTTTATCTCTATAGACCCTTTTCACAGACTGTGATGACGCGTTTTAACGGTCATCAATATCGTAAATCCTGCAACGTTTTTTGTATTATCATTTTTAAAAATATATATGTACATTTATAACACTAATACTTTTTATTTTATTACTTTTGCATCAAATTACAATAAAAAAGTTGCTGTGAGGGTGTTTAGTAATAACGTCTATGGGAGTGATGGAAAAAATTAACATATTTCTCTCTTTTCACTGCCGTTATCAATCTCACTCTATTTTTTCCCTCTTTTGAAAGTTGTGAAATCACTATTGTGGCATTTTTCTTTTGCTATGTGAGCAAATGGGCACAAAAAAAAATATTTAATGTATTCTCTCATTCACAGCTATAATATTTAACCCAACTATGAAGACTTCCGCTTTGAGAAACCCGGACATGTGAAAAGGGTCTATTTCAAGACTTGCAGGCCACAGTTCAGGGCATGGCATGACTCGACTTCAGCTTCAACATCAGACTTGGCTGAAGTCAGATTCACTCACATACTCCCACACACACAAAGAAAGTTATATAAAAGACACTTTAAAGCACCCAGCCAAAAAAAAAACATGCACAGTACTATCAAACAGACACAATGTGAAGTGTAATTAGTGCTGTCTCTACTTCACTGCACCTCATCACACGTTCATGCTTTCTCTCTCTCTCTCTCTCTCTCTCTCTCTCTCTCTCTCTCTCTCTCTCTCTCTCTCTCTCTCTCTCTCTCTCTCTCTCTCTCTCTCTCTCTCTCTCTCTCTCTCTCTCTCTCTCTCTCTCTCTCTCTCTCTCTCTCTCTCTCTCTCACACACACACACAAACACATACATACATACACAGTAGGATGTGCAATTAGAGGTGTCCTGCTAAGCTCTGTAGTCGCACTCTATTGCTGCCATGTAACATCACCTCAAACAGAGCTGTTGTCTCTTCCTCTTCCTCCTCCTACTTTGCACCTTTCTTCTTTCTCCAGTTTGTCTAATTCTTATTAAAACTTCACATTTGTTTGCATGCTTTCTTATGAGAATCTGTTAATATGTGTAAATCACAAACAGTCACAGAACTGCGTGTGTTTGCCTCTCACTTTGTATAACGACACACACTGCTACGCAGTGTCCTGTGCTCTGTGCAACAGGAAGTTCTTTAGAACAATTAAAAATGATTACTTATTAAAAATAGATTCAATGGTGAAAAAAACATTCAGTGGTTCTTTTTTGTCATCACATAGTAATTGTCCTTTATTTAACCAGGAATTAAAACTCTCTGAGACTAAAAATCATTTACAGAAGTGACCTGGCCAAGAAAAACAACTCAAGATGGATAAATATAAAGCATATACATGCAAATATTTCTTAAATATATACATGTATGTGCGTGTATTCAAATATACATAATAATTGTACACAGTACATACACATATATTGTGTAAACACAAACTTTATTTCAGATGCGAATGTGAATGTGAATAATTCCATGCTCATTTCATATATATATATATATATATATATATATATAAAGATTTATTATTAAGAATGTTTATGGCACTGTGTGTCCCAGTTGAGGCTGTTGGAGTCATGGCTGAGATCATTAAAACAGATATTTAGAGCCTGAGTTTGTATTTCCAGTTACAATATTAAATCTCAAATCTCTCAGCTGAAAAAAAATTCAGCATGCTTTAATAAAAAGATTTTTATTAAAGGGGTGCTTGATTATGATTATTTTTTTTTACTTTAGTTAGTGTGTAATGTTGCTGTTTGAGCATAAACAATATCTGCAAAGTTGTGACACTCAAAGTTCAAAGACTTATTTTACATCTTGTAAAAAGGGGCAATCAACTACCCCTTTAAAACCAACTCAGTTTTACAGTGTCATTCAATGAAGTTATACAAATATTTTAATCATGATAACTCTCAGGAATAGTTTTACCATGTTAATGGATATGACAGTGTTAATGTTTGGTCTTGGTATAGAATCAATCTGCTTCACATGTTTCTGCTGCAGAGCAATTATGGACAATAGATACACAGACACTCTGCAAGTATATAAGATATGCTGCTGCTGCATGAATAGACATACATACATCCAGCAGATAGGCAGGTGGAGAGTTTCAGAGGAACTCTGATAGAGTGCTGCAAGACCAGCTTATACAGCTAACCCTGAACCAGGCTATTTAAATGTTGATCTCATTGGCTGAAGGATCAACAGGGGCCAATCAGCCCGTGCCATGTTTCATGACTGAAATGGATATATCAGTATCAATTTGTATCATTTGTGATTTTCGGTAATCAAAGTAACTTACTTAAAGGGGTCATGAACTGAGCTTTTGACATTGAAGAGGTCATCATAGTATAAGAATATCCTGTTTCAGAAGTTTCAGAACGGAAAACTTCCTTGCTAGTCCAAAAACATGCAACGAACAAATCGTCGTGGAATGTGCCTATGAAAGACCGCCTCTACAGAAGAAAACACCTACTTCATCATAGTAACTTTGGCCCCGCCCACTAGTGTGTTAGTGAGATGACGAGGAGAGAAGAGCTAAACAGGATCACTGCACTAAAAATAACATTACCTTCCAAAGGATCCTAATGCTATGAACGTGGTTACTTATTTTCAACAATGTGAATGTCTCAGTTGAACATTATTTATTTGTATTTGGTACATTTCACTGTGGATTCTTTGGTAAATCAGTCATCAATTTCGGCACAGGCTTTGCAAACAGATTTTAACGATATGGACTTGACAGTATTGCCACAACAACATGTAGGTAACTATGTTAATTCTAATGCCTGATCTGTGACCAGTGATTGTTGATATGTAATGATTCATGTAGACTACAGTCAGATGTTCTTTGTCTATGTGTCAGTAAATCAAACCAGTGACTAAACGGTCAACTTCACATTGTTTCTCTTAGTAGGATGAAAATAATATGTTATTTAAACTGTGATTAAACTATATATAGAAAGCTGGAGCTGTCAATCAAACGGCACACATTGGACTCACGCCAAAACTCCTGTTAAAATCAACAAATCTCTTATTTACATTGTGTTTGCACAGTTAGTTATGATGAACGTATTTGTGAGAGTGCAGAAATCAAGTTGCAATGACGAGATCGCTGCATTCATGCGTTCAACATGTCTGTGATCATCTACAATGCTCATCACTGCAACATTTCATACCACTAAATATAATGCCCATGCTATAATCAACACTTTTCACCATTAGTTAACCTTAAGAGCTGTAATAGCATGTTATAAGAGTTCTATGTAATACTTATTTCATATGCAAAGATGTCAGCCAATCACAGCAATGGGCGTTTACACTGATGTCTCACAGCAGACACGCCCCCTTAAAACAGAGCGTTCAAATCAGAGGGCTAAATTCAGGGTGAAAAAAAAACTTTTATTTCTAAATTATGACAATTTTTGATGTAAAAAATCATACTAAAATTATAAGTGCACCCCAGGAAACATAAAACAATAAAACAATGCAGTTCATGACCCCTTTAACTTACAGTACAGTGGGTTCACTTGAAAAGATGATATATTAGGCTCATTACCTTTTGGAAAATGCATCTAGTGCAAGCAGTTCACTAGCTTTTGGAAAAGAGATTTTCAGCCATTTTCTGGGAAAATACGTTTTCTAAGAGGAAATACGTGGACGGTAACAGGGTAGGGAGTGAAGCTGTGCCAGTGGAGGTGACTCGTTCTGTTTTGTACCAAATCTCTTTTTTTCCCCTTGCTCCATCCTTTTTTCCTGTCTGTGTTGCTTCACAGTTGTTGTGCGTATTAGTGCATTCAGGCTCTATGCTCCTAATTGGCTGTTAGCACTAAACTGCAGGCAGGTCCCTGGGAAGCCAATCTGCCTCAGAAAAGAGTAAACACAAACACATAAATACAAATAAACACATAAAGAAAAGGTCTGCCAAGCACAGAGTCACAGTGGGACTTCACTTTCCCAAACGTTACGTAGCACTGAGCCATACATCATTAATTTGACTGATGTTTAAACATATCTGAATGAGGGATCAGCAATGACAACAGGAGAGCAACAGGCTATGTTCGTAATGGAATACTAGCAGATTACTACATAGTGTGTCGTATATACTGTGTACTGCCTACTTAAAAAAAACAAAAATCCAAAGGGAAATGGTGTAATGTATATCAGTGTTAATTTCGTTGACGAATAATTTTCGTCATAATTTTCGTCAACAACCTTTTTTCACTGACGAAAACTAGACGATAACTAAATAAAAACTAGTGATGGATGACAAAAACTATAACGAAAATCAACTGTCATTTTCGTCAACAAATAAAAGAGACGAAAATGCTAGGGAGGGTCGATTAGGGAAGAGATCCAGTCAGAACTGGTTTCCTGTGTAACAGATGCGCACATTTGATTTGAACGTGCTGATCTAACCGCTGGAGAACACAGCGCTGTTGTGCGCACTACAGGCTCACGCATCCCCAATACAGCGCTCCAGAGCGGTTCACAATCAATGAATAACACACATTTATGCCAGGCAATTGTTTATGAACTAATGCTGATGAATAATGACAATGTTTACTTTACGATGTTTATATAGTAATATATTTTAGACGGTTGTAACAATGCATATTTTATCTCCTCATCTGAACTTGAATGAGCTCCAGCAACTGCAATTGTAAGGCAAGATTTCAAAATAAGAGTCCCGGTGTATTTCCAGCTGGTTTATAATTAAAAGTCACGCATTATATTTTTGTTTTTGCTTACACAATAAACTGTATTTAATTTAAAGGAACTGTATGTAAGAAATGTATTTCAATTAATCATAAAATGGCCCTAATATGTCAATAGACATTAAAAAATCATGTTAATTTCAAATACTTATATCACTGACAACAGTTGTCCGGCCAAGATATTGTCATTTTAAAATTGGAGTTGCAGCCCTCAACTGATGTTGATGTTGACATGTTGTGTCGTGCCTGAAGCGCCGCCCTCCACCTATCTACCAATCACGAAGTCAGTAGTGTTTCTGCATTCGGGTTGCCAGCTCTGCTAGTTACCACAGCTGCAGCTACAAACTTTCTGGATAAACAATGTCTAACTTTACGAAACCTAAACGACCTCGATATGAATCAGAAAAACGTCGTGACAGTGTCCGAAATAAAACAAGGATTTGTATAGGAGATGCCTTTGAAAGATGGAGACGGCTGAAAACGGAGAAGAATTTGAAGACTGACGCAATTGCTAATTTTCTCCTGGGCAGGTAAGGTTAACCTATGTTTGGCTAACTTGTACTTAATGTAAATGGACATTTCAAATATTCACGACAGTCGAACAAAGTTGTGCATGTTCATGCAAAGTAACGTTAGGTTAGCGCAGATGGAGGAGGTGGGTCATTGAATTGAAAAGGTAACGTTAAGGAATTGTTTGGTAAATAAAAATGACGAGTCGTCATTGCTAACATTAGTAATGCATTATCAGAGCCCGTTTCTCTGTCATTATGCTGAGACGCTGATGAAAACAACATTAGCACGCCTATTATGGCAATGTGAAAACGTATTTGAGACAGTAGCCTAACGTTACCTCGGTAAAAATTATTCCTCATTCTTTCTTCGTATATATAGTGGATAAAACATGCTGCAAGTTGACCTGTATGACCATTGCAAATGTTATTTAGTTACTCTCAATCGTTTCTGATGGGACTGAAATCAACCATGTGATAGCCATTGTTGATATTGAACGCTGACATGGCGTAATTTGTCCCGCGTTATACTTGCTGTGGCAATGTTTGTTATTTGTTAGCCTACTTATGACAAAAACGCTTGTCTTACTGTGTACGACTCGTCACTTGCCATTGAAAGCTCCGTGTAGCAGCCTACGTTCCCGCTGGATCCTGCAGCCTATCTGGCAACCTCGAGTTGGGGTACTTGCAGTAATTTGAAAGTGATTGCAGTACCAGTTTTGGCCACAGTCCTACATACAGCTCCTTTAATTCCCATTTAATTCATAGTCAGGAGGAAAGACCAGTATTTGACACATATTAAATAAAGTATCAGGGTTATAATAGTTAACTAAAACCATTAAAAAAAAATCTTTGTTACTTTGTTAAATGTTAACTGAAATTAAAATAAATAAATAAACAAACTTATTTGAAGCTTTTGCTTAACATGATATACTAACTAAAACATTAATACAAAGTTATAAAAACTATATAGATGTTTTTAAAAGCAAACAAAAAAGTGAATTGAGCTCTCTTTCGTGTATTTTTAATGTAAAAAACAAAATGATGTCAAAATGTCAGTTCAAGTGACAGTCGGTTATGTAATACTTAAATGCTTAATATATTACAATTTAACTAAACTCATTAGATTTTAGGAGAATAAATCTACTGTAGATTTCTTATGATTGTCAATCTTATGATATTTAGTAGACTAAAACTAAAAACAATTCAGGTGACTAAAATATGACTAAAACTAAATGGCATTTTAGTCAAAAGACTATGACTAAAACTAAATAAAAATATGCTGTCAAAATTAACACTGCTGTATATTTAACAATAAATGCTTTAAATAGTATTATGCTGCATTATTGCCACTATGTTGCGTGTGCAGTTTAGTAAGTGGCATCCAGTTAAAGGCACAGTATGTAAGTTTCACCGCTAGAGGTCGCTTATTCAAAACAAAGCCGTAGCTTGATGATGCCGTGAATGAGCGTAGAATCATGGGAGTTGAAGTCTTGACTCTTCACCTCCACAGGTTTGGGGGGCTCGGGGTCAGGTGATTCAGGACTTCCCCTATCTGAGGGTTGTCCCCCCCTTAAAAATATAATTAAAAACCACATTGTGTATTTGGAAATAATATATTGATATATACTTAAAATAATTGTGTAAGTAGTAAAACAATAAAAACGCAAGCGGGGCAAAAAATGAGTTTTAAGTTTAGAAATATTTTGAGTCCCCCCTCTCTTGCCTCACAGTGGTTTGGTCGATCACACACCTCATCTACAAGTCCGGTGGGAGAGTACAAAGTTCAGTAGTTGTGGAAATCCAGTAAGTAGTCTGTTAAGGTTATCTTTTTACTTTAAACATTGGATTAAGTAATTATTTTCCATTTAATACAGACAATGCTAAGTTATTAATAAATTAGCAATGACAAAAAAGTTATTATTGTTTGGTAGCTTGTTGTAAGTCACCCACTACAACTAACATGGCCATAAGCCGATGTGTGAACTGACATTAGGCTGATATTGTAGGTTTACCGCAATGTTGAGTTTTGCTCAGTACTATGTGGAAGAAGCAAGATAATTTAATAACTAAATTACCGTTTAGTGAACCATTGATATTTAAACAACTATTGCTTTGTGTTGTTGACCAGATAAAATGACAGAGAATAGAAAAACAGACTTTTTTCAGTGCACCAAAACTTTTGCCTTTGAGATATTTTTTGTTTACTGTCCTCACATAGCCTGACAAGCCAGACCCACATCAAGATGTTGGTTCTGGGAACACATCATTGGCAGGGCTCAATCCGAGGGTTGGAATAAACGGTTGTCAATAGGATAGCGCTACAACCAACTAGAGCAACGAAGAAGGTGAAGCAGAGCTAGTTGATAGATTCAACTTTTGGCGTATACGGTCGGCAAAACTCCGAACACATCTTCCTTTCTTAAGAATGACATCAGTGCCGTTCTTTGTTCTTTTCTCAAAGAAAAGCTTAACTCCAAGTCTTCCAGAGTCACGGCCAAAGCCGTTTCGAAAGACCGCTGTTTGCCAGCTTCTTTGTTTTCAAGTAGCACGCGGAACCGCCGCAACTCTGCCGTCATTATATTAAGCCCGCCCACCGACTCTACACGATGTGATTGGCCTGACTAGAGTTTGTTTTTTCCAGCTAAGATGCGTCTAGATTTCTAGGCTAGTCCCCCCAGCTGTTAGATGAAATGTATTCCCATGAGTGAATGTATTAAAGTTTTATGAACGTTACGGTAGAATGAAGCAGGATGCGCCGAGAACCCTTGGGAGGGAATGCTAATGAGAGTGACCTACGTGAAACACAGATCTCGGAGCTTTTATTATGCTTATGCTGCAGTCGGCCGCTTCCGCTCTTTTTGTTGTGTATGTGGGGTAATGCAGTGTTGTTTTACATGGTTAAAGCAATCATACTAAATACATTTGAGTGCGTTGAAAGTTATGTTATAACGTTATTTGGTGGCTGGTAAGAAAGACTTGTTGCATTTTGCAGTAATCTAGATCGATAATAGAATATCATATTATGACTAAATGACTGTTGCTATATGACATGCAATTCATTTTAAAATATATTGTATGATGGAGAAAGCTTTGATTATGCTATGTTAGCCACTTGACAAAATAGTGTTGTCTCTGAGGCAT
Organism: Romanogobio albipinnatus; assembly: GCA_023566225.1. Classification (NCBI taxonomy): domain Eukaryota; kingdom Metazoa; phylum Chordata; class Actinopteri; order Cypriniformes; family Gobionidae; genus Romanogobio; species Romanogobio albipinnatus. The sequence goes on from CM042241.1 coordinate 19,026,076, forward strand.
GGTAAAAACATTACTACAGTACGTCAAACAAAGTCTAACAGTCTGTTTTGTCATTGCATAGAGTCTGGTCTCTGTCCACTACATGTACTCTCAAGGAGAACAGAGTCTGTGCATGGAAATGTGCCGTATGGATCTCCTCTCAGTACTCATTACGCTGCTGTCAGTGTCTCAAGGCTTCCAACCGAGCCTGAGTCCTGAAACATGCCTCATATCCATCAAAAATGTTTTCCATGAGACCCCAGCCATGAATGCTTTATCTTTTATGTTTTATCTAAATATCCTCTGTTAGGAGGAAGCCTTATCTAAAATACCCGAATTCATTTCAACACATTCAAAAACATCTAGACAAAAACAGGGACAAGTGAATGACGATGGCGTTACACACCCGAATATGTGCCCACACACACATATACACACATCAGATTTCTGTCTGCCTACACTGGGGACTTAATTATTGGCTCAGACTTGACTGGAGACAGACTTTTTATATTATTAACATCACTTCATTTCCATATTAATACTGGAGAACGTTTCTTATTAAAGAGAAAAGAGCTCATCTTCAAACACGGAAGAAAAAAGCACCTGCTGAAAAATACATCACATTGTTCAATGCGCTCAAGTCAAACTGGGTGCAGCAACGAAAAGCTGAAGGTCTCGTTTTTGTAGAAATAAGAGATTATTCTAAAAAGAACATGATGACTTTTATATTCCAATAAATCCATTTGCACTTCTCTCTCCATCATACCATGTCCCCTGGGTCCTTTACATCCAGTTCTTTCATTTGTTTTTTTTCTTCTTCATCTGACTTGCTTAATACCTGCGATATAACAGGGATGTTGCAATAGAGTAGTTAAATCAGTCGTCTATGTCTACTCTTTGCTGTGTGAAGACTCTTGCAATGGTTTGGCTGGTTTGTCTGCGAGTGAGCTTTGTTGAGAACTTTTCTGTGCTGTTTGAAGAGCCTTTCACAGCTCTGAGTCAAAGGTTGTTAAGACTGTATGTCTTAAGGCATTTCAAAAACTGTCAGGCCAGTTACAAGACTCCTCAGGTTGTTTTCAGAGAAAACGCAATGATGAAATGCAGGTGGGGAAAAAAACTAAACAAAATATATATACACCGATCAGGCATAACATTATGATCACCTTCCTTATACCTTCCTTGTTGGTCCCCCTTTTGCTGCCAAAATAGCCCTAACCCGTCGAGGCATGGACTCTACGGCTGCGTCCGAAAACCTAGTAAGGCAGCATCTGTGCATGAAGGCACCTCACGAAACTAATTTCGGACAGACTTCTTAGGCAGTGTAACCGTTTAATGATGTACAGCAAAGTACAGAGAGCTTTGGTGAGAACTAAACAAATATTTAATATACATTAGTAATATAATATAATATACATTACTACATTAGTAATTTTTCACTAGAAATTACATCAGAAGTGGAAAATGTTGGTAAAAACATCTACACACAAACTGACCAGCAAATGCAACTTTCGGACACCATCTTTTTCCCCCCAGCTCAACTATCACAGAATGGAAAGCACAGGATTGTGGGATATCAAAGGCAGCGAACATATATGCTGCCTTCAAAAATCGATCAGATGAAGACATCTCTGGAGACAGGAAGTGAAGCTAACATTAGATTCAGGCCTTCCTCCCTTGAAATGTGTCCTCTAAAGGCAGCATTTTCCAGGTTTCGGACGCAGCCCACTAGACCCCTGAAGGTGTGCTGTGGTATCTGGCACCAATATGTTAGTATCAGATCCTTTAAGTCCTGTAAGTTGCAAGGTGGAGCCTCCATGGATCACACTTGTTTGTTCAGCCCATCCCACAGATTGGATCGGACTGCTCCCTACGTGCATCAATGAGCCCATGACCCTGTCGCCGGTTCACCACTGTTCCTGCCTTGGACCACTTCTGATAGATACTGACCACAGCAGACCAGGAACACCCCACAAGAGCTGCAGATTTGGAGATGCTCTGACCCAGTCGTCTAGCCATCACAATTTGGCCCCTGTCAAACTCGCTCAAATCCTTATGCTTGCCGATTTCTCCTGCTTCTAACACATCAACTTTGAGTTCAATCATTACTCCAGTCTTCAGTGTCACGTGATCCTTTGGAAATCATTCTAATATGCTGATTTGGTGTTATTATTATCAATGTTGAAATATTAAAATAATTTTTTTTGGTGAAAACTGTGATGATTTTTTTCCAGGATTTACACTGAGGACTTGAATAGTTAGTATAACAACACTTATTTGAAATAAAAAATTAGTCTTTACTGTATCATTTGATCAGTTTAATGCAGGCTTGCTGAATAAAGGCCCCGATATACTCACGGTGAAGTTCTTTTTCATTCTTCGCTTTGGGGTAGGGCTGCAACATTAAAAAATTTATTTTAATCCGTTATTTTAAACAATGTTCTTGCACATCATGCCCAGTACTGTCCTCCAAACAATGTGTAATATAACGCCTATAAAACAAATATAGTGAATGTATCTAGGCTATGCTGTATATATATATATATATATATATATATATATATATATATATATGCTTTTTTATATATAAAAAAGGGTTAAAATACATTACAAAATTTACATTTTACTAAAATCAACTGATTGCTTATTGTTTTAAAGCAGAAATGATTAGGTTTATCAAAAAATATACAAATATACGCAACCCTGCAACAACATTACAATTCTTATTTAATTTTAATATAACAAAAATTCTTCTGACCCCAAAAGTTAAAAAAGGTATTGTTACATACTGCATCTCAGCCTTTAGATTATGTAATATTTGCTTTACAATAGATTTTAATTAGAGTAAATGGTAAATGTAAATGGACTGCATTTATATAGCGCTTTCAACAGACCCATGGCCATCCAAAGCGCTTCACATATTGCCTCACATTCACCCATTCATTCACTCATTCACACACCGACGGTGGTGTCACCAATGCAAGGCGCCAGCTCGTCAGTAAAGAGTAAAACAACAAACAGCCATTGTTGCCAATATAACGTCATGCAATAGGCCTATCTAAATGGAGTAAAAAAAAAAAGCTTACAAATAGTTTTCCTTGCTGTTTTCACAAATTGAATAAGGAAGAATGATAGCCTATTTAACAATTTTCCATTCTCTCACACCACTTCACGTTGAGGACCTGATCACAGGCTGAACATATATTATCCCTCACATTTTAACCTATCTATGGTTTTACAAAAAACATTTTAATAGGCTACATAAAAAATGCCACTCTGAGACTTTCATGAGAGCCTTTGAAGACTTTTAAATCAATTCATTGAAAGGACAGTTTAAAAATGAATAGTTGAAATGAATCAAACTTTCCACCTCCAACATATATGGTGCCAGGCAGCAAATAGTTTATCTTGACAATTCAATATATCTCCCAGTCCTACTAAAAGCCAGTGCAGTTTAGTTTATACAAATGATGAAAGTGTCTCATGCAATGCAGACGGAGCTGAAAAACTCAGTGTAAATGTTTGATTTGATGGTTAATTCAACGTTTCCAGAAAATAAGACTTCTGCAGAGCATTGAGTGTTTTCTAAAGCTGACACGATGAGTAATAGCTTGATGAAAAAAATTCTATCACGAGACTATAAACATGTTGGATTATAATCATATTCCTGTCTTGTCACTGTGAAACATAAATAATAATAATATGAGATAATTCTGTCACATCTCTGATGAGTTATCACACTGATTTGTCTCATTTATGACACGTTCCATTCAGAGAAACATTTGGTATTTGTTCGCCAAGAGCAATTATGCCTCATCACAAAAGCATAAGACATGTCACATTCACGCAGAGACATATGTAGAGCATTAGAAAGCTCTTCGGGAGTCAATGATCTCCGTGAGCATATGTATAAGTGATCATGTACACACAAACCTAAAGGGGATTCGCCCTGATGACAACTCCACATGTTATGGTGGTATGCACTGCAGGCGGCTGTCAAAAAGCCAGGGTATACACAAACAAACACACACACTCTTACCCGTAATCCCTCACTGATGGGAGACTGACATGAAACACAATGTCGAGACATAATTAATGAGCCTGTTTCACTGTCTGTCTCTTCACTAATATATTCACAGGCTTCATCTGTTCGATGTGCCAGCTTGTTGGTTTAGATTGCAAGAGTCGATCGTACCAGATCTTTTAACACGTCATCAGCCAGTTACAGTAAAAGACGTACCAAGCAGTAAAAGTTAGAGCTCATCCAAAAATGCATTATTTACTTTCCCTCATGTCGTTCCAGGCCCTGTTATTTTATAATACTTATACCTTGGTCTGTTTAAATACTCGATTCTGATTGGCTGGAAGGTGTGCAGTAATGCACAGGTAGTTCCAGTCAGTTTGATTACAGTTCGAAATTAATTAGTAACGCAGATACGCTTGCAAACAGAGTGACAGTAGCAGTATTTACATTAAGTGACATGATGCACAGAAGCCAATGGCACATGTCACTATGTGTATTGGCACATGTGGTGCCAGTGGATAGTGACATGTGTCACTGACATTATCGCGACACACTGACACTGACATGACACCGAGTCGCTTTTTGACGGGGTTCGGTTTCTGCCGAACCTTAGAATTTTTTTCCACCGAACCGCTTTATTTTTTCTTTAGTGTGTTTTTGCAGTATTTCTACTTTGTTGACTATATTGTGAATTGTTTCTTTCTTTTCATCTTTTCATTTGCAGTGAACTTGGTGGGTGTGATTCTGATTGCCATGGTTTCCACTGTAGACCTGTTGCTGTCACACTAGCCTGCTCTCCAGAAGAAGCCTCAGCCCCCAATTTCAAGATTTATTTTAAATTAATTTCTTTTGTTTTCTCTATTTTCGATCCATGACACTTGTCCCTGTCTGGTTTTAAATAATTGTTGGCCAACTTTCTTAGCTTTAAATAAAATATTTTTGTACGGAAACCCATGCCTCTTGCCTTTTCTAAGTGTAACGCACTTTGGGTTTTTTTTGGGTTGTATTTCCCCGTTAATCCGGGGTGGCGTAGTCACTTGTGCATGAGGAAATCTACAGACAGCAGCCAAAATGCAGCAACTTCAGGTAGCCTACGGCAAAGGAAGGACAGTCATCCTGGCATAATGTTGTCTATTCTTAATTTAAATTTAATTAAAAATACACTGCTGTAGGGATGCTCATTCGGTTCATTTTCCCAACCGACAACCGCTGCTCATTATCCGATCATTAACTGTTAACTGATACGATTATAATATTGAATTGGCATTAAATAAAAATACGATTGACAAGTTTTTTTTCTCACGGGTTTATTTTACCGTGCAAACAGCAGCATACAGATCAGATAAAATATAAATAAAAAATAATAAAATAAATGGGTCTACACTAAATATTTTTCACTTAAATAATTACCAAATTAAGATGACAAAATGAAAATACACTGAATCCATTTGAAGCTTTTGAAGAACTGGAATAGATTTTTTGTCAAATAAAAATAGCAGGCCTACCTCAACCCTCACCTTGTGTGGTTTTAATTTTTTTAAAGTAACATGTCTAAGTGATGTGGGTTAGTCTTTCTGTTAACAGAAAACACCTTCTCAAGCCTTGCTTATACTTTCGTCTGTCTCTGCAGCGGGAGCCTCCAATGACTGCGCACGCGCCTTCTGCGCTCGCCGTTGTGTTGTTCTTTGAAACGACAGAGGGTGACTCGGGGTAATTGTTCTATAAACCATCAGGAAACAGTGGTGAGAAGAACATACGTGACAATGTTTACCTTAGTAAACTTGACCAAAACCACACTACGAAAATCCTTAAACAAGCAACAAGATGGCACTGATGTCACTCCCGGGAATATAACGCCTCGCTAGAGAGGCCAGCCTTGGGAAGCGCCTTTCATTTGCTTTCCACCAGTCAGGAGCTTGTACTACTGCTGTCTTTTAATAACGCATAGAATATTTTGCAATATGAGCATCCCTGCACTGCTGTGGACATTATTTACTTAGTTAATGTGTTTACTGTGATAATGGACTGATGATGGGTAGGATTCGGTATTCGGTTTCGGATTCGGCAGAATCTTAACCAGTGGATTCGATATTCGGCCGAACCCCAAAAATCTGGATTCAGTGTATCCCTAGTTACTGTAAACCTTTATTTTTGTGTGACATACTGACATTGCGACATACTGACATCTAGAACCTCAAAAAGCAAAGGAAACATAATTTCACCTCCAAGCCTGAACCTGAAATAACCCTACCCTTTTCCATGTCTAATTTCACGATAAATGGAAATGAGTTTAACATCAATTAGTATAACGATGAGTGAAACAATCCCCAAACGAAATTTCCAACTGTTTGATTTTTTTTGTTGTTTTTATTTAATTTAATGCATTTCAATAAATGTAATGTGTCTTTATATTTATAGTAGCCTAAACTGTGGTTAGAGAAGCCGGTTTTATTTCACACTCTACATAATTTATTTAAATAAATGATATGATTAGATTAATATATGATTAGTTCCAATAAAGATTGTCTTGTCACTGTCAGTGTTGCCTGTCATTCATAAATAATTTTAATAAATCCATTAAAGAATCATTAAGTTAGCCTATGTTAGCTATATGCTTAAGCAATGAGGGGACTTCAGACTGTAGACTTTAAAGAAGAGATGCACACAGTGCAGACATCTTTCTCTTTCAGTTCTCTGTCTCTCTCTTTTAATAATGAATGTAAATAAATGTGATAATTCGTTCAAATAAAAACAATTCGACGGCTCTAATTTATAAGCGGACGGAGTGCTAGAACTAAAGAGCCGTAACTTAAGAAAATAACCGTCATTTTAACCCGTCTGTTTAAAAATTCCACTGTAAACATCAGTTACAGCTTTAACTTGTTTTTCACTTGGCAAATAACTCTGCTTCGCGTCGGGTGGTTCTTTGCCTCTACGTCGTGCATTAAAATCCTTTAATGCATGGCTAGACGTGGATTATCCCTTACATAATGCATTATGTAATATCATCAAAATCCATACCATATCCTTTGAAATGAGCCTGAACATGACTAATCAGACTAATTGTGTTCAGTTTTATGTGGTACTGCTGGCCTGAACTGTGCAGTTTCACTATTTCTAAAGTAGTTTGAAGCTCAGTGAAGTCAAAAATTCCAAGCTTCTGATGTCATTTCACAAGGAGATCCTCACCATAGACCAATTATAATCAACCAGATCTTCTCGTTTCATTTGGTTCCATTGTTGTCCCACGTGGCATTTCAACAGGAGCACGGCACCATTATCATCAGTCATGTCATTTCCTCCCTGGACAGTTTTTAGACTTTTCAAAGCATCTAAATTTCCATGCAAATAGATTACTCTCAAACACAACTATTAAAAAAGTTTCAACAATTCACTGATGCTCCAGAAGGAAACCACACATTAAGAACTGGGGGATGAAAACTTTTTGAAGATCAAGGTAAATTGTACTTAAAAGATTAGTTCACCCCAAAATGATTTACTCACCCCCATCTCATCCAAGATGTTCATGTCTTTCTTTCTTCAGTCGAAAATAAATTAATTTTTTTTAAGAAAATGTTCCAGGGTTTTTCATCATATAATAGTTCCCCTTCGAGGGAACTCGCACTGCGTCGTCGAGTGACAACACTCTGGGAATGCCCTCAGCGTAGCGTGTCTGAAGTATGAATGAAATCAAGCCAATCTGATTGGTGCTGCGTCATGACGTAGTAGATGACGGCATACCCGGAAGATACAAAGGGACGCTGATGCATACACACAACAGCTTTTGCTCTTCAGCTGAGCGCTCTGTGTGAAATATTGTCTGTCTATTTGGTGTTGTTTGTCCAATATATCAGTAAAAAATAATAAAAATCTCTCTGTTAGAAAGATGACTAGCGAGCAACACTTTAAGAGGTGTGTGCACCCGTGTCCGTGATTCCTTGCAGGCTCGGACACACACCTGTTATGTGTGCAATGGCTGGGCGTGTAGCGAGTGTGATAAGCTGCCGCTCAGGGTGTTGCGCTCACGGCTGGCTGTGTTCGTTGAGACCGGCCAAGCCCGCGAGCCCCATGGATCTGGGCCCGCCGCTGCCGAGGCAGCACGGCGTCGGATATCCTGGTGCTCGCAGATGGATCTCTCAACGGGATACGGGACTGCTGAGGCACCTTCCCTGTCCTCGTCTGAGGATTCTGATGTTCTCCCACCTCGTGTGGAAGCCCGCGAAGCGGCTTCTTCCCGCGGGGCGGAGGACCCGATGTTTCAGCTATCTGGCTCCGAGGAGTCAGATGTGCTGAGCATCGAGGCGGGTGATGTGGAGCCTGAGCCATCACTTCACTCACCCGCTCAAGAGGATTGGTGGAGGTTTTGACCCGCGCTGTGGCCAAGTTGAGAATTGACTGGCCACAGGAAGAACCTGAAATCCAGCCGCTCAGTAAGTTGGATGAACGGTTCTTCAGGCGCAGGTCTCAACCTCCACGCTGGGGCCTACCATTTTTAGGTTAGGTTAAACCCTACTCAGCTAGGCTCTCCAACCCCCCAGCGCTCGATTTTGCTAATGTGCTGGGGGCGGCTGAGCAGGGTTATGGGATGCTGCCTCGGGTGGAGGAAGCTCTCGCGAGCTATCTTTCTCCCGAGGCCGCTTCGTCCCTTAAGGCCCCGGTGCTGCCCACCAAGCCATGTCGTGACACATCATCGCTGGTGGGCAGGGCCTATATGGCGGCCGGGCGGGCTGGTAGTTGTCTGCACACCATGGCGGTACTGCAGGCCTACCAGGCCGACCTCCTCAAGGAGCTCGAGAGGGTGAGGGTCCATCTCCGGACGTCGGTGGCTTTCTTACGGAGCTCAGGAAAGCCACCGACTTTGGTGTGTGTGGAGAGACATCTCTGGTTGAATCTGTCGGGGATGAAAGAGAGAGAAAAACATTTTCTCATGGATTCCCCAATTTCACCTTCTGGCCTCTTCGGCGGCGCGGTAAACACCGTCGTCGAGAGGTTTCAGGAGGTGAAAAAACAGTCGGCGGCTTTCCAGCAATACCTCCCTCGTCGGTCCAGCTCCTCGGGGAAGGCTGACTTAAAGGGGCAGCCTTGGCCGTCTGCTAGCTCCTCGCACCGGCAGGTGTAAAAAGAGAGTGTCACCTCCCGCGCCCCTCCCGAGGGAGCTTGGCAAAGGAGGCGGCGTTCTCGCGGTAAGCCTTCCGGTCGGGAACGAGGTTCCCTTAATAGATTATCTCGGCGCATGGTCATGCCTTCCGAGTATTTCTACATGGGCCCTGCAGACTGTAGAGCTGGGTTACAGACTTCAGTTCGGTTCTCCTCCCCCGAAGTTCAGCGGGGTGGTCCTGACTGTGGTCGGCCCAGAGCAGGTTCAGGTTATGGAACAAGAAGTACAAGCCCTGTTAGCCAAGGAGGCCATAGAACAGGTCCCTCTGGCAGACAGGGAGCCCGGGTTCTACAGCCGGTACTTCATAGTTCCCAAGAAGGATGGAGGGTTGCGTCCGATAATAGATCTCAGGCTCTTGAATCGTTCTCTGAGGAGATTCAGGTTCAAGATGCTCACAATTCCAGCCATCGTGAGTTAGATCCAGTTCGAGGACTGGTTCGTCACGATAGATCTAAAGGACGCATCCTTCCATATTTCCATCCTTCCATGTCACAGGAAGTTCCTGAGGTTCACTTTCGGGGGCGAAGTGTACCAATATCGGGATCTTCCCTTCAGCCTGGCACTCTCCCCTCGCACCTTCACCAGGTGTATGGATGCAGCACTGGCTCCGCTGAGACTCCAGGGCAAGATGGCAGATGGCAGATGGCAGTACGGCATCGAGATGTCATTCTGGCCCACATCAGGTGCTTGGGGCTGAGACTCAACACGAAGAAGAGCGTGTTGATGCCCTCCCAGAGGACTACGTTCCTGGGGGTTGTATGGGACTCCACGATGATGCGGGCACAAATGTCTCCCGCGCGTGTGGAGTCCGTACTGGCGATGGTCTCCAGAGTGAAGCTAGGCCACAGCCTCACTGTGAAGCAGTTTCAGAGACTGCTGGGGCTCATGGCGGCAGCGTCCAACGTTATACCTTTTGGCCTGCTGCACATGAGACCCCTACAGTGGTGGCTGAGAGCCAAGGGGTTTTCCCTGAGGTGAAATCCGTTCCGTATGATCAGGGTAACGCGCAAATGCCTTCGTTCCCTCGTCATATGGAGAAAACCTTGGTTCCTGTCCCAAGGGCCAGTGCTGGGAGCATTGTGTTGCCGGAAAGCCGTTTCAACAGATGCCTCCCTCACTGGCTGGGTGCGGTCATGGACGGCTGCTTTGCGAGAGGTCTGTGGGAGAACCAGCATTCTTCCTGGCACATCAACTGCCTGGAAATGCTGGCGGTCTACAAAGCTTTAAGGAGCTTTTTCCCAGACCTCCACGGCCACCATGTCCTGATACACAACAACTGAGGTGTTGTCTGAGTGTATCTCAATCATCAGGGGGGTCTGAGGTCGCGCCCTCTATGCAGACTGGCACACCAGATCCTCCTGTGATCCCAGGGGAAACTGTCGTCTCTCAGAGCGATGTACGTCCCCGGGGAACAAAACCAGGGAGCAGATGTCCTGTCGAGGCAGGGGCTGAGTGGCGACTCCACCCAGAGGTGGTGGAGGCCATGTGCGAGAGATTCGGCCCAGTGGAAGTGGACCTATTTGCGTCTCGAGAGACGTCCCACTGTCCACTGTGGTCTCTCAGGCATCCAGCTCCGTTAGGGCTGGACGCCATGATGCAGACGTGGCCGAGGCTGCGTCTGTACGCATTTCCCCCGATCGCTCTGCTCCCGGGAGTTTTGGAGCGGGTCCGCCGGGAGGACATCAGCCTTCTCTTAGTAGCACCCCGGTGGCCCACTCGAGTATGGTTCTCGGACATTGTAGCACTGCTAGACGGCCCTCCATGGCAGGGGAGGAGGGATCTGCTCTCGCAGGCAGGGGGCACAATATTTCACCCCTGGCCGGAGTTATGGAACCTCTGGGTCTGGCCACTGATGTCAGATGTGGTCGAGACCCTACTCAGCTCCAGGGCTCCTTCCACCAGGAGACTGTACAGCCTTAAGTGGAATGTGTTCTCCACTTGGTGTAGAGAATGTGAGGTGGACCCAGTTAACTGCCCAGTGGCTTCAGTGCTGGAGTTCCTCCAAGATCATTTCTCCACCGGTCTTACCCCGTCCACCCTGAAGGTGTACGTGTCTGCCATTGGGGCTTTCCACGCTCCTCTTGGTGATGGACCTTTTGGGAAACACCATCTGGTTGTACAGTTCCTCCATGGGGCTCGGAGGATGAGGCCTGTGGCTCGCTCCAGAGTCCCAAATTGGGACCTGGCGGTGGTTCTCGAGGGGTTGGCCGAGGCCCCCTTCGAGCCACTGGAGTCGGCTGAGCCGAAGAACCTGACCTTTAAGGTGGCCTTTCTCCTCTCTATTACCTCTCTCAGGAGAGTGGGAGATCTCCAGGCCTTGGCTGTTACGCCAACCTGCCTGGAGTTTGCCCCCAGCGGAGTTAAGGTCATCTTACACCCTAGACCGGGCTATGTACCCAAGGTGCCATCACAGGTGGCACGGCCTTTGGTTCTTCAGGCTTTTCATCCTCCTCCCCACCTGACGGCGGAAGAGGGGAGACTTCACCGGCTCTGCCCTGTCAGAGCCTTAAGAATCTATCTAGAGAGGTCTTCCCAGTGGAGAAGGTCAGATCAGTTGTTGGTGTGCTTTGGTTCACCCAAGAAAGGTCTGCCTGCATCTACTCAGACGATCAGTAATTGGATCATCCAGGCTATAGCCGCGGCTTATAGGGTGCGCAATCTGCCTTCACCTATGGCCGTGAGGGCTCATTCCACCAGGAGCATGGCGTCCTCGGTGGCCCTCCTTTCTGGCGTCTCGCTTCAAGAGGTTTGTGAGGTGGCCGGGTGGCACGGGCCGGGTGGCATGGGCAGAGCGCTCGCTTCATCGCAAAGCTGTTGTGTGTATGCATCAGCGTCCCTTTGTATCTTCCGGGTATGCCGTCATCTACTATGTCATGGCGCAGCACCAATCAGATTGGCTTGATTTCATTCATTCTTCAGACGCGCTATGCTGAGGGCATTCCCAGAGTGTTGTCACTCGACGATGCAGTGTCTCGTTCCCTTCTCGGGGAACAAGGGTTACAGTCGTAACCCGAGACGTTTTCAGCCTGAACCAAAATGCTGAAGGTCCAAATAAATGCAGTTTCAAAGCGCTTCGATGGACTTCAGAAGCTCTGTGTGATCCCAGATGAGGAACAGGGTCTTATCTAGCAAAACGATCGTCATTTTAATTTTTTTTTAAATGAATATACTTTTTAACCTAAATTGTTCATCTTTTCCAGCTCTGCGAGGTGCTAAGGATGATAAAATCACATCAGAATGGTACCGCTATAGACGTAGGCAGAATTACTGAAGTGTGAAGACTAATAAAAATGCCCTTTACCAAAAACACTCAATTTTCAACTTCAAAATTAGGGATATATCGTTGTTTTAATTTTTTGATAAAGGGTGTTTGTATTAGTCTTCACACGAGCACTTTGTAAACATGGGGGCGGTCATTTCTTTTCGACTGAAGAAAGAAAGACATGAACATCTTGGATGGCATTGTGAGTAAATTATCAGGAAATGTTCATTTTGGGGTGAACTAATCCTTTAAATTGTCTTCCGGGAAATTGTCTTCTGTTGTTTCCGAAGGGCAATACTAAGTGAATAAAATTGATATTTAACCAAAATAAGAAACACTTGGACATCTTCATCCTGTTCAAAAGTTTTCACTCCCCAGCTCTTAATGCGTGGTGTTTTCTTCTGGAGCATCAGTGAACGTTTGAACTTTTTTTTAATAGTTGTGTTTGATTCCCTCAATTGTCCTCAGTGTGAAAAGATAGATCTCAAAATCATACAGTCACTGCTGGAAAGGGTTCAAATATGCAAAAGATGCTGGAAAACTTAATTTAGATTAGATTAGATTAGATTAGATTCAACTTTATTGTCATTACACAAGTACAGTTACAAGGCAACGGAATGCAGATTAGGTCTAACCAGAAGTGCAATAGCAGCAAGTGCAGGATATACAACGGTTGCATAAGTGCATGATATACAATGGATGAATAAGTGCAGGACATGGATATGTATTGAATATATATATATAACTAATATAAAAATAACATGTTTTTTGTATGATCCCTCTTATTTTGTTAAAATTATTCAAATTTTCACAGATTCTGCAAGGGGTTCACAAACTTTCAAGCACCACTGTACAATATAATATATATTGAATGGAAAAACACTGATAAAAATGCGTAATTCTGTGGAATGTTCTATCTACAGGATTAGAATGGTAAATGCTGTTCTAGCCTGCAGCCTCTGAGGCGTAAGTTGAGAGACAGACGGTTCTGACGCCCTAATTACAAACAACACAAGCAAAGCGTGACATTTTATCAGCTGTGCTCTCAAATCAATAAATGATTATGATGGGGAAACGCAAGGGTGACATGCTTCCGTTTCCTCTCTTCCACAGCGTTTTGAACATGCTAAACATCTCTTTCTTTACACAAACATGTCCACATGGACATACATTGTCCTGGCACATCTTAGATCATGCCCTCACTATATATACTGTACTGCTTGTATTACAGAACAATCTTTCTTACCATCAGTCATGTTGTTGTCTAAGCAACAGAACACAGACAGAAGGCATCCTCAATACCTCTGCAAAACCATTTTCTCACATAAATACACACCAGAAACGGGCAATTGATCATGGGAGTGTGCCAGAAAAGTCAGTGTCAAAAAAATAACTTTTTATGAAGGTACAATGTTCCTCCTGTGTTATTTTTAAGGAACATTTTTGAAGGAAAACATTTTTGTAACCAAATAAAAACAGTGTTATATTTTTTTGTGCCAGACCAATATAATAAATTAAATTCTTAATAAAACGTTTGAATATACATATCAGACAATCATTTCCATAACAAATAATTGCTTTTATTTTGCACTTTCTATTCATCAAAGAAAATGTAAAAATGTATCACAGTTTCTACAAAAATATTAAGCAGCACAACTGTTTTCAACATTGAAAAGAATCAGCATATCAGAATGATTTCTGAAGGATCATGTGACACTGAAGACTGGAGTAATGATGCTGATTTGACCATTTTTGGAGTAATGATGCTGAATTACCTTTTAAAATATGTTCAGATAGAAAACAGTTATTTTAACATTTAATAATATTTTACAATATTATTGTATTCTTTAATTCTTGATGAGCATGTAAGACTTCTTTCAAAAACATCCTACTGGGCCCAGATTTTTGAAAGGTAGTGTACAATTGAGTTGTAGAAAAAAACGTGTGTTTGTAATTAAATATCACTCCATTTTGACTCCAAAGACTCTGTAAATATGAGATAAACATAAATTATACAAAAAAAATGTACAAATAGTAAATGCGAGAAAAAAAATTCTGCCTCCAATTCCCCCTCAATTTTCAATTTATTTAAATTCAACTTACTTTTGGCAGGTCAAGACTTTTTATGCAGAAAATAAAATGTGAAAAAGGGAATTATGGCAAAAGAAATTATTCATGCTTCCTCCTTCCAATATCACCGTTGTTGCTGAATTGCTCATACTTTTCCCCACCTGGAAAAGAGGAACACATATGTGAGAATGCTGTTTGTAGACTACAGCTCAGCATTCAACACCATTGTGCCCTCCATACTTGACATTAAACTCCGGACTCTAGGCTTAAACAGCTTGTTATGCAGCTGGATCCTGGACTTCCTGTCAAACAGACGCCAGGTGGTCAGAATGGGCAGTAACATCTCCTCACCACTGACTCTCAACACTGGAGCCCCTCAGGGCTGTGTTCTCAGCCCACTCCTGTACTCCCTGTACACACATGACTGTGTGGCAACCCACAGCTCCAACACCATCATCAAGTTTGCTGACGATACGACAGTGGTAGGTCTCATCACTGACAATGATGAAACTGCCTACAGAGAGGAGGTGCACACTCTGACACGGTGGTGTCAGGAGCACAACCTCTCCCTCAACGTCAGCAAGACCAAGGAGCTGGTGGTCGACTTCAGGAGGAATGAGAGAGAACACCGCCCCATCACCATCGATGGAGCACCGGTGGAGAGAGTCAGCAGCTTCAAGTTCCTCGGTGTCCACATCACAGAGGAACTCTCATGGTCCGTCCACTCCGAGGCCGGTGTGAAGAAGGCTCATCAGCGCCTTTTCTTTCTGCGACGGCTGAGGAGGTTTGGAATGAGCCGCCACATCCTCACACGCTTCTACACCAGCACTATAGAGAGCCTGCTGACTGGCTGCATCACCACCTGGTACGGCAACAGTACCGCCCGCAGCCGCAAAGCCCTGCAAAGGGTAGTGCGCACGGCCAGCTGCATCATCGGAGGTGAGCTTCCCTCCCTCCAGGACATTTACGCCAGGCGGTGTGTGAAGAGAGCTCAGAGGATCATCAGAGACTCTAGCCACCCGAACCATGGGCTGCTCTCACTGCTGCCATCAGGCAGGCGGTACCGCAGCATCAGAACACGCACCAGCCGACTCCAGAACAGCTTCTTCCCACAAGCAATCAGACTACTTAACTCCTGATCCATCAGGATCATAACACACACTGGACAGAATATCACTCAGCACAACCCACTGTAGATACACACACATTATATACACATTTATTTATCATTTATTATTTATCATATAGCACCTATTGTACATTGGATCTCTACTGTGAATAATAATGTATACTGTACATTGTATATTATTATTACTATAGCTTAATGTATACTGTTTAATGTATGTTTAGTGTATATTGTTTAAAGTATATGTATATTGTAAGTATGTGTATATTGGTTAAAGCTGTGAGAACTACACTCACATTGTGTAAATTATTTATTGTTTATTGTAGAGTTTACTGTGCTGTGAGTAATTGTGGGCGCATCAGATGTGTAATCTGTTGTTTCTTTAAATGTTGTACATGTCATGTCGTGACTACTATGTTGCTCGGAACTGCACCAAGAATTTCACCTGCTGTTGCACTTGTGTACATGGCTGTGTGACAATAAAGTGATTTGATTTGATTTGATTTTGATTAATGTGTGCCGGTGACTGGAGAGAGCTTCGATTTGGCCACAATCTGGGAGTTTTGTTACAGATATTAATCTGCAAGAGCAAATTCAGAGCAAAAAATCAGGCACGGCCTTAATGATATGTCTATTGTCTACAGTACTGAAGAATTGAAAAGCATGTGATGGTTTAACATTAACTCTACAGCACCCACACTGTGCCTGCTACTCAAGAGATCTGCTCTAATCTGTTTTACCCAGCAGGTCATGGGGTAATCCACTTATAACACATATGTGTCATCATGTGATTTCTTCCATGCTCTGCCATTGGCTGCAGGGCATCAGTTCAATGTGCCAGAATGGCTGCCAGTCAAAGACCTCCTGGGGCTCAGGAGCATCATTTTAAAGGTTAACATTTAATACGGTGAACTGGGTGCTGCTCTAATATTGATTCAGTCCGTGTGCCGTCTGTGTGTGCAAGTATGCTGCTGTGGGGGAGAATATGAATTCCTTCATTGCAACCTTTTCTTTTCTCTTTTCTTTTAAAAAAACACATGCATGCCAAATCCTTAACTGTTTTACAGCGATTAATACTTAGGGCCAGATTTAGTAAACAGGGAAAATTAGCGTGAGAGCGCAATTCCGAAAAAAGCGCTGATGGGAGTGAAACGTTCTGTGCATGATGATTATGGAAATGATCCATTGCATTTGTGTTCTTTTTGTCAGTAGACCAACGCAATCTACCAGTTAGCGTCTGGTATAACCCATTCAAGCCCACAGGCAACTATAGTTGCCGCAATGTATAGTTTTCATTTTCCTTTTGTAAGTATTTTTCTAGATATTATCCATGTTTTATATCTCAATGACATGCAAGCAAACAACCAAATAAAGGATTTCAAGAGAAAAAAAAGGTATTAACTTCCTTCCTGTCACATGAGGCTGCCAACTTCCTACCTCTACTTCCAGGAAGCATAGCGAAGGCAAACCCTTCCAAAGAAAGGTTATTTTCATGTTACTAATAAGTCTTTTTTGCATAATCGTGAAGGTCTCTAGAATCATCCAAACAAAACAAATCTTACAACAGATCTATAGTTCTTTGTATACTTAGTCCAAGTGGCAACCGGTGGGCAAATGACTTGTACGTACATATAATGGGGAAATGGGGTATACTGTGTTAACAGGTTAATAAATCAAGATTTTTGGTCTTTAGTGCTTTTTGCTTTCATAATATCTCACCTGAAACATAACTTAATCCTTTAACTGACATCTCTACTGTACAGTAGACCTTAATTTGAAAAAAATATCATATTTTATTATGTTTTGTAAGGGCCAAAATATTGAGGACCCTTCATCCAGTTTGGAATGGATGCGTTTCATTCTAATCAGTCAAGGACCCTAATTATTTTTATGACAAGTAGCTTACGATTGAATTATAATGTGAAAATTCAGACAAGTAATGAGTTTACATTTGCATTATTATATGAAATCACCTACTACAGTCAGCTATTGAATACTTTTCATTTTTGATACACAATGCCTTGTTGGGGCAACTTAATGCATTGGCTGCACTTTGTTCTGCACTATGTTCCACCACTTTAAGACAAATGTATTTGTTGTTTGTTGTGTTTTCATATTCAAAAGGTTATAAGATAGATGCAGCTTTTTTGAGTTTGCATTGAATGTTCTTCGACTTTTATACATAATACATTTGTTTATGAATAAAGCAACCAAGATTGATCTATTGAAAGTAGTTATTTTGAGTTAGATGCCAAATGTTATCCTCCTATTCAAATTTGACATTGAAGGGGTGCATACAACATATTTACCCATTCAAATACGGCAAATACAAAAACTCTGGGAAAATAAATGCAGAACATGTTCACATAGGACACTATTAATATGACTATATGCATGAAGCCATTCAGAAAAATTTGGGCACAAATGGGTTAAGACATGCTTTTTTGTGTGGTAAATAATGGCGCAAATACCAGTAAATTGACTGACGCAAACCTTAGTAAATCACCTTGCATGATTCATTTAAATACTCTCCTCCCATACATTTTGCGTCTGAAAGGGGAACTCCAACAAATGCATTTGCAATAAGGTCAGCTGCAAAGATAACCCTGTCCACGCCTTTTCATGGCAAATATTTCACTGCGTGTCTTTAGTAAACGTCATTTGTAGTGTACTTCAAATCTTAAATTATTATTTAATGACTATGAATTATTTTAAATAATAAGGTAATATTGTATTACAGTTTTTTACAATCGCTATGACATTTTTCCTAAACAAATTTCCTAAACTCTTTTAACAAATTTCCTAAACTCGCAACAACACACCTACATCACGCAATTGCCCAAAAGGTTAATTTCATACTCAAAATCACACATTGTAAACTAAACTCCAACACTAATTTTCAAAATACAATAATTCACTAACACAATACACTATGTCTACCAAAACCCTAACACATGTTCTCTTCCAACAGGAACATTTAGTCAATCATAGCACAATGTTATAAAAAAACTAACACTAGATGGAATTACAGAAACTGCATTATTTTATGTGCCAGGTCTACCCTTATACAATAGACAGTATATTTTATTGATCATAGATTGTGTGTCTTTTGAAGAATCTCCACATTTTTGTTTTGTTGGGATTAGTAAATGCATGCATTTTGTTTCTTTTGCTGCAGAAATTCACTAAAAAAGTATCTTTATAGAATGCCCTTCAGTTTTATTTCATTATCAGCAATCACAATGTTGACAATAACAAGTTCCTGTTCTTCATTTAGGAGCTTTCCTCTGCCCCCTGAAGGAGGTATATGTTGAATCCTTAGATAGACAAAATACAGTTAGGGACAGTCACTGTAATACATGGTAAAATGATTTACACTTTGCAGTAGGAGAAGCCCTTATACAATATTCTGTTGGTTTCTTAATATGTAATAATGGATTTCACTGTGTCCCGGCTGAGATTTGGCTGTACTCGTTCACCAGCCTCTCTGCATGATAGCCTGTGGTTTATGACATGGTCTATGATAGTAGCTCTTATTTCATCAGTTACCCTAATTCTGGCCCTAATTCTGGCGCCATCATGCATTCTAACTCCTCAATCTCTCCCTTGCCCTTGTCCCATTCCTCTCTCTCTCCCTTGTCCTGGTACTCATCTTCCTCTCCCTCATGCAGGCATTTTTCTTATTTTCTTTGTGTTGCTCTATATTGTTCCTTTTTCACATAAGATAAGCCCAAAGATGTAATAGTTTACTGAATACCATATGGTCATGTGATTGAAAGAACATCAACACTTGAACAATTCCTAGATGGGAATCAGCTGTGATTTACAGTATATATTTGCATAACTTCAATTGGCTGTTTATCAGTACCAATGGAATAAAATACAGGGGATATATTTGTGTTTCAATTCTCAATATAAACAGCTGTTTACTTTAACTTTAGCCTATAAGGTTAGGTTTAGAACATGGTGTTATCTGTTCTGACATACAGTGTTAAAGCATTGGTAAAGTTGGCAGTACAAATTCATTGTTTTGGTCTTGGTTGAGCTTGTGTGTTAAAGAAGCTCAAGCATTTTAAATTTGTGTTAAATATATGCATTTTGTGTAAAAGCAACAGTAAATGTGTTAATTCTATAGCTTACACAGACAGGTGTTGTGCTAACTGCGTTAAGAGTTTAGGAAATGTGTTAAAAGTATAAAAAAAAATTGTCATAGCTATTGTAAAAAACTGTAATGAAATTAATGGGGCTACGATTCCAAAACCCGTTATTAGCGACACTAGTGGCCAATAAGTGAACTGCAGCCAGGAACTTCACGCTTGCACTTGTACACAAGTAACAAGAGACTGAATGTGATTCAAGGCTGCGATATGCTCACAGGGATTTTTTTTTGTTCTTCACTCAGAAGTAAAAACAAGTTGAAATTTTCAGCGATATACTGTCAGCGAGATGGATTATAGAATATCAGTTAAATACACCATTTGCATTACCTATTTGCTGTCTAGAAGAAACAACGAGAAGCTGAACCACACTGTGACCCTCATATACACAAAACCTAATCATGTGTGTATTATCAAACTGCTAGCCTAATGTCTGTTAAAACAAGCTACTGTCTGCTTTATTTGTTTTAACCTGAACTATTAATTTGATGGAAATCTCTGTGTTGCAGTACTTTTTATATTTTAGCTTTGGCTTATTAAAAACAGTTTACGATGACATTATTACATTTAAAAAAAAAAAAATTAATATATAACACATGCTTACCTGTGTTTGTGCTGCTCGGAGGGAGTACTGACGGCAATATCGTGTGACTGCTGCTGAAAATTTCATATGCCGATAATCTTTCCTCAGGACATCACTAAGCCATCAGAGAGAATGCTGGGTAATTAATCAGCTGTCCTTGACTCTGTCACAGCATACTAATCACAATTCACATGGCTGGGACTCAGCCCTGACATTGACATTTTATCAGAGATAGCCAAATACTGATAAAGTTGTACAGTTTAACATGCACAACATGCTGCATACAAAGCAACACAGACAACATTAGGCCTTTCATATAGCTTTTATGTTTTTAAATAATTATTACACTCTAAACCTAACCTACCCCTTACATGTTTTTTGGACATGAAAAACTAATGATAATGCACCACTGTAACATAGTTTAGTAACCCCATAGTAGTGGGGTAGACCCCACACGTTTTATGGGGACTTTCCATAATGATTTTTATACGGCATACTATATACAGCCAAACAGAAAAGAAATCGACCTGCAAATGTCTTACTTAACTCTTAAACCCACATACATTGAGTCTTTATTGACCCGGGATGTAATTACCCTCCCCCTAAATCATTTTTTAAAAGTTAGAAATCAATCTTCTTAGTATTCCTTAATCTATTCATTAATCTGTACAAAATGTATATTCTATCCCCTAACCCTAACCCGAAACCTACCCATCACAGAAAAAAATTCAGTATTTTTACATTTTCAAAAAACATCACTTAGGCCCCATCCACATGAAGCCAGAGCTTTCCCTATCCAATCTTTGTTCCCCTCGTTTCAAGAAATATCTGCGTACACATGAGAGCACAGAAACCAACTCAAAACGATGTAGTATACATGCCAGGCCACTATGTGGCTCTGTAATTCTACCACAAAAATACACAAAAAACGGAAAAGAAGAATTGTGGCTAGAAGGGGTACAGCAATGATAGGAAGTGAGGCAATATCTCACAATAAAATAACAATAAATAAATTTGCTCCTTACAGATGTGTTTTATTAACGCCTACCCCAACCCTAAACATACCCTTACAATAATGCAAATACAGTAATTAAATGACGCAATATTGATGTGCGCATGTCCAGTGCCCGTAATTGTATTCCTTCTAGTCTTTACCCGTGCGGGACGTGGCGTGATGACATCACTGTTTCACAAAATATACGGATTGGCTGTACACACGAAAACTCAAGGGTGTCGGTTTCAGATTTATCCACTATGGGACCCAGTTTAAAAAAATATTGGTTTCATGCTCCAAAATGCTGTATCCGTGTGGACGAAACGCTGATACAGTACAACATTTTTACGTATACAGCCTTAGCCTGATTTATACACTTTTTGTCACAAAGGGTCTCGGAGCCAAATGCAAGTTCACAATGTTTATTTAGAAAGAGTGAAGAGAGGGTCAGATGAAGCACAAAAGTCACAGTCCACTGAACAGAGACCACACGCGGCATCCCACGAGGTAATCCACTCTGGTCGGTGACCGGGAAGAAATCCTCACACGGCAGATGACTGACGATAACGTCTGAACACTGGACAGAAGGCAAAACAACGCCCGACAGAAAAGGCAGCTCACCGGAACCTGGACGATACTGGATCTCGCCTAAAAACAAAGCGCACCAGTAATACCAGGAAAACAGAGCACAGTTCACTCGAGGTCAAGTTCACGATCTCCACAAGCGTGTGAACTCTGGGCTAAGACGAGCCTCCAGATGCCTGCGACCGAACCTGAGGAACTGGAGAGGAACAGCAAGATCTACTGACTGGACTTAGACAGCATGACTGAGACCAACCAAGACAATGAGCACACAACAAGAGACAGGACAGAGTGCTATAAAAAGAGAACAGCTGATGAGACACGACAGGTGAACAATTACTGAAACGAGCGGGAGGAGCCAGTGAACATGTGAGGAACCACCACCAACAGGTAAGACAACATACACACACGATCACCCAGGAGTCCTGACACTTTTTGCCTCATGAGGACCACCCACCCACACGTTTCGCCAGTCATTATTACATATTCGGGTCTTTAGTGACCCAGATCTATATCTAATATGGATGGATCTCTAACTGCTGCAATACAGTTTTTTTAAGATCACTATGACAATTTTTTCAATACTTTTTACAATTTCCCTAAACTCTTAACACACCAACACACCTACAACACACAATTGCCCAAAAGGTTAATTTCATACTCAAAATCACACATTGTAAACTAAACTCCAACACTAATTTTCAAAATACAATAATACACTAACACAATACACTATGTCTACCAAAACCCTAACACATGTTCTCTTCCAACAGGAACATTTAGTCAATCATAGCACAATGTCATAAAAACACTAACACTAGATGTAACTACAGAAACTGCATTATTTTTTGTGTCAGGTCTGCCCTTATACAATAGACAGTATATTTTATTGATCATATATTATGTCTTTTGAAGACTCTCCACATTTTTGTTTTGTTGGGTTTAGTAAATGCATGCATTTTGTTTCTTTTGCTGCAGAAATTCAATACAAAAAAATGAATGACCCATCTCAGAGTAGCGTTATAGAATGCCCTCCCTTTTTATTTCATGATCAGCAATCACAATGTTGACAATAGCAAGATCCTGTTCTTCCTTTAGGAGCTTTCCTCTGCCCTCTGAGGAGGTAGATGCTGAATCCTTAGATCCTTAGACAAAATACAGTTACATATTAGAGACCAGAGGCATAAAGTCACTGTAATACATGGTAAAAGTATTTACACTTTGCAGTAGGAGAAGCCCTTATACAATAACATATCTGTTGGTTTCTCACAATTCTGGATAATGGATGCCACTGTGTCCCGGCTGAGATTTGGCTGTACTCGTTCACCAGCCTCTCTGTATTATAGCCTGTGGTTTATGACATGGTCTATGATAGTAGCTCTTATTTCATCAGTTACCCTAATTCTGGCCCTTCTTTGAGCGCCACCATGCATTCTAACTCCTCAATCTCTACCTTGTCCTTGTCCAGGCATTCCTCTCTCTTGTCCTTGTCCCAATCCTCTCCCTTGTCCTGGTACTCATCTTCCTCTTTTCCTCTTTTACTGTATGCCATTTGGTCATGTGATTGAAAGAACATCAACACCTGAACAATTCCTAGGAATCAGCTGTGATTTATATATTTGCATAACTTCAATCCACTGTTTCTCAGTAACAATGGAATACAATACATGGGATATATTTGTGTTTCAATGCACAATATAAACAGCTGTTTACTTTAACTTTAGCCTATAAGGTTAGGTTTAGAACATGGTGTTATCTGTTCTGACATACAGTGTTAAAGCATTGGTAAATTTGGCAGTAAAAATTCATTGTTTTGGTCTTGGTTGAGCTTGTGTGTAAAAGAAGTTCAAGCATTTTACATTTGTGTTAACTGTATGCATTTTGTGTAAAAGCAACAATAAATGTGTTTCAATCATGACAACTCTCAGAGTGAATAGATTCAACCAGTATTTTATTAGCATAGAGCATGGAATGTACATAGGCTTGATTTTTGGCGGACGAGATCTGCTACGCTGCTGCTGCTGAGCAAATACATAATGTTCAGCTTAGTCAAGATAACAACAAGGAAAGGCTGCTGCAGAATGATATAACCCCCCTTAGCAGATCTCTACAGGTGGCTCTGGGGAGGAGGTGGGATTATAGGAGTTCTCATATTGTGCGGCGTGCTGATAGCGGCTACGATACGGTATAAATAAAGCCACGTAATTGGGGAAGTACCTCTGATTGGTTGGTGTCATAGAACTGAAAGAACCAATTGGCGATTAGAGTTTCATGACTGAAATAAAGAAAAAAAGAAACATTGCACTTATTTAGTTATCAAAGATTCAATTATTATCAGAAAACAGACATTCTTTTACTATTTACTTTTTTCTTGTCATATTATTTATAATGAATAGATTGAGGAATGCTAGGAAGATTGATGTCTAAATAAAAAAATAAATCGACGTCCCGGGTTGATAAAGACTCAAGCTATGCATTTAAGAGTTAAGTAAGACATTTGTAGGCTGATATCTTTTCTGCTTGTCTGTTAGTATGCATCATCAATAAAATGTATACTGAATTTGATTTTTCAATATCATTGTTTTAGTACATTAAGGCATGTTAAGCATTTTAGAATGTCCTGCTGTTTTTAGTCATTGAAATACGGCAGCAGGTACTGCACATTGCAGTTTGTTCACATGTTTTTGTTGGTCTTTTATGAGACAGATAATAGACAGGCCTATAATGCAGTTCTATGAATGTTTTGCCTGCCAGGTCTCAGCGTAATGTGACTGAAAACTAGGAATATTGTGTACGTGAAACCTGCTTGAAAATTATTATTTTGTGCCCTGATTGGTTATGCTAGTGGTTGTGCAATTCAAAATAAAAAACATAAAAAAATACTAACTTCAGTTTTAAGCTCTAGATTCTTAAGCTCTAGATTTTAAGCTCTAGATTCTTTTAACAGTGAGTTTTTCTTGTTTGTTATAAAAAAAATATATATATATAATGCTACACTTTGTGTTATTACCTTGGCAGTATATATAAAAAAAATGAATTAACACTTCTGTGAGGGTGCTTCTAATACAATGGCTAAGCCAGCAAGCAATTTTTTGTTTAAAAGATGTCTAATAGCCTTCCAAACAGCCCTGACGTCTAGGCTGAAACGAGGCAAAATTTGGACTGTCAGTGAAAATTGAACAAACGTCTAACCATAGCCCCAGAACTGGACCAAGCATCAATTATGGCTACGCACAGGCTACGCATAGAACATGTCAAAGAAATGAAACCAAAAACCTTGTAATCACTGTTGACTTTGCTTACATGATGGAATATCATACCATTATGCAAGTTTTGCCAGTATTTTGGCATGTAACCAAATTCAAGGTTCATAGCTGGACTATATCGGATAGTTAACTGAGATGCTGCAATGACGGCTATTGCTGATGGAAAGTCACACTAAGTGATACTGTGCGACTGCAAATTTGACATCATTCTAATATTTGTACCCTTCTTATAGAAAGTATAAATGTTAGTAGAAATGCTATGGATTTTATTTTTGTGCTATTGGAGCAAATGGAAATATAAAAAATTATATTTGCTGTCATCTCCTCTTCACCCCGGAAATGTGAAAAAGGCCCATTACGTGGCCAATTAATACGTGATGACTTCACACAAGTCTAATATAAGGGCTTAATGACACTTTCAGAAATAGCACTCTGTATTGTGTTGTTCACAAACATTTGTATCCTCTAATAATATTGTATGTGTAAATTAAAAAATAGATCCACTTCTTCAGAACAGAAAGTGGCTCATTAAAATTAATTACACACATATTCCCACATGTACACACACACACACACACACACACACACACACACACACACACACACACACACACACACACACACACACACACACACACACACACACACACACACACACACACACACACACACACACACACACACACACACACACACACACACACACACACACACACACACACACACACACACACACACACACACACGCACACTCACGCACACACACGCACACACTCACACACACACGCACTCACGCGCACACACACACACGCACTCACGCGCACACACAGGTTTACTATCTTTGTTGGGACTCTCCATATAATGGTTTTTATACTGTACAAACTGTATATTTTATCCCCTTACACTAAGCCTACCCCTAAAACTACCCATCAAAGAAAACTTTATGAATTTTTACATTTTCAAAAAACATCACTTATTATGATTTATAAGCTGTTGATTTTTAAGCAAAAAATTTCCCCGCAAGGACAAGGAATTCAGATATTGCTATAATGTAGGGAATACTTGAACCCCCCCACCCACCCACTAACAATGCTGTTAGGTTAGTGTTGCTGCCCTGATTGGGACCTTGCCAAATCTTTGATGTGTAGTCATTCAGTGCATTTCTGCCAAAAGCATTTCATATTTTCTTTTTCCCTCTCATCTTTTTTTTCTGTTCAGGGAGCATCAGACTGAGGCGAGTGCCATGGTGACAAACACACACACACACACACACACACACACACACACACACACACACACACACACACACACACACACACACACACACACACACACACACACACACACACACACACACACACACACACACACACACACACACACACACACACACACACACACACACACACACACACACACACACACACACACACACACACACACACACACACACACACACACACACACACACACACACACACACACACACACACACACACACACACACACACGCCAGGCAGGAGTCTGACAGCATGAAAGGTGATGGAGAGAAGGGCACAGCCAGGGAGCCTTTTGATCAGGATATAATAATTGTTTTACTTAATCAGTCAATTTTCCACGCTCTAATATTTCAACGCTTGTTCAAGAACAAACAACAGCCCAGCAAATGAAAACAAATGTGATAGACAGAAAGAGAGAAGAGAGAGAGAGAGAGAGAGAGAGAGAGAGAGAGAGAGAGAGAGAGAGAGAGAGAGAGAGAGAGAGAGAGAGAGAGAGAGAGAGAGAGAGAGAGACAGACAGAGAGATCTAGCACATAAATGCTTTTCTTGAGGATGAAATAGATTAGTTGAGGCAAGGCCTCATGAGTGTCAGACTGATAGCTGGTCCACACAATCAGAGCTATTGGAATATACAAATATTAGAAATGAATACCATAACATTGGAAATAATATGTAGTCTTCTAATAATTGTTGTTAAAAGCCATGTGCTCCCCTTGTCTTGCCTCATTGTTTCCCTTTACCACTCCCCCTTGTTTAGGCCTTGCCTAGTCCTCTTTCTTTATATGTTGATATAACAATATATATAATATTGTGCGCAATCACAGCCACTGGAACCTCATCAATAGTGCAAGCATGCCCTGAACACCTCTTAAGTTAACTAAAGCCCCGTTTCCACCGAAATTACCCGGAACAATTTGTCCCAGAACTTTTTTTTCCCAGGAACTCTTTTCCCCTCAGACCTGCTGCTGTCTGCGTTTCCATAGCGGTCTAAAGTACCGTGAAGATTAGTCCAGTGACGTAGGACTGCGCGCAACTTTCCAGAGCCCACTGGATTTTGTCCTCCGCAAATAAACTTAATAAAGCCTGAACCTTGTCGTCGGTCCATCGGTCGCATTTTTTAACTCCATTGTTGATTCTAATAGTAAACAACTCTTACTGCACGCACCGCAACAGACTTTTAGGTTGAAATAAAATACTGCGTGAGCAAACTAGAAAAAGTACTTCCTCGTGAGCAGGGCCGTTTTGAGGGGGAAATCTTTACCCGGAACTTTATTTAGACCCCAGTTTCTGCGTTCGAAACACATCGAGTACCATCCCAAAGTCCCTAGTTCCTGGGGAAAGTTCCCACAGTGGAAACGTGGCTTAACCCTGGAACAGAACCTGCAGGTTATGTTCAGAGAGTAAATTGCTATGGCTACTTAAAAAGTTACCTTTTATAAGCAGAGGTTATCCGCTTACCTACCCTTAAACATATCCGGGTGTGTCACATAACCTGCTTGTTGTTGTGTTTTTGTTGGAGTCCTGTCCTATCCTGCCCAGCCTAAGACTCCACTGACCGCTGGTTCCTTGGCCGATCAATCCTGTGCCCAAGTCTCCATTCTGGACTGCTATTGTAGGACTGTCTCTGGACTGTTCACCTGTTGCACATTGTTCCCCATATTGTTAATAATTCACCACTCACTGCTCATTTCTGCGCTTGGGTCCTATTATTTCCAGTGATTCCCTGCCAAGAATATAGGTTTACGTTATTTCACCAAGGCCACTTTCTGGCCTCATCACAAATTGAAAATAACTTTTACAGCAATCATGAAGCTCTTAAAGAGCAACATTGTGTAAGGTTACGTCAGCATATTGATTTTCATACTTGAAGGATCTAAGACATAAAATGTTTTAGATTCTGATTACGTATGGGTTTTAAATTGCAAGTGCACAGATATTCTCCACTGAGAGTTTTACGTTTAAAAACTGTTTATGCAACAGTTTTGTCAAGCATACAGATGCAACCCAAAATGCACCTTGGTCATTATTTCTGTTTTAAGTAACAGTTTAACTATTCCCAATGACATCTTCCTCCACAAAGTAATAGCTTTTCTATTGTGAACTGTCAATACAAATCGCCTGTAATTATCTGTTAACTATCAAGTCCGGATCATTCACTCAGTGAGCTGAACTCGAGAACCAGATCAGTCTAATTTCTCTTTTTTCAACTGAATCAATTAATTCTTTGAAAGGTCTCAGAAAGAATCATTCCTGTATTAGGCATCGCTGCTTCTAACAAATTCCTATGATTGTGGCAATCAAGTATTATGCAGTAGGAGGCAAGAGGAGAAGAATTCAAAGGGCGTATAAACTATTCTCTGTTATTTTCTTCTCTCTTTGAGTTCTTGTAGCACAAAACCAAGGAGAATTAAAAGGTGAGTGGGTGAGTTTGTGCTACGTGTGTGTATTTGTGAATACGTGTGATTTCCAAGGTCCCACTGCAGGATTAATGTGTTAGCATGTCTGTGCCGCACATGGTCGAGGCCCCATTGCACTAAAGTGTGTATGTGTGATATGTTTGGTCTCAAATTGATTCCTCTGTTGGGCTAAATGAAAGCTTATGTTGCCGCTCCAGGGCTGTATTTTCTATCATATTTAAACACAAGCAAGATTAGCATGGCTTTATTTTTATTTGCAGCTAAAAAGCCTCTGGGTATCGAGTCTAAAGCGCTCCTTTTGTTTCCTTCCTCTCCTTGCATCGCTCCTTCATCTGTCGTTCTAAACATTCTCTCTCTCTTGCCTTCTGCCTTAGTTTGATTCCTGTGCTCTTGTGGGTCTCATAGTACCTACACAAGTTCTGCAAGAAGTTCTGAACAAATTCTGCTTACTATCCAACAAAGTTCACCAACATACACACACTCATAAACTTATTCTCAAGTCCTGAAACCTTGGCAACAAGCGTATACTTGCGCATGTATTCCCTTGTGAAAAAGAAGTATGCTAAATTATAGTAAATGTGCCTTTATAATGTACTTCAAATACTAAAACTGCACTTGCAGATAATATATTAATAAAATAAAAGGCCATTTTTAGTGAACTTACAGTGTACTGACTATGTTTCTTAACATACTTAATTGTACTTTTAAAAAGTGCACTTTGCAGTTTTAAAGGTAATTTTAAACCATTATGTTTTATATAATAATCTTTTGTCGTGCTTTAAAGTAGTATACACTTATCTTGAGGTGTTGCCTTTAAAGTTTAAAATATCTATATTTAAAATATATTTTAAAGGCCCACTGATGTAGACTGGGTAAGCCCAGCCTGATCTGCCGGTGATTTGATTTCGCCCTGCAACTTAGTCTGAAAACCTGTACATTCATTTCTACTGCTTCTGTTATACTTTTGCAGGAACCAATCACAGACTGGCTTATCCACCTTGCGTGCTATTGGTGGGTTTAACACGATGACGGATAGAGAAGCGATGGGTCGTTGCCCGTTGATCACGCCTCTTGTGGTGTGATTGGTTGAAGGACTATCCAATTGCACAGAGTCATTTAATTTATGCTTGTTTATCACTACTTGTGCAGTAGAAAATATGGACCCACTTTATATTAGGTGGCCTTAACTACTATGTGGTAACATTTTAATTAATCATTTGATACATTGCACTTATTGTGTACATACATGTTTTTACATTGTACTTATATTTTAAAAAATACCTTCATGTAATTACATCTGCAATTAATTTCTGTAGTTACATTTGTAATTACACAGTTGACACTTCACTTACACCTAACCCTACCCTTAAACTTACCCATACCACCACACCTGTCCCTAACCCTACCCGTATAACACCTCAATATCAGCAAAGATATTTTGCAATACAATATGAACACAGTAAGTACATTGTACTTATTTTTTGATGTAAGTGCATAATAGTTTAGGCCACCTAATATAAAGTGGGTTCGAAAATACATCCCCAGACCAATCTTCAATCTTAAATTGAGCTTGGTCTGGTGATAGCCAGAAAACCATTGAAGTGCCTTGAAACATGCAGCATTATTCAATGTGTTGACGTAATTTCCCCTGAAAAAGGGAGATAGGGTGGGACGTATTAAACAGCACCTCCCCTTTTTTAAAACAGCCAATAGAATTTTGTTCACATCACAGCTTGACTAGAGCCTTTTAGCTCTGTAAAGCCGCAGTTTCCTCCCAATCTCTAACTGTTTCTCATTATAATCTCCTCAATATCGCTTTGAAATACAGCATTCGGTGCAAAATTCAAATGGGTCAGATACATTTTGTGGTCTGCGCTGACTCGCGCATATGATCCTCTCTCTGCTATCGTGTCTCTGGACTGGAGCAGACTGTGTGAACGCTGTGGCGGTGTGTGTAACATTCGCCTCAACTGAAAGCATATTTACATTGTCTGAATCTTTCCCTATACCCCCATATAGTGCACTATATGCTATTCACCATGTAGAAAATAGTAAATGTATGAACAAATGACTGATTTCAGCCACAGCTTCAGCATCTATTCATAGTGTAGGGGGCGGACCCTTCAGATTCTAGAGAGCATTTGATATTGCAGCGTGATATAATCAAAATTGTTTATACATTGACATTTATAACACATACATATCGAAAGTGAGAGACTAAGTTTTGAAAGCTTGAAAGCGAAATTTGTCATTGTTTTGGAGCACATTAACAACACGCGCACACACATCATCATCCCTCTCATCTTTTTTTTCGAGTGCCATGGTGACACACACACACACACACACACACACACACACACACACACACACACACACACACACACACACACACACACACACACACACACACACACACACACACACACACACACACACACACACACACACACACACACACACACACACACACACACACACACACACACACACACGCACGCACGGTGAAACTAAATAAAAACATGGAGGGCTTCATAGAGTGAAAGAAATACAGAAAGACAGACAGAAATTCATTTCCATCAGACATGTCTGAGCCTAGGGCCTAATTAAACATCAAACCCCTATCACTCCAATGGGCGTAAGTTGCTCTCCATCAACCTGATGCAAAAAGTGTGCAACCCCTACAAATACACACACTAGCAAGCACACAAATGCAATAACCATCCCCTCACTCGAACCTGACACCCAGTCACACATGTATCCCTTCAAAACCCAGCTTCAAAGCATATCACTGATACCTCCTTTCAATTCTCACAAATAAATATGCAGGGAGGCCTCCTGAAACCCATCACATCAATAGCAGCAGGATGGAAAGAGTGGAGAGAGTGAAAAGAGAGAAGCATGTGATGAGGGAGTTTAAACCAAGATCATTGTGCACAAGGTCTGACAGGGATGTGATAGCACTGACGCCCTCTGCATCTGAAGGACAGGCTTTGTGTGCAAGTTTGAAATTCACTCTGCACTGTAAAAAATTTTTTTTGGGAAAAATTGTGAAAATTGATCATTACATATAGGCCCAATAAATTACTTTCAAATAATTATCCCCAAAAAGATGCATTGTACTAAACATAGCTTAAGGTCTTCACTCAAAATCAAAATTGTATATTCACCGAACATATTTAATTGTGCTCAGTCAATCTATGAAGTCGAAGTGAAAAATCCATGTTGTCTGAACAAGTCCTACGTCCGAAAAACGGTATACGCATGCGCAAAATGCGCTTGAAGAAAACCGTTCGTGTGGATTTCAAATGCGGAGCGCGGGAGCGGCAGCGCGAGCAGAGCCGAACCAGCAGGTGCTGAAGACCGAAACAGACATTCCAAAGAGAATAGAGATATTCATCTCACAAAGATGTTGGTGAGTATTTAGCACTGAAATTATTCTCCAGAGTTTTGCTTTATGACCCGGTATGAAGTTTAAAAGACATTTTGTAGAATCACGAGTTCATGCATTCATTGGTTTCATGCGTGTTCTCGTTTACTCTAATGGTAGCCACTAGTTTTATTTTCCTCATGTCTTATATGTCTTAAACAATAGGTAATAAGTAAATTAAGTAATTTGTGTGATATGTGTGCCATGCGACCCAGTGCCGTTAGATAGAATTTGGAGTCGGCCTCTTTCAGGGCTTGAGTTATAGCCTTTTAATATCAAACACGTCAAGCTCGTGATTTTCTTATTCATCCATTCATTCGTCTCATAACTTCTGTTCTGTCATTTGTGATGCAGGGGAACTTTGTCATTAATGTTTTTCCTTATTGAAAATAAGATATTTTCACCAAATATCCTGTGTTGGAATTTACTTGTTAATAAAGTAATGCGATAAAATGTCAACCCTGTTGTCTGTGTTCTGTATTTTGCTTAATATATTTAGGCTATGTGTTTAGTCATTTTTGTATTTTAGGCAGTGAGAAATAAACAATTGTGACTACAATTTAAAACATTTAATTGGACCGATCTCACAGTTTCACTGTAAAACATTTCTCCTATTCAAACATTTCTAGTGACCGATCACATCTACATTTTTTAGTTAAATTGAATTCTGTTAATTAAATTTGGCCAAATGAAAAATTTGAATGTGATCGGTCACTAGAAAATTTTAAATTGGAGAGGCCTGACATTTTTTACAGTGTTGGTAAATTAAAATTTTCCATTGGCTCAGCATATTATTTCTAATTGAGCCCATGTTAACAGACTGTTGCCACAATGGATAAAATTCAATTCACAGAAATTCAATTTGGCCAATTGAAAAATTTAGATGTGATCACTCACCAGAACATTTTTAATTGGAGAGGCCTTAAATTTTTTACAGTGTGCATCAAGCCAGAAATAAAGTATAATTTCTAATTAAAGTCCAGCACATGGCTGATTGTTACACAAAGTTACATAGACAAGAGAAAAGCACCATTCTGGACCTTCATGTTGTCTGCTACAACAAAACTATATGTAATATAAAAATGACTGATCCCAAACTTTAAAGCATATAGGCTAATCTTACAGTCTTGGCTTTAAAAGTGGCTATTTTCCACCATTATTGCCCGTGGAAAAAAGGACATTGTGGAATGTATATGGATATGCTTTTTTAGTAAAAAACTGAAGAAAAAAAAACCCCAAAAATATTTTAAAACATCACACTCTTACTTGATCTGGACAAACTGAGTATCATTATAAAGATTAAAGACACCAGCTTCAATATTTGACCACTGTTTATGATAAAACTAGGTTGCAGTGACATTAATATTTTTAATTTATGTCAGGAGTGTAAAATTATCGATCTGTCATTAACAATACTTTAAATGGAATATCAACAAGAATAAAACGCCAGTCACATCTTCTCCGTTTTATTTGTGGTCACATACATGCACAGAGTCCGTTCAGGCTCTTAGTCAAAAAATTTGCATATTTGGACAAATATAGATTTATTATCACGTTTGCAGAATATTTCATCATACAGAATAACATTTCTATTAATTTCCCCCTGAATTATGCAATCTGAAGGGCTGAACGACATTCAGACGTCACTTATGATCTCAGAGCTTTCTCATTCGCTGTACAGCTTTCGATCATCTTGCTTTAGTCAACTTGACAATAATCCCTGTCCCATCTTGTCACGCTGTTCTGTACACGTCCTCATTCTCATCTCTCTGTTGTGAACATTGCCAAAACGTTTATACACGTGAAACAAGAAGCTAATAACCCTCTATGGTACGGTGTTGCCTCCAGGCAACATAGTCTATTTTAGTTTATTTTTAATACAACGAAACACCAATTTATTGGTCAAACCTATTTTAGGGAGGAATAACTCAAATACTAATCAATGAAAGGACAAAAAATTGGTCACATGATCCACAGGGGTCCATTTTGTGTCCTGTTTCAGCACATGTGCACAGGTCACATGGCTCCATATTTTCTCCATTGAAAAGTGCATTCTTCACTAGTTTCCGTCCAGTTAATCACCCACAAAAAATATGAGTCACCTTCACTGGTAAGTAAAGAAGTATTTTCAAGAACTTTACATTATATATCATAAAATGTTTTAGAGTTAATAACAAAAAACTGTGTGTTGCCTCAAGGCAACATTGTACCATAATGGAATCGCATAAGGCCATTCCAGACACACTAGATTGGATACAAATATAGTATATTTGTAGGGAAAAGAGTTTTTTTTGCATTTTTGCACGATTTTGTAATGCACGTATAAGATTAGTAATTCACATACTATAACTGCATATATTATGATCTGCACATTTTCTATAGCACTTAAAAAAAGGTATAAAACACAACCGATGAGGGTGAGGATGAGGTGTCATGTGATGAGGAAGATGAGGTCATAGTGACAATCTGGCAGGGAGAGATCAAAGATGGAGATGAGGATGAAGATGGATATGATAACTTGATATGATAACTTGACACTATATATTGATATGATAACTTGATGTGATGGTTTGGGAATACTTGTGTTCCACGATGGTACAATGTTGCCTGAGAGCAACAGCTGAATTTGAAATGTTACTTTTTATTAAATATGAAATTTGTAATACATTATAAACTGGATAAATGTGTTTGTTCAGGTGTCTCGTTAAAGAAATCGATGTTTTCAATACATATATTTATTTTTTCTACATGAAAATGTCAAATGTTTAAATTTGTCCGTTGTGGTACAATGTTGCCTTGAGGCAACAAACTTTTAAAAAATAAATAAATAAAAAAAATATGAAAAATGTTATTGCTATTGTTATAGTGTCCTATTTTAAGCAGGAAAAACACCACAAATAATTTTTTAATTAATAATCTCATTGAAATCATATTGCGTACCATAGAGGGTACACACGACTACAATGACATATGGTTTGTGTGTGATTTTCTTGTGATTTGGTGTATTTTCATATGAATAAAGAATGTTTCCAGTATACATGCTAAGCAGGTGTAGCGATTAGCTCCATATAAAATGCTAAATATAACATTTTATCATCATTACATGACTGAAATCCACACAAGATCACGATCAGAAGTAAATACAAACACTCACTGGTTGTTTAAAGTGAGTTTTGAGTTAAAGTGTAATATTAATCTTTTATATTGTGGTGTAGTAGGTTGGAAAATATATGCATGTATGTTCAAATAAAATAAGAGAAGTTAAAATAAGAGAGGAAAAAAGGACCCCCCCCCCCCCCCCCCTAAAATTCTTCAACATTCATTTGTTGTGAGTTAAGAAAATGTTGTTATTATTGTCTCCTGTAGAGGGCGTTTAATGCTGTTTGAACTAAGGTGTTGCTCCAGGTGCTTCAGAGTTACAGTAATTAAAGGTCCCGTTCTTCGTGTCTTTTTGAAGCTTTGATTGTGTTTACAGTGTGCAATATATCATGTGTTCATGTTTCGCTTGTAAAAAAACACAGTATTTTTCACACAATTTACTTATCTGTATACCGCTGTTTTCACTGTCCTAAAAACGGGCTGATGTTCCGTGTTCTATGAAGTCCCTCCTTCAGAAATACGTAACGAGTTCTGATTGTGCCAACGCTTCCCGTGTTGTGATTTGACAGCAGCTTAGCAAACGTAGCACGGTCCTGTGGTGTGATTCGACAGCAGCTTAGCGCACGTGGAAATGTCACGCCTCTTAACGGGAGATATATATGCGCTCAATGATCTCTAGAGCGTCCCTGGGAAAGCCAAACAAAGGTGATTTGACTCTGGGATGAAAATAACAGCGTCTCGACGACATGGCGACAAACACACTCAAACGCAGCACTTCCTTTTCTCCACGCGACACGTCCTCTTCTCCACGTGGGACAGCAACAAGACCACGCCCCCTTTTTTCACGTAGTCTTGTGGGCGGAGGTTAGTCTGTTCTACTGTTCTATCGACGTCATATATGAAGGAAGTACCAGGATGTAGTCCAAGCCAGCCGTTCGCTGTAGGCTTTGAAAGGGAACTTCTGTTAAATAAAATATCTCGCTTGGCATTGAACTTTGAGCTTTATAATTTAAATAAAATAAAAATAAACTTTGCCGGAGCTTGCAGCCAGTACACCTGTCTCACAGTGTTTCTTTTATTGATCTACAGGTGAGCAAAAACGATTCTAAAACTGGTTTAAATTGATGTTAAATACTGTTTATCAAAGATGTATATGGTTATTGTTCACGGGTTGCAGAGAAAGACTGTTCGTTTGATTAGAACGCATTCTATAGTAATGAGTCATAAATATGTGAATGAGAAGTGAACTGAGAGAAAATACTCATGTGAAAAGAGTTGGTGAATGTTTCTAAAGCGTTTTATATGTGGATTGTAATTGGATGAGAAAGTTTAAACGAGTTAAATGTACATTTGGTACTGAAGTTATCTCGAGCCAAAATGGCGGTGCATGTATGCGTGAACTAGAGCCAAAATGGCGACTTACATGTAAAACATGCGGTTCCATATGAAACCAAATGCTAGATTCATTTCTGTGGCAGTCTGAAAATGGAATTAATGTTTATGACGATGTGAAAATGTGAAGACATGGTAGCAGGTGAATGTATTGTTTGATTCTAATGAGTCACAGAACTTAAGACAAAAATAACTTCTGAAAAGTCATTTATTGAAATGTAATTGGTATTATTGGAATGTGCTGTGTCACAGAGAACCCAGTAATTGTTGTTCTGTAAAATTAATGTTGCTAATACA
Source organism: Romanogobio albipinnatus (assembly GCA_023566225.1). Lineage (NCBI taxonomy): Eukaryota > Metazoa > Chordata > Actinopteri > Cypriniformes > Gobionidae > Romanogobio > Romanogobio albipinnatus. The sequence goes on from CM042241.1 coordinate 19,063,186, forward strand.
TTGAAAGCTAAGAAAAGAATGAGAGTTAATTAAACTTTGCTGGAGCTTGCAGCCAGTACACCTGTCTCACAGTGTTTCTTTTATTGATCTACAGTGCGGGCAACAGTGGTTCATTCAACTTCCCCATTCAGGCTTCCTAGCCCTGATGAGGGTAACAGTAGCTTGATGCTAATCGTGGCTCAAATGCACCTGTCACGCCAGAAGCTATATTCTATTTCACAATCTATTTCACATAAGGTACCAATAATATGCCTTATTTATTTATTTATTTGCAAAAAAGACTTCAGATAATAGGTTTTAATGTAAAGCGGGATGAATATGGGGTTGATGCAATCCAGAATGCCAGAATAATGATATAATGGCTGAATGCAAACAAAATAATTACTATAAAAGAATAATTAAGATTAAGTCATTCATGACAGATGTGTGAAATGTTCACTGAGTGAAAACAATAGAGCATGAATTGAGCAGTTAGAAGACTAGTTAGAAGACTGCAAGTATGTGTTTTTACAGGGCAATAACATAACGATTAGCATCTATGAAAGTTCTCTAAAAACTCACATGACATGGCCTTACAATATGCTTCATAAAATGCATAGTTTTAGAGATATCATCCTCAGATTTTAAATGAAGCATGAATACACTTATGGCTTCACATTAGTTGTGGTTATTAGTTGCTATACTAAATTAACATACTATTTTAACATACAAAAATATATTCTTAACATTGTTTGAGCTTATATATATCGATATTAAAGGCCCACTGAAGTGCCTTGAAACACGCAGCATTATTCAATGTATTGACGTAATTTCCCCTGAAACGGCTCAAGCTGTTAGCAGCTCCTCCCTTTTTTTTGAAACAGCCAATAATGGCGTTTCGTTAATACCACAGTTTGACTAGAGCCTTTCTGTTCGGTAAAGCCAGAGTTTCCTCCAAATCTCTAACCATTCATCATCATAATCTCCTCCATATCGCTTTGAAGTACAGCATTCTGTGCAGAATTTAAATGGGTCCGATATGTTTTGTTGTCTGCACCGACTCGTGCATATGATCCGCGATCCGCTCTCGTGTCTCTAGTCAACGGCTCTGCTCTAGACTATGTGTGTGTGCTGCGGCAGTGCATGTGAAACTAACATGAAACCAGACTTAATTCGCCTCAACTGAAAGCATATTTACAGTCTGAATCGTTTCCTATCGCATGTATAGTGCGCTATATGTCATTCACCATGTAGAAAATAGTAAATGTGTGAACAGCTGCCCGATTTCAGCTGCTGCTTCAGGGTCTAATGTAATGATGGAAAAAGCGGTCGGCACGCCAGGCGCATGGTCCAAAAGGGTTGTATAGTCTCTTGTAGAGTCATCTGTGTGTTTTGGGCGTAACGTGCAATAAACCAAATCAGAATCTCATCTCCCATTCCCTTTAAAAGCCAGTTGTGCTTGTGTTGCAGGACGTGAAAATGACCTCTGTGTCAGGCTGAAACTAGCAAAAACACATATTTTTGTGTTGGTTTCTAATTATAAAAGCAAAGGTTTCTATTTACAATGCGTTTTTGCAGATTTGAGCATTGTAGCCAATAATATGCATGTTTCTTAAAAGCAATGTCCAATCAGAGGTGTTTACTGTAGTCAGTCAGAATTCACTAAAATATCCCTCAAACACTGAACATGTTTTTATTTAGTGTATGTTAACAGAGTACTACTCGCTTCAACACGCTTGCAAATCCTCTCATTATAACAAAGTGTAGATTCATTGTGCAGTCAGTTAGATTCATTGATTATAACCGCGTCGGAAAGGCATTTGGGGGATACTCCCTAAGCATTAGCGAATCTGATAGTCCGTATAGAAACTAGCCCAATCTGATTGGCGTGCGTGATGACGTCACTGTGACGGCGTACCCGGAAGTATAAAAGGGGAGCTGGCGCATTGAAACGGCAGTTATTGCTCTTCAGCATTGCGCTCTGTGTTCAAGTCTGTCTATTTATTGTTGTCTGTCCCAGAGAGTGTGTGTGTGAAAGAAAGAGAAAAAAGAAATATGAGTGAGAGAGAAAGCTACAGGCAGTGTGTGCATCCTTGCCCACGTTTTATATCTGGCTCGGATGCACACCTGCCTCGTGAACCTCATGGTTCTGGACCCGCAATTGCTGAGGCAGCGCGGCGTCGCAGATCATGGGGTTCACAACGGGACTTGTCAGAGGGTTTTGGGACTGCTGCGGCACTTTCCCAAACCTCCTCTGACAGTTCCGATGTTCTTCCTCCCCGTGTGGAAGCCCGCGCTGCGGCTTCTTCCCCCGGGGTGGAGGATCCGATGCTGATCCTCTCTGGTTCTGAGGAGCCGGATGAGGGTGGCATCGGGGCGGGTGGAGAAGCAGGAAGTTGTTCACATGTTTACAGGTATCCACCCGCCCAAGAGGAGCTGGTCGAGGTGTTGACTCGTGTGGTGGCCAAATTGAACATCGATTGGCCACAGGAGGTGCCGGAAGTCCAGCAACCAAGTAGGCTGGACGACCGGTTCCTTTCTAGCCGGGTTCAAGCACCTCGCCGGGGCTTGCCATTCTTCTCGGATCTACACACCGAGGTGTGTAGATCCCAGAAGAAACCCTTCTCCTCGCGGATTTCCAATCCCCCAGTGTTGGATTATTCTAACGTTCTGGGGGCCCGCGAGGCAGGGTATGGGACGATGCCTCGGGTGGAGGAGGCTCTAGCGAGTTATCTTCCGCCCGAATCTGCATCGTCCCTCAAAGCCCCGGTATTGCCCACCAAGCCCTGTCGGGATACCTCATCCTTGGTGGGCAAGGCCTACATGGCGGCTGGGCGGGCTGGTAGTTCCCTGCATACCCTTTCCATCTTGCAGGCCTACCAGGCTGACCTCCTCAAAGAGCTCGATGAGGGCGAGGGTCCCTCTCCGGAGGATGTTTTGGAACTGAGGAAGGCTGCGGATTTGTCTCTCTGCATCACCAAGGAGACAGCCCGTGCTGTCGGCCGTTCTATGGCTTCCTTGGTGACTGTGGAGAGACATTTATGGCTGAACTTATCGGGGATGAAGGAGAAGGACAAGTCCTTCCTCCTAGACTCCCCGATTTCGCCTTCGGGTCGATTTGGCGACGTGGTTGAGGCCGTTGTCGCCAAATACCAGGAGGCGAAAAGTCAGTCAGCGGCCTTCCGTCAGTTCATCCCTCGCCGCTCAGAGCCGGGGAAGCCGTCTACTAGCTCCTCACACCGTCAGCTGCAGAGGGAGAGCGTCGCCTCTAGAGCCCCTCCTCCGGGAGCTTGGCAACAGAGACGGCGCTCTCTCCAGCAGACTCACCAGCAGCCTTCCGCTCCCAGAGGCGATCTAAGGAACGTACTCAGGGCATGGAAGGCTGCTGGGAAGAAGCCCTAGCTGCGGCAGGGCTTCTAAGGGCGGTCCCCCCCGCAGAAGGGCAATCGAGGTTGCTTCTTCTGGGGCGCTCTGGGGAAATTGATGTGGAATCCCGCTGTCTATGATGCTTCAGGCCATATCGATTTCCCGCGAACGCATGCTGCTCCAGCCGCCTCTGGAAAGACCTGCGGCTGGGCAGCGCGCGCGTTCGCACACAGAGAATCGTTCCCAACTACTTCCTGCCGGTCATCCGCTTCAGGGGGTTGGGGACGAGGCTCGTGTAACACCCGAAGCCAGCCTTGAGAGGCTGGTTCCCTTAGTAGATTATCTCGGCGCATGGAAATGCCTTCCGAATATTTCTACATGGGTCCTGCGTACTGTAGACAAAGGTTAGAATGCAGTTCGGTCACCCTCCTCCAAGTTTCAGGGGGTTGAACTGGACTGCAGTGGTACCAGAGCGGGTTCGGGTAATGGAACTAGAAGTAAAATCCTTGCTGGCAAAGGAAGCCATAGAGCGTGTTTCTCCGCTGGAGAGGGAGTCCGGGTTCTACAGCCGGTACTTTATAGTTCCCAAAAAGGATGGAGGGTTGCGTCCGATTATAGACCTGAGGTATTTGAATCGGTCTCTGAGGAGGTTCAGATTCAAAATGCTCACGGTTCCCATCATCGTGAGTCAGATCCAGTTCGAGGACTGGTTCGTCACGATAAATTTAAAGGATGCGTACTTCCATATCTCCATCCTTCCATGTCACAGGAAGTTCTTGAGGTTCGCTTTCGGGGGTGAGGCGTACCAATATCGAGTGCTTCCCTTCGGTCTAGCTCTTTCCCCACGCACATTCACAAAGTGCATGGATGCAGCTCTGACTCCAGGGCATCCGTGTGCTGAATTATATCGACGACTGGCTCATATTGGCCCAGTCGTACGATATGGCAGTTCGGCATCGAGATGTCGTTCTGGCCCATATAAGGTGCTTGGGGCTGATACTCAACACAACAAAGAGTGTGTTGACGCCGTCCCAGAGGACTACGTTCCTAGGGATCGTATGGGACTCGACGACGATGCGGGCACAATTGTCTCCCGCGCGAGTCGAGACCGTACTGGCGATGGTCTCAGGAATAAGGCTAGGCCACAGCATCACTGTGAAGCACTTTCAGAGAGTGCTGGGGCACATGGCAGCAGCGTCCAACGTTATACCTTTTGGCCTGCTGCACATGAGACCCCTACAGTGGTGGCTGAAAACCAAGGGGTTTTCCCCCAGAGGGAATCCTTTCCGTATGATCAGGGTAACGCGCCGATGTCTTCGTTTCCTAGTCATATGGAAGAAACCTTGATTTCTGTCCCAGGGGCCAGTGTTGGGAGCGTCCTGTTGCCGGAAATCCGTTTCAACAGACGCCTCCCTCACTGGTTGGGGCGCGGTCATGGAGGGCTGCTTTGCGAGGGGCCCGTGGGAGGGCCGTCATTCCTCCTGGCACATAAATTGCCTGGAGATGATGGCGGTCTACAAAGCTCTCAGGAGCTTTCTCCCGGACCTCTGCGGCCAACATGTCCTGGTACGAACAGACAATACGTCTGTTGTAGCGTACCTTAATCATCAGGGGGGTTTGAGGTCGCGCCCTCTATGTAGACTGGCGCATCAAATTCTCCTGTGGTCCCAAGGGAAACTGTTGTCCATTAGGGCAATGTATGTCCCGGGGGTCCAAAATCAGGGAGCAGACATCCTGTCGAGGCAGGGGCTGAGGCCCGGGGAGTGGCGACTTCATCCGGAGGTGGTGGAGGCCATGTGTGAGAGGTTCGGCCCAGTGGAAGTGGACCTGTTTGCGTCTCACGAGACGTCCCACTGTCCATTGTGGTTTTCCCTCACGTATCCACCCCCGCTGGGGTTGGATGCCATGGTTCAGACGTGGCCGAGGCTGCGTCTGTACGCATTTCCCCCGATTGCTCTGCTCCCGGGAGTCCTGGAGAGGGTCCGCCAGCAGGGGGTCAGCCTACTTTTGGTAGCACCCCATTGGCCGATGCGAGTTTGGTTCTCGGATATCATAGCGCTGTTGGCAGGTCCTCCATGGCAGATTCCTCTGAGGAGGGATCTCCTATCTCAGGCAGGGGGCACAATATTTCACCCCCGGCCTGAGGTTTGGAACCTTTGGGTCTGGCCCTTGAGGGGGTCAGGTACCTAGAGGGTGGCCTGTCGGCAGAGGTGATAGAGACTTTACTCAGTTCCAGGGCTCCGTCTTCAAGGAGGCTGTACAGCCCCAAGTGGTGAGCCACTTGGTGCAGGGAGCGTGAGGTGGACCCAGTTAACTGGCCGGTGGCTTCAGTGCTGGAGTTCCTCCAAGATCGCTTCTCTGCGGGTCTAACCCCGTCCACACTCAGGGTGTCCGTGGCTGCCATGGGGCTTTCCACACTCCTTTGGGTGATGGTCTGGGGTAGGCACCAGCTGGATGTACAGTTCCTCCGTGGGGTTCGGAGGATGAGACCTGTGGCTCGTTCCAGACTCCCAACCTGGGATCTGGCAGTGGTTCTCGAAGGCTGGCTGAGGCCCCCCTTCGAGCCATTGGAGTCGGATGAACCGAAGAGCTTGACCCTAAGATGGGCTTTCTCCCAGCGATTACATCGCTAAAAGAAAAAAAGATTGGGGGGCCTTTAGGCCTCGGCGGTAACGCCGACTTGCCTGGAGTTCCCCCATGGGAGTTAAGGCTACCTTCACCCTAGGCAGGACTAGGTGCCCGAAGTGTCATCAGGGGTGGTCAGATTTTTTGGTTCTGCTGGTTTTTCATCCTTCGCCTCACGTGACGGCGGATGAACCTTCACTGGGAAGACTGGGAGTGCTGGGGGACATGGCAGCAGCGTCAAAGGTGATACCTTTTGACCTGCTGCACGTGAGACCTCTACAGTGGTGGTTGGAAACCAAGGGGTTTTCCCCCAGAGGGAATCCTTTCCGTATGATCAGGGTAACGCGCAGATGCCTTCGTTCCCTAGTTATATGGAAGAAACCTTGGTTTCTGTCCCAGGGGCTGGTGTTGGGAGCGTCCTGTTGCCGGGAAACCGTTTCAACAGACGCCTCCCTCACTGGTTGGGGCACGGAAAAGATAAGGGTGGAGAAGTATCTCCCTTCGGCGCCTGGCGCTAGGGTACTCAAGTCCTAGTTGTGCCTGGTCTCCGGCTTCACACTAGGGCAGGTGCTACCCTCGGTGTGGGCTAGTGGGTACTCGTTCACCAAAATGTCGTTCCGACGCAGATAGAGTTCCCTCGAAAGGGAACGGCTCGGGTTACGTCTGTAACCCTTGTTCCCTGAGAAGGGAACGAGCACTGCGTCTCGCGTCACCACACCTCGGCACGCCTGGAGCACATGCTTCAGAGCAATAGCTGCTGTTTCAATGCGCCGGCTCCCCTTTTAAACTTCCGGGTACGCCGTCACAGTGACGTCATCACGCACGCCAATCAGATTGGGCTAGTTTCTATGCGGACTTCAGATTCGCTAATGCTTAGGGAGTATCCCCAAAATGTCGTTCCGACGCAGTGCTCGTTCCCTTCTCAGGGAACAAGGGTTACAGACGTAACCCGAGCCGTTTTCCAGAGAGTAAGTCAATCACGCTATAAATGGGGTGCTCTTTGCGAGCTGTCTGTATATAATCCATTTACAATTTGAAGAAAAGTTTTGTTTTCAAACTGTTTGTCAAAGTTTTCAGGAGTGACAAGCGGGGGTGTTTTAAACATATTTTAAAATATATTTCTTTAATTATGGGGGTGAATCAGCTAAACTTTTCTGTGAGTCATTGCTATGATTGACAGTGTAGCCCGGGACAAAACATCTGACAAGTTTGCCAAAATAGACCCGTGCATTAAGTGTCGTAGTGTAAATGACTATCAGTAATAGACCTGCAACAGCAACATATAGACAACAATATGAAATAACAAGTCTGTGTTGGCTGAATTTAGCAGCTTCTAGTTAAAGATTAAATTAAAGATTAAAAGATTAAATCTTAACAATGTAAAGGTTTTTAATGCATTATTATGATAACTATTATTATTAAATTATAATAATTTTTTTAATAATTTTTTGAGTAGGCTAGTTAATTAGTTAAAAATAGTAAAAAACTTAACTCTTAACTGTTGGGATCTGCATTATATTATATTGAAGGCAAGGCAAGACACAAAAGGTCATTGCAAAAGAGGCTGGCTGTTCACAGAGCTCTGTGTCCAAGCACATTAATAGAGAGGTGAAGGGAAGGAAAAGATGTGGTAGAAAAAAGTGTATAAGCAATAGGGGTAACAGCACCCTGGAGAGGATTGTGAAACAAAACCCATTCAAAAATGTGGGGGAGATTCACAAAGAGTGGACTGGAGCTGGAGTCAGTGCTTCAAGAACCACTATGCACAGATGTATGCAAGACATGGGTTTCACCTGTCGCATTTCTTGTGTCAAGCCACTCTTGAACAACAGACAGCGTCAGAAGCGTCTCGCCTGTGTTAAAGACAAAAAGGAAAAAAAAGTGGTCCAAAGTTATGTTCTCTGATGAAAGTAAATTTTGCATTTCCTTTGGAAATCAGGGTCCCAGAGTATAGAGGAAGAGAGGAGAGGCACACAATCCATGTTGCTTGAGGTCCAGTGTAAAGTTTCCACAGTCAGTGATGGTTTGGGGTGCCATGTCATCGTCTGGTCACTATCAGAGCAACCTGTGCTCTGACAAGGTTAAGGCTGTGATAGATTGGCCAATCCCAGATTCCCGTAAGGCCCTACAGAGGTTTCTGGGATTTGCCAATTTTTATTGGCGTTTCATTCGCAATTTCAGCCAGCTAGCCGCGACTCTGACCGCGTTGACCTCCCCCGGAACTGCGTTCAGGTGGTCTGGTGCAGCCGAGGCCGCATTTACCAACCTCAAGAGCTGCTTCGTTTCGGCTCCCATTCTTGTTACACCTGATCCTTTACGTCAGTTCGTGGTGGAGGTGGACGCGTCAGAGGTGGGGGTAGGAGCAGTTCTCTCTCAGTGCTCTTCCTCGGATGATAAGATGCATCCTTGCGCGTTTTTTTTCTCACCGTCTGTCACCAGCCGAACGCAATTATGACATTGGTAACAGAGAGTTGTTGGCAGTAAAGCTTGCATTGGAGGAATGGCGTCATTGGCTAGAGGGGTCGGGGGTACCTTTCATCGTGTGGACTGATCATAAGAATCTGGAGTTCATCAGATCTGCCAAAAGACTCAACTCTAGGCAGGCTCGGTGGTCTCTTTTTTTCAGACGTTTTGATATTTCTCTTTCGTACCGCCCGGGTTCTAAAAACATCAAACCCGATGCTTTATCGCGTGTTTTTGACCGCTCCGAACGCCCGTCTACTCCCGAGTGCATTTTACCAGAGAGACTTAGTATCTCCACACTCACATGGGAGGTCGAATCGAAGGTTAGATCAGCCTTAGAAGGGGTAATGCCTCCGCCCGGTGGACCACCGAGTCGATTATTTGTACCGGAGGGAGTTCAGTCTGACGTGGTACGATGGGGTCATTGTTCCAATGTAGCTTGTCACCCAGGGGTCAATAGAACCAAATTTTTGGTAAAGCAATGATTCTGGTGGCCTGGGATGGCTCGTGACATCTGAGATTTTGTTTTGGCTTCTTCAGTCTGTGCCATGGGTAAGACATCTAACCGCCCTCCCGATGGGCTCCTTCAACCGCTGTCGATCCCTTCGAGACCCTGGTCCCACATTGCTCTAGATTTTATTACCGCCCTCCCAGGGCAAGAAGGTCGTTTTAACCGTCGTGGACCGTTTCTGGAAGATGGTTCACTTTATTCCCTTGCCTAAATTACCCTCTGCCAAGGAGACAGCGGTAGCTGTGGTCGATCACGTCTTTCGTTTACATGGCCTCCCGATGGACGTGGTTTCCGACAGGGGACCTCAATTTGTGTCCAAATTTTGGCAAGAGTTTTGTAAATTACTAGGGGCGACAGTTAGCTTGTCTTCGGGTTTTCATCCCCAGAGTAATGGCCAGACTGAGCGGGCTAACCAAGACCTTGAGAGAGGGTTACGATGTCTGGTTTCCAAGAATCCTTCCTCCTGGAGCCAACGCATCTCATGGATTGAGTACGCGCATAATTCGTTACCTGTGTCAGGTACGGGCCTTTCACCATATAAATGTAGCTTAGGGTACCAGCCACCAATTTTTCCCAGTCTGGAATCCGAGGTCGCAGTCCCCTCCGTGAGCCCGTGAGACTCTGCTTCAGGTGGGTAAACGCACCAAGGCCCAAGCCGATCGCCACCGGTCTAAGCCTCCCGTCTACGTTGTGGGTCAAAAAGTGTGGCTTTCATCTAAGAACATTCCTCTCCGCTCCGTAAGTAATAAGTTAGCTCCTAAATTCATTGGCCCGTTCACTGTCACCAAGATTCTTAGTCCGGTGGCAGTCCGCCTCAAACTACCTCCCGCCTACGGGAGGATTCATCTCATTTTTCATGTTTCCAAATTAAAACCCGTTTTTCATGCTCGCATTAACCCGCCTGTCCCGGTTCCTCCCCCGCCGCGACTCGTAGATGGGGAACCTACTTATACGGTAAATCGTATTCTGGACTCTAGGCGGAGGGGACGCGGATTCCAGTACTTGGTGGACTGGGAGGGTCCAGAGGAGAGAAGTCCGGAGGAGAGAAGTTGGGTTCCTGCCAGGGACATACTGGATCACTCCCTTATCGATGATTACAATCGACAGGTAGGTCCTCCTGGGAGCTCCAGGAGGTGCTCCTAGGGGGAGGGCTACTGTCACGGTTCATCAATTCATGGTCTCTTTTCTCTGTGTTTGTGAGGTTGTGTGGAGGCGTGGTCACTGATTACAGTGCTCATCACCTCCACCTGCAGCACTTAATCACCAGGCTTTATTTGCAGCTCTCTCACCCACACTCACTGTCAGTTCGTTGCAGGCTTCCCTGGTGTTGTGTTCGTGGCTGTTGTCTCCTGTTCTCCGTGTGTCTTCTCCGTTCCGGTTCCTGGATTCTGCCTGGCCTTATTGCCTGCTGCGTCCCTGCTTCGCTGCCTGCACTTCCTCGCCTGGGTTTGCCTGCCTGTTCTGCTGCACGCAGTATCTGCCAGACCTGTCGTCACTTCTTCTCATTTGACTTTTGATCTACGTCTGTGCTTAAGTCATACCGAAATAAATGAGCATTTTTTCACATCGCTATTGGATCCTCTGTCTCTGATTCACAGCCGTAACAATATCAGTCTGTGTGTAATGAATGAATATTATATACAAGTTTCACTTTTTGAATGGAATTAGTGAAATAAATCAACTTGTTGATGATATTCTAATTATATGACCAGCACCATATGTGACCCTGGACCACAAAACCAGTCATAAGTCACACGGGTATATTTGTGGCAAAAGCCAACAATACATTGTATGGGTCAAAATTACTTTATGCTATTAGGATATTAAGTAAAGATCATGTTCCATGAGGATATTTTGTAAATTTCCTACTGTAAATATACCAAAAATGTATTGTTAGTAGTAATATGCCTTGCTAAGGACTTTGTTCGGACAACTTTAAAGGTGATTTTCTCAATATCTGATTTTTTTGCACCCTCAGATTCCAGATTCTTTTAAATAGTTGTATCTCGGCCATATTGTCCTATCCTAACAAACCATACATCATGGAAAGCTTATTTATTCAGCTTTCAGATTATGTATAAATCTCAATTTTTAAAAAAAGACCCATATGACCAGTGGTCCAGGGTCACGTCAACTTGCCCCGGTCTCCCTTACTTATACTTATAAATATACACCCATAAACAAGAAGAGTATAGACGGCAATGTACTTTATTTTTATTCTACTTTTGAGCACTGGAAAAGACATAAGGTAGAGATCAGAGATGGCGAGAGAGGGTAAATGAAGAGCTGGAGCTGAACAGAGAGCCGGAGAGAGTGGGATGCTCTTGACATGTGAGCCAGGTGAGTATGATGCAATGAGTGTGTGAATGACAGAGGGGAGTTTAGATAATGGCCATCCAGTGGACCAAACACAACAGCACTGACAGAAAAATACACAGAGGTGTTGAGTTTAAGGGCTTATATCATGGATAACAGGATTTTCTTTGCCCTTTTCAAATACAAGAGTTTGATGTACACTGTAAAATCCAACAGTTGTTCTTACTAAGCTTTTTAGTTAAGTTTACTTAATGTCCAATAATTTGTTAAATTTAAAAATAATTTAATAATCTGTACTGTTTGCATGCTATGCCTTTGTTACATAGAAAACCCAAGTAAACATTACTTGACTGGTTTGAGTACCATTTTGCCAAAGCTGCCAAAAAAAACTAACAAAAACAAAACAAGGGTGCAAAAGGTTTTGAGGCGGGGCAATTTTTATTTGAATTTTGACTCATTTCCACCACATCCTCTCATCATTATTGTGATTAGTGTTCCCTTTGGTTGGGCACTTGGAATTTCATTCATATTATTGTAATTCTCTTCCTATTGATGCAGCGATGCAACAAGAAATCAGTTATTTGATTGCAAAGGAAGGAAACTAACAAATAATATATATATATATATATATATATATATATATATATATATATATATATATATATATATATATATATATATATATATATATATATATATATATATATATATATATACAGTACTGTGCAAAAGTCTTAGGCACGTTAGTATTTTCACCCCCCAAAATGGTTTTAAGCCAGTTATTTATAACTTTTGTAATAGTGTGTCAGTAGGTTATATCAGTTTACATTTTCAAACATTAATTTTGCCATTAATTGTAATAATACATTCCAGTGAGATTTTTGTATGCAGAATGAGTCTGACAACAGAGCTATGATCCACACAGAGATCTGATCTCACCATCATCGAGTCCGTCTGGGATTACATGAAGAAACAGAAAAAACTGAGACTAAATCCAGAAGAACTGTGGCAGCGTCTCCAAGACGCTTGAAGAAACCTTCCTGCAAAGCTCCCTAAAAAACTATGAGCAAGTGTCCCAAAACAAAAGCTGTTTTCAACGCAAAGGGTGGTCACACAAACTGATTTGATTTAGTTAATAGAAGTTAATTGATCAAAAAAATTAACAGTCTACTTATGACATTATTTTTGAAAACTTCCTGACTTTACAGCATTTTTACCCAAGTGTCTAAGTACTGTAGCTTTACAGGAAGGTTTCTTCAAGCGTCTTGGAGACGCTGCCACAGTTCTTCAAACAATGTTTGAAAATGTAAACTGATATTACCTACTGACACACTATTACAAAATGTATAAATAACTGGCTTAACCATTTTTGGGGGTGTAAATACTAACGTGCCTAAGACTTTTGCACAGTACTGTGTATATATTTATATTATAATATAATATATATATTATAATATATATATTTTTTACCATTACAATTTTATTTGCTGTCGTTATGATTATACTGACAAAAGACAAATGGTAAAATAAAGCCAAAAATAGTATAACAAAGCAATTAATTTATTCATGCCACAATGCACTCTGGACTTCCTCAGATAACAGATAGGATTAAGGTGACAAAAATTAAGTAAGACGGTTTAAGTAAGAACAACTTGATGCAATTAAGTTTTGCTTACTTAATTGAATTAAGGCAACTGAACAAATTGTTTTTTACGGTGTAGTATTTTATTGTGTAGTAGACAATCACAATGCAGTAGCCTGGCTCCACCCTCCTACATGCTTCCGCTCAATTTTAATTTTCCTTCAGTATTGTGGAATATTCTCTGTTTTTCTCCGGTCAAATTTTAACCGGTCCAATCAGCGAACAGGGAGTGGCTGAAAACAATGACGTTGATGTTGTGCGCTAGTTTGAAATGATGTTAGCGACTGGTTATGGCAGATCCAATAGTTTTAAACTTCAACAGAGTACCTGCCTTCAAGGAAGTTAACGCTTGCCAATGAAGAGTGACCAGACTCTCTGTACAAACGAAATGTACGAGAGTCTGGTATAGGACCATTCTAACAATGCATCTTCTCAACTGATTTTGCTACAAGACCCATAACATTACCCATCACACTAGACATCAAGTGGCAACACAACACATTCCAAAACATTTTATTGTACAATGTCAAAGCAAAATGTCCTCAAAATAAAACCCCCAAATGCAGTAAAATCTGAATCTGCCGCCTACTTCAGTAGTAAGTACACTGCCTAGTGCACTAAAATGTTAATTCACTAGATAAAACCATGCACTACCAAAACTTTTTGTTTATAAAAATAAATGTTTTAATGCACAATCTTTAAATGGTGATTATTAAGTCATCTTTGACCCAATGTGTGGTGAATCAAGGCCCTTCAACAGGAGCAGAATAAGACACAAATGTCCTGCGATTGACATCCTTCTTGGCTGTGGAACAATATTTCTTCAGTATCAACCAATTAGATTGCTAGGATTAGGGTTAGGTCTTGAGCAACAACTTTATCAACCTATAATTTGAAGGGTTCTTAAAGGAATAGTACACTTAAAAATAAAAATTATCTTATGCTGCGTTCACACCAAACGTGAATAGAGTGTCAACTGCGTCTAATTGGAGGCTTGAACAATTTGAATTCATTCGCGCGTCCACAGCGTATAAATCGAGCGTTTGAAGCGAAATAGATCTGCGTTCAAGGCACTCCAGGAGAAATATGTAATATATAAAATATATAAAACACCACTCTGCCTCTTTTCATTTTCATTAAAAATATATATATTAAACATTAATAGCCACACAAATGTGGTCCAGGCAACTCCTACATTATCTTCACTGCATGTATATTTAAATATCCTTAAGTTATGAAACTTCTCTTTGCCCTCAGTCAAGACGATTTGGCAGACAACAAATTATAGATTCATGACACCAAAGATCGCCCGTTAGATCCACACAAGACAAACCACTACAGGACATCAGAGCCAGCGGCAAACGTCAGAAGGACTAGCCGAGGAAAGGCTGCTCTCAAGATTATTATTTAAAAAAAAAAATAGGCACTCTTTTTATAAATAAACCACATATTTGAGCTTTAAACAACTACATTCTCACCTGAAAAAGCCTTAAAACCTAATTTTGTGACACAATAGTAGTATTTTTTAATTATGCAGGGTTTCTCATCACGTCACTTTACCACGTGACAGCCGCAAGCAGGCTCCTGATTGGTTAACGCGGCACGAATTGATGCTAAAGTTCAAATTTTTCAACTCGGCATCAGGCGCGAATTCGATTCAAACGTGTGAATACACAAAAAGCACCACTCGCGTGTAATGCGCGTATTGCGCAAGACGCTCAATTCGTGTCCAATTTGCGTTATTCGCGCGAACTAGACGTGTGAATGAGGCGGAATCGCGTCCTTTGTGCCGTGCGAAACGTGTCTATCGCACCGCAGGACCTCCAGACGCGTGTCAACGCGGCTTTCCATTGACTTAACATTGAAATCACTCGCTCCTGACGCATTCGCGTTTGTGTGAACGCAGCATTATAATTAACTTTTTTTTGTGGGAGATATTGAAAGACTTCATTGTATGGAGTAAAAAACTCCAAAACAAAACAAAAACCCTGAGACATTTTTCTAAATATCCTTCTTTTTATTCCACTAAATAAATTCATAATTCCATTATGATGATCTGTCATAATGGTTTGGAATGACATGAGGGGGAATAAATGATGATAGAAATTCTGGGTGAACTATTTCTTTAATGGTTAATGTTAGGGACTGTTTCTTTGGCAGGAATGCTGGTCCACAGCCAACAAAATATGTTGCACAAAATATGTTTAAAACATTGTAGCTGGCAAAACTACAGTCTCTTGTAAAAAGAGGTCATTTACAAATCATCATGGTATTGACAACCAGGGGCACATTAACATATGATTTACATACAAATGCATATTCAGTATTCAGGATCTTGGCCTGCAATGATGAACTACAGTGTCAGCTCTGCAAGTGTTTGGAGGTTAGCCAATAATAACCGAGGTAATTTACATATAATAAGTCTTAAAGATATAAAAGTAAAAAACAGCATAAGGGCCAGTGGATAACAGAGGTGGGATATGACACCACTGTATCAATTCAGCCATCTTCATGAACATATATGATTATGATTTTCGCATGTTTATGTTTTATATCAACCGCCATGACTTATATCCCTGATTCTGGAGAACCATAAAGGAAAGATAAAAGTGTCATATTTATAGATCAGAAAATCATAATAATCTTAGTTTGCCAGAGACTGCCAAACCCATTTAATTATGCAATCCCTTCTTTCTCTTTCATTTGTTCTGTCACCACGCTCCCGCACTTTCTTCACCTCCGCACTGCCATGCTGATTATAGACCCCTACCCCCACAACCACTTCATTCCTCAGAAAACGCATTCATTCACTCAGCTTTGAACATGAAAGGCAAAAGAGAGATACACACCAAAAAACAGAAATTAGGGGAAAATGTGGGAGTGTGTGTGTTTGCTTGGGGTTGTTGTTTGGGTGTCTGAAGAAGAGAAAAGGAAAAAGAAAAAGAGGTTCATATTTAAAGAATTACACACAAACATGAACATTACATGCATACATAGAAAATATTATCCTAGGCTTTGTTCCAATTTGCATACTATCCTAAATGTTATGCAAAATTGGATTTAGCATTCCCCAAAACATAGTACAGTTCATAGCACTGATGAAGTTCCCTGAGGTTGTAATATTTTTGGTGGTTGTTTGAAGTGTTAAAGTGATCAGTTCATGCTTTTTGGGCTTTACCCACAACCCCTTACGCTAAGGAGGAGGAGGAGTTTGTTATATATACCCCTCCCTCATTCATTTTCCTCCGTCTCATGGACTCAGATGTACATCACTGTTTAAGTTGCGCAAGTGGCCAATACTGGTAGAACCCACCCAATCAGACTTTATGCAAAGATAGCGTCAAGAAATGATGATAATAGGCAGAAATATTTGCATGCTTAGATGCAAATTATGGGGAGTTTAAAATGTATCTTCATATCCACAACAGAGCTGCAGACATAGCACCAAAGTATAAAAAATTTCTTGGTGAATTCAGGTGAATTGGGAGTTTTTGCCACTGAAATGACTGGGAAACATGTCTTAATTAACCCTATGGGCCCTATTTTAATGACCTGAGCACATGGTCTGAAGAGCATGGAGATGGTGCACTTAGGGCGTGTCCGAATCCACTTTTGCTAGTTTAACGACGGAAAAAAACGGTCGGCCCATGGTCCAAAAGGGTTGAATAGTCTCTTAATGAGTCATGGGGGTGTTTTGGGCATAACGTGCAATAAACCAATCAGAGTCTCATCTCCCATTCCCTTTAAAAGCCAGTTGTGCTTGCTCCATTGCGGATTCGAATTTGTGAGTGGACAGACTGAACGCTTCTCCAGAGAGGAATCCTTTTATTTTTAATAGTGGTGGGCATAGATTATTTTTTTTTATCTAGATTAATCTCACTGTAATCTTGGAATTAATCTAGATTAAAATGGCTCATTTGAATTCTGCCGAAGGCATTCAGAATATGTGTGCTCGTAAGTGATCGTTTGTCTGTTTGTAGTTTGAATAATAAATAACTTCTGTCCCTTTAAGATCTGACGCACGCATGGATCCCAAACACTGTTCCTGTGAGCTGGTTACAACTGTGTTTAAGTTAAAACTCACCAAGATGGGCATTGAGACATTTTTGAGTGTATTTGACCATTAATAAGCCATTAAAGGAGCTCATTCTTGCACTTGTATGTTCAGAGGCGGCTTATATGTATGTGTATGTGCGCTTCAGATGCGAGCGCGCAATCTGCGGGAATTAGTAGAATTAACGTTATGTGCAACCCTGCGTGAAATTCAGACCGGTCACACCAATACTAACACGCTGTGGGAAAAATCCAACAGAACACTCGTTCGCGATGTTCAGAGGATTAAACGGACTGAATGAGAGGAGGCGGGTGCGTGTTAACTCGCTGTCCGTCGGAGAGGAGAGCGCAGCTGATATCGATACTGTAGAAAATGAGTATCGTATCGTTTCAGATATTTCAGTATCGATACAGAGCGAAATATGGATATTTTTGACAACACTAGTAGGCATACACACAGGTTCAAAGACTCGTTCTCGCGCTCCCTACAGTGCAATTCGGCTAGGTGTACA
This sequence comes from Romanogobio albipinnatus, assembly GCA_023566225.1. Taxonomy (NCBI): domain Eukaryota; kingdom Metazoa; phylum Chordata; class Actinopteri; order Cypriniformes; family Gobionidae; genus Romanogobio; species Romanogobio albipinnatus. Next base: position 19,080,653 of record CM042241.1, read on the forward strand.
TCCGCTCTAAAATATCAAGGTGAAAGTCATCATAGCTTGCGTAGTATAGACCCAGCTCCCAACCCAACTTTGAGAATAGATTAATGGTGATATTAACGCAGCACGTTAACGCCGATAACGGCCCACCACTAATTTTTTATATTTACAAATGTTTGTCCCTGTGTGTGTATCCGCCTATAGGCGTATATTACTAATGTGCCCTTTAAATAACAAAAAAATACTGTGCTATTGACTTTAGACCTGGATTTTGTTGATAAATGGTGCAGTCGTTTTCAGTTGCCTCAAAATAGCAACACACCAACAATGCGCCTGAACACATTGTTTTCAGTTTTCAGATCAGCACAGCCATGGGTGAACAGATGGGCTTGCGCGAGTGGATTCGCTATTTAAACAACGTGGCTTTGTACGTGAAAATTAATCGCATCGGGCAGAAACTTTCAAAACTAGCCGGGTGTATGATAGGGCCCCATATATTAGAGCTGGATAAATTGAGAATCACAATTGTTTGTTTAAAATAGAGATCACGATTCTCCCACGATTCTACATAGACAACTAAACAAAATAACATGTAATTTACTTGAGGTTCTTGTATGTCAGAAATAGCTGCCTGGATGCATTGCAAATATGGCCGCCGAGTGAACAGACTTTCCTTGAAAGGGATTTTGCAAGAACTAAACAGAGCGTGTCTGACAGACTGGGAAGAGAGTTGCTGCAACAATGCAAAATATGTGAAAATAACGTGTTTTTAACATTAAAGCATGAAAACGTATTCAAGTTGACTCAAAAACAAAATCAAGAATTTTTAAAATCATGCTTTAGGTAAAACTAAACGCGCTGGACATTTCACATTTCATAAGCAACATAATATCACTTTGCAGAAATCTCCACAGGCAAGTTTTATTTTCCAATGAAGCTTGGGTTGATACTTTTTCAGTAGAGAAAGGTGATGAGAAACATGAGGTCGGTTTAAGTACATTGTAAAATGGTTTGTCAGGTAACCTAAATGCGTCCTTCATTTGCGTCCTTCATTTTTTTTTTTTTTCATTATTTTTATTCTTTTAATTTTAGTTTTATTCAAACTAAGATATTTTTTAATATGAATCTACCTAAATACATTACATATACATACATATTACACTAACAAAAGCAAGTTTTCGAAGGTCAGGTTAGATAAAAAATAGCTTCTTACAGTAAAAACTTTAGAGTAATCTTGTTGAATGAATGAATGAAGGTAAATTTTGACTTATATACAGTACAGACTCAAACATTTACTTTCTCATGACAAGCTAAGTACATATTTTTAGTGTGTAGGATAAGTATGCAAATTCAAAGGCACATACGTTTTGAATGCAAGCCAAGGAGATAATAAGCATTCTCATTCATTAGTACAGAACCTGCATCTTGCCATACTTAGTTCTTAAGGCAATAGCTGCATTCGAAATTGCATACCGTCTGAGTAAGTACTACGTTTAATGAGAAACAAACTTAGCTACCATTAAAAAGGATGCTCTCTATAGTCTGAATGGTCGTGTAGTGAAGCAAATGATGCAGGTAGTTCTCATGACAATGTAGTATGAATATAGTAAGTCAGAATACATTCATACTACACACATTCATACTATATAGACTGTACTGGTCACAAAGTACATACTTATTCAAATTAAGTAACTACTCAGATTATGCGATTTTGGATGCAGCCGGAGACTTACACAGCGGCAAATTTACTACTGCGGCCTCAGAGGGACAATACTTCGGCCATCAATCCCAGCTCTGTCAGAAAGCTTTCAAAGAAAACTAAACCTGAATGAGTGCAAACACATCCATCAATCACACAGAGAAAGTACAGCGTTATAAATCTAAGCATTTAAATGCAGACAGGTTATCAGACAGAGGCACAACAGCTACATAAACTCATCAGATATGATTGGTTCCACACATTATTCTCAGCAATTTACTTTGCGCCTGATTATTCAGGCTGAATGATGACTATATTAACTCTTACAAGGGAAATCCTATTTGTGTATATCACGGTTTATCTAATCTACAGACCAAAATTGATTTTGTTAAAATGATTTAGCAGTACGACGGCGATGATAGGCCCAAATGAGAGCCTGACAAAACTAAATAAGATCTATATTAATAAATTACTCTATAATTTAACTTGTGCTTGACTGACATAACATTTTACCCCCAATAATCCACTTCATTTCCCGTTCACCTCTGAGAGCACTGACAGAGACATAAGACACAGAAATAATGTGACTAACATTCATTATGGTGTATCCAAGGCCAGAGGAGACCATCAGAGAACTTTTGTCTTTGCGTCCGTCCATCATTCTCGCAATAATTATAGCTAGCGCTCATGCAGTGGCAAACGCCTTCCGGTGTGTGCACATCGCTAACAAGGCTGCTATCCATATGAATAGCAATTAGCACAAATTACCTTATCTCTGCTTTTAGAGAGGAACTTGTATTAAACACACACACAGATGCATGTGCTAGAAGAGCAGAAAGGGGTACATTAATCCATTCTGTGTTTAAAGAATCACCTGTCATGTGTGTGTGAAGCCTATGTGTGAATGTGAATGATGATGAGTGCTGTGGAAGCAACTTTGAAACTCTAGTTTGACAAGTTATACAAGCTATTCATAATTTAAAGTAGACAAACTACCATCAAGAAAATACTTTAAATCATTACAATATAAGAATTAGCCTTTAAAATTATTTTAAATTAATTAAAAAGTACTTTAGCGCTACAAAAATATTTAGCTACAAAAGCATAAAATGCAGTTTCAAAAACCTGCTATCAAGTGTTTTTCAAGCTGAAACATATTAATTATAACACTTTACATTAAGGTTCCCTTTGTAAAGGGTATATAAAGGTGTTTGTTAATGACTAATAAGTCATTTATAAATGCATTATAAACAATTGATAAGCAGTTAAAACTGCGTGAATAAAAAGGGCGACTTGAACGCAATACCTGCAAAATAGTGAGCCATCTTTAACTGTTACAAATGCTTAATAAATGTATTTATTCACACTTATTTGACTCAAAACCAGATTCCTGATTTATTTCCTGGTGCAGTACATTTTTTAAATGTTTAAATGGTTCACTTTACATTAAGGTTCACTTTTACAGGTCATTAATGTTTGTAAGACATGAAAAAATGGTTCACAGGTGTCCGCCCTACATTAAGGTTCACAGGTAATACCGGAATAGCTTTTATTGTTGTTATTATTAATATGCCATTAAGTTATGGCTGTGCTCTTTTTAATGATTTGATAATCTAGATAAACAAGAATAAATCCACATTTCTGTGGATAGGCATCTTTTTGCAGAGTATCATGGGTAAGACTTCTGGTATAAGCAATATAGTAAGAAAAATAGTGACATACGTCATGAGATATTAATGAGAAAACCACAAATACAACACCATTCAGTCTCTCTATGATTGTCAATTTTTGCTACATGCAGGAAATAAATCAGGAATGGGTTTGAGTTAAATAAGTGTGAATAAATACATTTATTAAGCATTTATAACATGCAAGTTAAAAATGGCTCACTATTTGGGTGTGTTAAAGTCACCCTTTTTATACATGCAGTTATAACTGCTTATCAATGATTTATAATGCATTTGTAAGTGACTTATTAGTCATTTACAAACACCTTTATAAACTCTTTACAAAGGAAACCTTAATGTAAAGTGTTACCCAGTATTTTTCATGCCTGTATAGCTAGCCACTATAGCTAACTTTTTAAAGTTTTATGTAAAAATATATAACAACTATATGACATTCAAAAATACAATAATAATCTGTATTTTGTCCATGACTTTTTACATTAATGTAACCCTAACCCATTAAAAGGGTCATGAACTGCATTGCACGAGGACCTCAAATGCATAGAAAATGATGCATTTTTTACTATTACAGCTCTCAAGGTTAACTAATTGTGGAAAGTGTTGATTTTAGCATTATATTTAGATCGTGGCATGATGAGAATTGTAGCCAATCACAGACATGTTGAGTGCATAAATGTAGTGATTGCGTCATGATTTCTGTACTCTCTCACAAATGCTTTCCGCATAACTTACAGTGCAAACACAATGTCAATTTTAACAGGAGTTTTGGTGAAAGTCCAAAACTCAGTCACTCACTGATAAAGTTGTGCCGTTTGATTGACAGCTCCGGCGACTGTAAAGGGAGAGTTCTTTGATCGCTTTCTATATATAATTTAATCACAGTTTAAATAACAGATTATTTTCATCCTACTAAAAGAAACAATGTGAAGTTGACCGTTTAGTCACTGGTTTGATTTACTGACACATAGACAAAGAACATCTGACTGTAGTCTACATGAATCATTACATATCAACAATCACTGGTCACAGATCAGGCATTAGAATTAACATAGTTACCTACATGTTGTTGTGGCAATACTGTCAAGTCCATATCGTTAAAGTCTGTTTGCAAAGCCTGTGCCGAAATTGCTGACTGATTTACCAAAGAATCCACAGTGAAATGTACCGAATACAAATAAATAATGTTCAACTTAGACATTCACATTGTTGAAAATAAATAACCACGTTCATAGCATTAGGATCCTTTGGAAGGTAATTCCAAATTATTTTCAGTCCAGTGATCCTGTATCGCTCTTCTCTCGTCATCTCACTAACACGCCAATAGGATGGCCAAAGTTGCAGTCATGAAGGCGTTGATTTTCTTCTGCAGAGGCGGTCTTTTACCTATCGATTATAGATAGGCACATTCCACAATGAGTCGTTCTCTGAAACTGGTTTCAATAAAAGCTGTTTTTGGACTAACAAGGAAGTTTTCAGTTCTGAAACTTGCAGGATATACTTATAGTATGATGACCTCTTCTATGTCAAAAGCTAGATTTCTCAGTTCATGACCCCTTTATAATTTGGAAGAGAAGTGACATCATTTGAGTGTTTTAACTCAAGTGTAACATTCACAATTAGAATTTTTATGTTTGACAAAATTAGCCAAGCATAACATTTTCAGCCCATCCCATAAATAGAGAGAGAGAGAGAGAGAGAGAGAGAGAGAGAGAAAAGTAAATATGTATATAAAAGTCATATTGTTCATTCTAATGACAGGGGGTCATAATGTTGATAACAGGGAGAGCAGTAGCCATGTTCAGGATATACACATATTATTATTATTATTAGGGGCCAAGCACCGAAGGTGCTATGGCACCTATTGAAACCGTTCCCGTTCCTATTATTATTATTCTTCTTCTGCCACGAAGTCTATGGCAGCCCATAGAACCGTATGGTAAAAAGTTGTAAAATTTGGCACACTCATAGAGGACAGTCTGAAATGTCACCATAGCAAATTTCTCTAACTCAATCGCTCTAGCGCTACCATCAGTCCAAAATTTGACTCATGTTTATGCTAATAACTTTTTAACCATAAGGGCTAGAAACAAAATTATTTTCCCTATGATTCCTTGGCTCAAGCCGATTCGATTGCACCATATGACGTCATTTTCCGTCATAATAATTTTCCGCCATTTTGAATTTTCCGAAAAACCTACTTTTGCGAACTTGTCCTAGACGGTTCATCCGATTTGCACGAAAATTGAACCAGATCATCTTCAGACCATGCTGACAAAAAATCTTGCAAATCAAGTTGATTCGTCAAATCGTTTTTGATAAACGCGCAAACAAATTTTATTTAGCGGTTGCAAAAACACACTTAAGGCAATATCTCTGCAGGGCTTTATCGTATTCAAACCAAGCTTGGTACATGTCATCACAAGCATGACCTGAGGCAACATGCAGCGTTTCGGCGCAGCACCACCTACTGGTCAGGAGATACAAAAAATGGCTATTTTTGCTTATAATTTTTGAACCGTTTGTCCAAAAATCGTAAAAGTGGTCTCGTTATATTCGGGACGGCATGCCGAGTCGTCTGATATTTAATGTTACCATATCGGCCATTTTGGCAGTCGGCCATTTTGAATTATGTGCTAAAATGCTGAATTTTATGAACACATGAACGGATTGTTACGAAACTCGGTTTGGGTTATCAACACAATGCCCTGAATGAGCCCAAGAAGTTTGGAAACAGCGCTACCTAGTGGAGAATTTTTTTCCCCAAACACTTATAACTTTGGGTGGGGTTGACTTATTTTCATGGGACTAACTTTTTATGATTCCTTGGCTGAAGCCGATTCGATTGCACCCTATGACATCATTTTCTGTCATTAAAATGTTCTCGCCATTTTGTATTTTCCGAAAAACCTACTTTTGCGAACTCGTCCTAGACAGTTCATCCGATTTGCACGAAAATTGAACCAGATCATCATCAGACCATGCTGACAAAAATCTTACAAATCAAGTTGATTCGTCAAATCGTTTTCGATAAACGCGCAAACAAATTTTAAGTAGCGGTTGCAAGAACACACTTAAAGCTACACTGTGTAACTTTTTTAGTCTATTCTTAGCTAAAAACACTTAGTTCTTTCAAAAATATATGTGCTCATTAATGTATATTTACTTCTTTCAAGTAATAAAGTATTCTCGTAAGTTTATAATATGCCATTGAAAATACATAAGGTAATGGGATCTAACGGTGGTCGCCATGTTGCCCCTCCATCTTGAAAGTACATTAGCCAAAGAGGGACATACCCGTAAATTCAAGCTTTGCCTTTCGCGTTTTAACTGGTTTTAATACTCGATTGCACTGTACAAAATTCCTTGCCTCGCGCATGTGCGCGTCAACTTGTTCAGACTTGTCTGGTCCATGCGCAAAAAGTTTTCATCTCAGCAGCGTCCAGTAACGGAGTTATACGGAGTTTTCCTGGCTTGTTTATTCCTAAAAGTCTGTTTTTCCTTGTGTGGTATTTTTGTGCGTTAATAACTCCGTAAGTAATAATAGTTATTGTCATTGTAGATGTGTTTCAGAGTGTGTCATCGCGTAATTCAGTTGATGTCACCTCAGAAGTATTTTTGTGTCAACATCCATAGCGTAATACTCACCTATTTGAATAATCATTCAGTTATTTTGTTATCAACAATGTTTATTCGTTTATAGAAACTATTTGCTTGTAATGTATGTTGATGGAAATATGTATCAGGTCTGATCGGCATATTAACAATTGTTATACAGAGCGCACTGCAGTGCGAACGTTAAAGCGGCGCACACACTTTTGTAACCGGACACCGCTTGTTAGCAGCGGCAGCGGCAGCTCCGCTCCTTTTAATGCAGCTGCATTTAGCGCCTATATGGTACAATAAGCTCTGGTTTACGGTTACATTATACAAATGTAACTTATAAGTATAGTTATACAGTTCTTAACTGTGTATGTATATTTACCATCCTTATTTGTTCTCTCACAGAAACCACATTTATGTACATATCCACGCAAACCTTTATGCCTTGCAATTGGATGACTGAATAAACATTACTATCCTCAAAGTTCACTCTGGATTAGCTGCAGTTCTTTCTAGCCGAATAATTATGCCAGTTGAGTTCCAATCATCCCACTGCGCACAGAATATCCCACAGGCACCGTGTCGAATGTGGACGAGGTCGAACTGGAAACATGTTAATCTTGGACTAAATCGGCCACCGTAGGAGTTGAAACGAAATCGGAATTGAGAGGAACAGAAACTAAAATTCACTGAATGGTCATATACCTTTTCACCACTAGATGGGGGAAAATATCACACAGTGTAGCTTTAAGGCAATATCTCTGCAACGCTTTATCGTATTCAAACCAAACTTGGTACATGTCATCACAAGTATGACCTGAGGCAATATGCAGCGTTTCGGCGCAGCACAACCTACTGGTCCAGAGATACAAAAAATGGCTATTTTTGGTTATAATTTTAGAACCGTTTGTCCAAAAATCATAAAAGTGGTCTCGTTAGATTCAGGACAGCATGCCAAGTCGTCTGATATTTAATGTTACCATATCGGCCATTTTGGCAGTCGGCCATTTTGAATTATGTGCTAAAATGCTGTATTTTATGAACACATGAACGGATTGTTACGAAACTCGGTTTGGGTCATCAACACAATGCCCTGAATGAGCCCAAGAAGTTTGGAAAAAGCGCTACCTAGTGGAGATTTTTTTTTCAAATGCTTATAACTTTGAGTGAACTTGATTTATTTTCATGGGAGTAACTTTTTTTGTCTCCTGAATCCTCGCCAAGTCCAACAATATCAGACTTGCTAGGTTTCGGTCTATGGTTTGTGCAGAGTTGCAATTTAGCGCTTAAAAAACGTTAGCTGATTTCTTCAAAACCGCTAGTCCGATCGAGATGAAACCAGCGTCAGAAGTTCGAAAACATAGGTCGATAGTTACACAACATTGCCCAAATGTCAAAATATTGATAGTAAGGGGGTGTAAAATCCAATCAAAGTCAGGTGTCAGTCATTTTTCATGTGTTTTTTTATATAAATGTCTATAACTCCAAAACAAAATTAGATATTTTCACCAAAATTGACACACATGTATGGGCTCACTCTGACGACACATAAAACAAATGGTAGGATTGTGCCACTTGGTGGCGCTATAGTAGAACAAAACATGAAATTCCCATTGACTACAATGCAGTATTATGAAATAAAATGCTATGCTTTACAAATGAATTGGTGTATTATTACGAAACTTGGTATGTGCCATCAGCACCATGCCTTTAAGGTACTTAAAAGGTTTCAAAACAGCACCGCCATGTGGTCCATACTTATAATGAAAAGGCCTCTTGAGGCTATATCTCTGCAATGACATATTGACACTATATTGACACACTGCTTTGATATATTGACACCAATCTTTGCATGTGTCATTGTTCTCTTATTCTGACCACACCATATCAATTTCGTAACTGTGCCACCTATTGGTTGAAAGTGATAAATCATTAAATCATTATTATTGACTGTATTTATCATTTTACAGCTGTTTGCCTAAAATCACCTTAATAGGTCTTTAATTGCTCATTGCTGCGGTTGATCTGACACTGCCAGCCATTTTGACATGTCTTGTCTTCTTCTTTGCGCTTGTTATTGACTGTATTTATCATTTTACAGCTATTTTGCCTAAAATCACCTTAATAGGTCTTTAATTGCTCATTGCTGCAGTTGATCTGACATTGCCAGCCATTTTGGCATGTCTTGTCTTCTTCTTTGCGCTTGGCCCCGATAATGGCTGCTTGTTATTATTATTATTATTATTATTATTATTAATAATAATCTCTGTTTATCTGAACATGTAATTTATTAGCAGCTAAAGCAGTTTTATTTATTAGCCGTTCTTGATACAATGTTTAAAATCTTATTAAATTACCTGAAAAATCACCAAATGGAATTGGAAGAATAATGATTCTCTAATGTGTCTGTGAATCTTATTGTTTGAACGGGTTCAATTAGTCACTAAATGATATGATAGAGATAACAGTTTAGGAGAGAGTATCTGATTGTTGCCTTTGTTCATCTACTGCATGTGCAGTATATTGTGACACAAAAACCAGTGATGTTGTGTTTTGTCATGCTACACTGCTACTTTTTCTAAAAAGTTGCTTGTTACTGGTAAAGTCACACTGTTTTAAAGCAGCTCAGCTACTGTCACAAAACTGTATTCAGTTGTGTGACAGTAGCTGAGCTGCTTTAAAACAGTAATTTATTACTGTTTATATAATAAGTTAGTAGCGCCACAGCTGTTAGTTAGTTACTCCGTAACTCTGATGATAATGCATGACAAATGCAGACAGATTCAACTTTTCCTTGGCTGTCTATGCTAAAGGAAACCTATAGTCTTCTTGCTCTCTCTTTTTCCTTTTCTCTCCATCTACCATTTTTTTCTTTCAGCCACACAAAGGCAGGGAAAGCAAGCATTCCTTTCCACATCTCTACTTTCTTAAATAAAAAAGGCATTCTTGTTAGCCAATATCTCCAGCAGTGGATTTACATGAATCAATTGTAGTGTGTTATTCTATTCCTTTCATTCACATTTTACACCTGCATATAATTCCTTCACCAGCTCCTTCATTAGAGCAAGATGGAATGAGAGAGAGAGAGAGAGAGAGAGAGGCAGAGTTGTCGTTTTAGACACAGTGATGTGTGTGTCTTGAGTACTTGTGTGTGTAAAGTGGAGTTAATTCTCAGAGACAGGGCCAACAACTGCCTCTTTCATGTGCCAAGTCAATCCTATTAACACAAGCCTGCATCTCTCTGGCTCTCTCTCTTTTGTCTATTCTTCTTTCTGCTTTCATTCTGAGTAAACAAGGTTAAACACATGCCTGATATTGTTATGGTACACACATCCATTAGTGAACATTTACACAACAAATGTACTGTTTTATTTTCATTCCTCTCGAAGCAAAATTTCATGGTCCACACCCTGCAAAATGAACACACACAAACACAATCACATTGGGAGGGACTGTCTGGTTTTGCAGAAACCCCATTTTACCATTGTATTATTTGAATTACCTTGGCCATGGTGTATAAATATGGTAATTATTCAGTATCATTGTCATACAATATTGACTACCAATGAATGAAAATAGTATTTATGACGTAGGTACACAAACACACAGCAGGGTTGGGTGTGTGTGCCATTCAAAATTGGATTGAGAATGCCTTTTACATGCAGAATTTGAATTCAAGGAAGTAGAGTTCAAATGGAATCAGAATCCATCCTGCTGTCACAGGATATCCAAGGAAGAAATAATATATAATTAATAAAGAAATATTTCAGAACCAACAAGTGAGACAGCGTGTGAAACACGAAGACACAAACAATACCGGACAACTGAAAAGTGCACACAGTCCAATGAAACTAACGAGTGTTGGGGAACAAACTGAAAGTCCATGAAAACTACAACAAACTGAACCCCCTGGCGGGGAGGCACAATGCCGCAACGTAACGGATGATAACAAGAGGGAGGGACGTTGGGGGATTTGGAGATGGATGAGGCAGTGGTGAAGGGATGATAACAGGAGGTGGCGAAGGGATGGTGATGGGAAGACAACAATCCCATGGTGGCGATGATCAAAGTTGCCTGATGCAGCCAACCAAGAGCGTCACAGTTCTGTCAGCCCACGGCGGAGTCGACCAATGGAGACAAGGCCAGAGGATCCACTAGCAATGAAGTAGAGGCGATGAAGCTGGGTGACATCACTGGCACTGGAGAACCAGGTGATGGGTTCAGGATGCTCTCTGGACCCAGGATTCTCTCGCTTAGGTGGTTGCCAGATCTGAGGCTCGACATCACAGCAAGGCATCCCTAGAGACGTTGAAGGGCTGCAAACATCCAGCAGAGGCTGGAAGACTGGCTGAGTTCTGCAGTGATGGCGGCAGATGGAAACTTGATGGGATCAGTGGAAGTAATTTACAGTCTATGCAAGTGCTGTCCAGAAACTGCTGATGATGAAGGAAGTACCAGGTCGGATAGGGTGGTTGTTGATACCTATGCATTGAAGTCCATCAGCCAGTCTTCAGTTTCCATTTCCACTAGCTCACACCCCTGGTCAGACTCACCGTGGGGCTCCTCTTCCGGGGCGATGGTCCGCTCTGTGGTCGAGGGTGGGAAAACGGGCTCTGGGTCTGGCTGTGTTCTGGACAGGGGGTAGACACTCTCCAGCCACCGGATGATGGCTTCCCTCCAGTCTAGTCCAGAGGTGTCTGGGAGGTCTCGTCCTCATCTTGTCCTCAAAAGGGTTAGTGATTGCAAGATGACAGAAATGTTCAGGTAAAAAGATTGTGGCTTATCTGAGCTACCGCTGCGAAATGATTCACTCAACTCACGATGCGATGCGATACGATTCATGATACTAATTTCACGATACGATTTCTCACGATACGATTTTCTCACAATTTTTTTTTTTATAACAAAATGAGATTTAAGACGAGATTTAAGATTTAAAAAGTGTCCTTTTATTTCTCAGACAAAATTCAGCATATTTCTTTGTCAATTTTAAATATATATTTTATGTCAAATAATAACTCAATTGAAATGAAAACAAATCCTCAAAAAGTCCCTTCAATGAGATCTTCCTATGGTGTTTTCTTGGGAGGAGGTTGTTTCAGCTTCTTCACCCTCATCCTGCACTGAGGAATAGCAGAAATAGTTTAATTTAAGTACTTCAGTGACAGGGGTTTCACATTGTTACAAAGGCAAGATTTGAATTATAATTTGTATCATTACACTTGCGAGAGTTATAAAACCAGAACACATTAAGATAAATATGTCATAATAATCAACAAATTAGCCTATTGAAATAAAATGTAAAATCCATGTACACATTTAGAGAAAGAGATAGTAAAATAAATACAAAACCTGGTTCTGCAACAGCACAGATTTCTCCTTCAGTCTGTGGAACACATCCTAGCGCTGGTCTCTTGATGAGGAAGAGCCTGGAATTAATTTACTATGGCAGAAAACAGCCTATCTTTCACTGTGAAAACAATGATGCACCTTGTGATCTCCATGGCAATCACCCTCGACACTGCGCGTGGGGCTGCAAATCCGCCGGTCACACCTCCGAACCACAGCGCCACAGCGGCCACACCTCCGAAACTATGCACTTGCCGTCACCATGCTTCTGTTTGACGGTGCGTGCACACGGGTTCTCTCGCGTCCAACTTACATATTAGTAAGGGGGCCAATTCAGGGCTTCCGTTAAGACTTTCGCGGACATGTTTTGGTACAAGCTGTCACCCTATTTTTTTAGTTAGAAGACACCCATAGGGAAGATATTAGGGTGGTTGTCAAGCTGAATTTTTTATTTTTTTTTTGTGACTTGTACAAGCAATTTCAGGCCAATTTGTTGGTTTCCTGCTCAACTCAACATGCCAACGATAAATGTTGAATATCTCCACAACCACAAGGACCATATACATACAAATATAAAATGGTATCAAATGAAAGCCAACACTCGTGGGATGTCTGCCGAAGTGTCAGAATGAACATTTATTGTACAGTGTAAGAGACAACAGAACTAGAACATGAAAAAAACTCCGCCTAAAGAGAGCCAGTTTTCAAAGTGAATATCAGCTTGGAAACATAACATAGTATCCCAAAACCTCTATCAATCAGTACCCCTATCTATGGGAATTAGTCAAGCCAAATTTAAAGCTTGTAGGGAGAGACAGTGCAATTCTGCACAAGTTATAATACTTTAATGTCTACGCGGAAATGTAGAACTGTAGATGGTGGTCTATGGTGCTATTTGACTTCATTAATGTACCAGATTGTAACACAAATTATATTTAATTGACCTATCACTATAGTTATTAATTCCATACTAACATAACTGCTCTTTCACTTATTTGGGGTTAGGGGTTAGTAACTAGTTAGTAGTAATAACTATGTAATAGTCATATGGCAAAGGTATGTTTTTCTCCATCAAAGCAGTGGCACTCAGGTAGGCAGCCAAAAGAAGGCACCCAGGGACCATGTCCATGTGCTCAGTCTGAGTCCTGGTCAGGGACACAAAAGAAGAATTTGCTGTTTTGATAATGAATACCTTCCCAATACAAAACATGCATGCATCCAAGGGCATAACATAAATCAAATCCACAAAACAGGAAAAACAATATATATAATGCATATAATGTGGCAAAACTCAATAATAATGATGTGAGTACCTGAGTATTTTTGCACCAAACTGCACATGCCCCACTGCAAAATATTCAATTTTTTCGACATTTATACGGCCTGGTACTGCACTGACTTCCACTTTCCTTGCATCCATATAAAGTCAGCTCCAAGCACCTGGCCTGTTAAGGTTCTTTGGTTAAAAGCTTGGGGACAAGCATTCCATCCTTCATGTGCCAACCACAACTGGTTGGTGAGGGCAACTGTGGATGGGTCACTAGTGACTGTTTCCAAACCTTTGTTTGATAGTGGGCCCTCATGAGGTGCAGATACAAGGCATCCTGAGTTGGTGGTAAAGTATCCACATTGGCTTTCACTTTACGAAACAGGGCACAGCGAACATCATGGATTGAAGTGCTGGTTGTTTTTGGATCATACAGTTTGCAGACAAACTGTTCTGCTGAGGATATAATCGCTGGACTTGGTACTTCATCCTCACCAAAGTTGTGGAGAAGATGAGGGCACTGCTGAAACACTTTCCACGCCGTCCTTTTTCCTATTCCAGTGAACTGACTGGCAGTGTCACATCCAGTGATGGCATGAAATGTTATCTCATGTTATCTCATCTAAAGTCAAAGAAATGGTTTACTACACTAGTCTGATTGGTTTCTGAGTGGATCACTACAATGTCCTCTGACATAAGCTGAGGGCTTTTAGCTAGCAGACTGTAAAATAGGCTGCTGTGCAGCAAATAAATTATAAACAATATATTTCCATTACACATCTGCACAAAACATAGTTTACCTATTAGTAAGTAAGCTAGTAATTATGAAAGTAAATTAGCCTAGATATCTGTCTGGGAAGAATAGCTAGTTGGAAAACAGTTTAGCTTACCTGTTTCTGGCAACATTCGATGTTAGAATGGTTGAATATTGAGGTAAATGTTTGTGTAGACAAATAGAGCAAGTTAATTTGTTGTGTGATTGTGTGATTTACTCCATTAGAAAGTTTTGTTCAGGCTGTTGACACCTGCTGTGATCATCTTCTCTGGATCTGCTGCCTCATGTCAAATCACAGCTGTGCTGACACAACAGTGCTCCTTGTGGTGTGATACTCTTGTGGTATTTATTGATTATTATTTTTTAATGATCATGCTTGCACATAAATTGGATTATATTACACATTTTTACACCAAAATTACAGTAGGTAACATAGAAAATGGAAGCACTTTGGGGGAAAAAAATCCGCTTTTACCACTTTTAAGATTATAGTGTTAAAATGGACACACACAAAAAAAAATTCTAAGCTGACAACCTGGCTAGAACACATGTTGAGGGGTTAAATATTAATACTGAATAGGTTGTATGCTTGTACCAAAAAGTGTCCGACAAAGTTTTAATATCAGTTTTGGCCTCCTGACTATATGAATGAACTGAAAACATTAGCTTATACTACGGGGCCGTTGAATGCTTGAATTTGATTGGCTGATGAACGTCTGAGGTGTGCAATTATTTTCTGGGAAACCCACAGCGAACATAGTTCCAGGCAGCTCTCTTGACTGCATTACAGTTCCATATCACTTCGCCAAATTATTTCAGTTATTTCAAATGTCTTTAAAGCCTACAACAGCAAATAACCACAAAACCTCGCAGGTCTCTGCGAGCCTGGCTAGAGCTCCCCAGTCCGTCTCGCTGGCTCATTCGGACCATCAGGCTCGGCTATGTGATTCAGTTCGCCGGCGCCCCCCCCAGGTTCAAGGGCGTCCGCTTCACCTCTGTGAATGCCGCAGATGCCCATGTCCTACGTGCAGAGATCTCTGTCCTACTGGCGAAGGACGCGATAGAGCCGGTCCCTCCAGCCGATATGAAGACCAGCTTCTACACCCCGTACTTCCTTGTACCCAAGAAAACCGGTGGGTTACGGCCAATCTTGGACCTGCGAGTCCTGAATCGGAGCCTCCACAAGCTACCGTTCAAGATGCTCACGCAGAAACGCATTTTCGAATGCATCCGTCCCCAAGATTGGTTTGCAGCGATCGACCTGAAGGACGCGTACTTTCATGTCTCGATTCTTCCTCGACACAGGCCGTTTCTGGGAAACTGGGAAAAGAGCAAACTCGCCCCAGTGCAGAGGATCTCTTTTCTCGGTATGGAGTTGGATTTGGTCGAACGGACAGTGCGCCTCACGGAGGAGCGTGTCCAGTCAATTCTGAACTGCCTGAACGCATTTCAAGGCAGGATGGCGGTTCCACTGAAACAGTTTCAGAGGCTCCTGGGTCATATGGCAGCCGCTGCGGCAGTAACACCGCTCGGCCTGCTTCATATGAGACCGCTTCAGCATTGGCTACATGGCCAAGTCCCGAGATGGGCGTGGCAACACGGCACTCACCGGGTGAGCATCACACCGGCCTGCCATCAGTCCTTCAGTCCATGGTCAGACCCCTTGTTTCTTCGGGCCGGAGTGCCCCTGGAACAGGTGTTCAGGCATGCTGTGGTTTTCACGGATGCCTCTGCCATGGGCTGGGGAGCCACGTACAATGGGCATGCAGTGTCAGGGGTTTGGACGGGCCCGCACCTGCATTGGCATATCAATTGCCTCGAGTTGTGCAGTGCATCTTGCTCTGAGCCCTGCGACCGTTGCGTATATCAACCGACAAGGTGGTCTGCGCTCCCATCGCATGTCGCAACTCGCCCACCATCTCCTCCTCTGTAGTCAGAAGTGTCTGAGGTCGCTTCGGGCCATTCATGTCCCTGGTGTGCACAACCGTGTGGCCGACGAGTTATCACGAGTTGCGCTCCCAGGCGAGTGGCAACTCCACCCCCAGGTGGTTCAGCTGATTTGGAGACAGTTCGGGGTGGCACAGGTCGACCTGTTTGCCTCCCCAGAAACGTCCCACTGCCAGTGGTTCTATTCGCTCACCGAGGGTACACTCGGCACGGATGCACTTGCGCACTGCTGGCCCCAGGGGCTGCGCAAATATGCGTTTCCCCCAGTGAGCCTACTTGCACAGACTCTGTGCAAGGTCAGGGAGGACGAGGAGCAGGTTCTGCTGGTGGTGCCGTACTGGCCCAAACGGACCTGGTTCCCAGAACTTATGCTCCTCGCGACAGCCCCTCCTTGGCCGATTCCTCTGAGGAAGGACCTTCTGACTCAGAGACGGGGCACCCTTTGGCACCCGCATCTAGACCTGCGGAAGCTACATGTCTGGCCCTTGGATGGGATGCGGAGGTTCTAGGTGACTTACCCCAAGAGGTAGTTAACATCATCACTTTGGCACGAGCACAAGACAGGCTTACGCCTTGAAGTGGAACCTGTTCGTCGAGTGGTGTTCTTCTCGCCGAGAAGACCCCCGAAGGTGTTCGATCGCGTCTGTGCTTTCCTTCCTGCAACAGGTGTTGGAGCGTAGGCTGTCGCCCTCCACCCTCAAGGTTTATGTTGCTGCAATATCCGCCTATCACGACCATGTAGAAGGATGGTTAAATCCTCCTTGCCCCCCCTCCATACCCTCTTGGGATCTTACTCTGATGCTCCGAGCACTTCAGAATGCCCCATTTGAGCCTTTGCAGACAGCAGAGCTAAAGATTCTGTCTATGAAGACTTTTCTGTTGGCTGCATTGGCTTCCATCAAGAGGGTAGGGGACCTGCAGGCATTTTCGGTCAACGAATCGTGCCTAGAGTTCGGGCCGGGTGATACCCACGTGGTACTGAGACCCCGGCCTGGCTATGTGCACAAGGTTTCTACCACTCCCTTCAGGGACCAGGTGGTGAACCTGCAAGTGCTGCCCCCGGAGGAGGCAGACCCAGCCTTAGCTTTGCTCTGTCCCGTCCGGGCTCTGCAGATTTACGTGGACAGAACTCAAAGCTTCAGAACCTCAGATCAGCTCTTTGTCTGTCACGGAGGCCAGCAGAAGGGAAAGGCTGTCTCCAAGCAGAGGATGGCCCACTGGATAGTGGATGCCATCACCTTGGCTTACCAAGCACAAGGTGTGCCCTGTCCGCTGAGGGTGCGAGCACACTCTACTAAAAGTGTTGCATCCTCCTGGGCGCTGGCACGTGACGCCTCGCTGTCAGACATCTGTAGAGCTGCGAGCTGGGCGACACCCAACACGGTCGCTAGATTCTATAGCCTACGTGTAGAGCCGGTCTCCTCCTGTGTTCTCACCTCAAACGGGTAGAAGCACTGAGAGGCCCCGGCTCTTGTCGGCTTGCTGCGCTCCGACGCTCTTATTCTCCAGAAGCAAACTCTGTGAGTCCTCCATCACCCTCGGTGCCGGACGTGGCGAAACGTCTGGCATCAGGCCCCTTGCCGCTGAATCCTTGAGAACCGGTATTGGGCTCGGGTTATATGAGTGACCCTGCGGGGATCCCATATATCTTTCCACAGTCGCTCCTACGGGAAGACCATGTCTTTCCCTTGGGAGAGCCTTCCCGTCAGTGGGACTGAGCCGCCTCCTCCATTGTGGGCTACGGCTCAGCATTGTACTCCACATAACTTTATGTTATCCAATAATCACTGAGCGGGTCATGCGGAACAGCAGTGATGGACTTCCCAGTGTGAGCCCCGTCTCATCAGGTAAGAGAGCTCAGGCGGCTCACACAGGGCACTGGATGGGGGCAGAGGCCATGGCGCTTTGGTAGGGATTCCTATTCGTTGGTACTCCGATGTGGCGTCGAGAGTGACCGACTGAATGGGAACTTCTCAGTTATGTATATAACCCTCGTTCCCTGAAGGAGGGAACGGAGACGCCACGTCCCGTCACCATGTCCCATTGCCATGTCCCGTCGCCATGTCCTCTGTACCCTGCTGGGGTGCCTGTCTACCTACTCGGCTCCGAAGCAAAAAGGCTGATTTGATGCAATCACCTGTGTCTCATTTATACCCACACGGCATGGCATGAGCACCTGGTGCAATCATTGTTTAGTTACACTCAAAGTAGATTGGCTCTCGCGAGCGAGATTCCTATTCGTCGGTACTCCAACGTGGCGTCTCCGTTCCCTCCTTCAGGGAACGAGGGTTAACCGAGACGTTCGTAATGCTAGCTACAACTTGCTTGTTGCTATCGTGCCTGCAAAGTGAGGCTGTTTAAAACGTGTATCGAGATTCGTTTAACATCTCAACCGACTTGAATCGTCACATTTGTATTGATTTTCAACCGGCTACGACTGAAACGTTACATCCCTATAATCCATATTGGGTACAGTATTCTGCCATGGGATATCCAAGGAAGACGAAGATGATCACGAATAACATAAGGGTTATTGAAATAACTAGTAGAAATAAAAAGCGTGAACTGCCTGTTATTCCAATTCAAATTCCAGTTCAACATTGTGTGGTTAATTAAATCTAAATTCAAACTCATGAAGGAGCCAATTCTTGGATTCAGAATTTTGCTTAATCCTGACACACACACACACACACACACACACACACACACACACACACACACACACACACACACACACACACACACACACACACACACACACACACACACACACACACACACACACACACACACACACACACACACACACACACACACACACACACACACACACACACACACACCTCTCTCTCTGGATTTATCTTCCACTGGCCTTTATTTCCTCTGCTGCACATGGTCAAATGTTCTGCTCTAAAACCCTCACAGCTCAGAAAGTCTTTCAGAAAGACATCACCAACCCCTCAAACCCCGCTCAGTTTCTCATACACCAGCTTTCTTGACATTATAAATTACCTTTACATTAATAATTATGCCAACGTGTGTGTTATGCCAAAGTTATTCGCTCTTTTTTTTTGTGTTACTCTGTCACAGACTCAACCACATCATTTCAGTACCAAAAGCAGAGCATGGGGATTGATGTCATGGTGATTCTAGGGAGAGATGGCAATAGAAAAAGAGATGGCAATAGAAAAAGAGAGGACCTGACCTCAAACAGTTCTCTTGCTTTGAAAAAAAGATGCCACTTTTGTTAAATTGATGTGCATCTCTCGGTTTTCCACTCTCTATCAAGTGTGGTCTACTAGGTTGTGCTACTTTAATGTAGGGATATGCCAGTACAGCACTACAGCACAATCTACGCTCTCAGAGAAATCACTCATCCACACTTAACCTCCGCATCAGCCCCAGCAACAGCACGTATGCACAAACACACCACTGCTGCTTCTATCTCGGCAGAGTTAATCCAGAGATGGATGTCAGTTTCTCCAGAACACAGACAGTTCTGCATCTCTGTTTAACTGTAATGCGGTGCATCTGGAATTTAATCTGTGCATGTGCAGAAATATATGCAAAAGTGATTATTTGAATATGAATAAGAACCATTCATTTAGCAATGGGACTAACACAGCTGTGTAATGTGTGCCAATAGTGATGGGGTGGCATATTGGCTTAAATTTGGCCATTTTGAGATTAGAAATAAAATGGCAGGATCAAAATATACTGTCTTTATACTGTCTATATGTTTTATCTATCTATTGATCTATCTACATTGTTTATAATTTAGCAGATTGCATGCAAGATATACATTTGATCAGTTCAATAATATAATATGTAAGGTAACACTTTAAAATGAGTTAATGTTACCAAATTGAACATTACTGTAAATTATTCTCTCTCTATAACGTACATAATACAATGGGCCTATATGCCATATATCTGCTTTTTATAAATTGGAAATTATGATTGAAAAACCTTTATCAGTTGATCCATAGTGCCAATCAACACACAACTAATTATATATAATTTTCATAACTCTGAGGAAATACTGTAGCTGCTATGTTCAGTAAGACCTTACAAAGCACTTGAGCGGTTGACACAGATTGTCAAATGAGACGATTATATACTTTTTTCGTGTTAATTAAGCTATTAATTTAAATCTCAGTAAGACCCACACTATCATTTCGGAGCTTTGAAATACATTTAACCTCTTTTCTCTGCTCTCTGAATATCATTTGCTTCTTTTGACCTTGTGTTTTCCTGCTTTGTGAAGGGTCCATTATTAAAGCGGATGTCCCACTGTAATTTGTGTTCTTTTAAATATCATAATTAGTTGCAAATTATCATTAATAACATTATGGGGAAAAAAATAATTCCCAAGGTCAGCCTTATGGGTATGTGGGCTGATGGAAAGCATTAAAAAGCTCTTTACAGACACACACTCAAATGATGTGAACAGTTAGTGCTGTGAACAGAGTAATTATGGCCTAGTAAATTGGTGTCCAGAGAGAGGGTTTGATCTCAAATAGTCCCTGATGGACAATTGTGAGGCGAGTGATGCTGTTATAGGGTTACATCACACTCGACCTAGTGCATAATGTTTTGATGTTTAAAAATAAAAACCTCTCTCAATGTTTTGACACACTGCTATTCCTTCCTTTAGAAGCAATTTCATTAATGCTTTCTGAGGGAAAAAATGGGTAGACACTGCAAAAATATTTTTGGAAAATATTGAGCTTGTCTGAGTTTTGGTCATTTGGCCATTAGTCATATTTTATGTCTTTTCAGAACATTCTGCAGCACTTGAATTTCCAGCAGAAGAGTAAATGAGCAAAATTGCAGTGCCTACTGAACCTATTGTTAAAATCCCATAAAGCGCTTTTTAAAATAATGTTCCACATTTAAAACAAGTTAAGCTCTATCAATACCATCTGTGGCATGCTGTCGTTTACCATAGACAATACATTCCATTGATGCACATTCATTTATGAAAGTCTATGGGGAAAAGATGATTTAACAGCAGACTTGTGCAGCTTGTTTTTGGTAAAGCACTTACATTTATCCTTCTGTACAAAAATTGTACTGCAAAGTTGTCAAAATCATACTTTTACTGCTCTAATAATCTCCCTTTCTGATATCCTTATGCATATCATGCTAAAGTAACAGGGTTTACTGGATTTACATGACGGGCATGGGAAAATTGAGTTTGCACCGGCAAGGTTATCACACTAGCTGCATGTTCACACATATACTATTTAAGCTTTATGGCTGTACTTTGATACTGGGTATTTTACTATTTATCCTGCTGCGTTGCCTATGCCCCAGACACCAATTGGAAATGCATTACCGTATACTCAAATATTTGTTATATTTAAATTATTTAACACAAAACATTCCTTTGAATAGGGTAAAATGTAGCATGTTTTAATGCTTTTGTGTGTAAAGCTTGATTCTCACTGAAATAGCCAGAGGAGTGCTGGGAGAAATTGGAAGACATGCCTCAGTTAGAACCTCAGGAAGAATATTGCTACCATGAAGTGATTCATAGTCTTTCTCAAGAGATTTTTTAAAAACATTTTTAATTGAATGTCATGGACTTGTGTTAAAAATGGCTTACTATTACTAATCTAACATTAAAGTTTAAGAACAGCCATTTAAAACCCAGAAATGCATGAGGCAAACCAAGTGGCAAGACAAAAACTTTAATACTCCTCCTATGTGTATTTGTAGAGGCTATTTTTACTGTACATCTGTCCGTTATATATAGTTATAATGAGAAGCTATGAAGTCCAGCATGGCAGTTAAGACCCAAGTGACAGAACACTTCATAAATCTCTCATCACCTCATTCCTCTACCATCTGTAGAACAAAAACAGAATGCACTATTATGCTTACACGAGGCTACGTGTGTACACATACATAAACAGTCGGCCTCTCTCTCTAGATCTTTGTCTTCATCTATTTCCCTCTCTTTAAATTCCCTTTAGACTTGATTAAGACCCATTCTTCCAAAGCCTGTAAACTTGACTAGGATTCCTGTGCTTTGCATACGTTAAGCCGGCTCTGCTAGCGTTGGTATGACTTAGCGCATTAGCTTTGAAGCTGCTCTTATTGCTGCAGTAATACCCCATCCAAGGCTTGTTAATTCTGTTCGCTTGCCCCAGTAGACTGACTGACAGATGCACTGATTAGCGTGACTTGATAGAAGGGAGTTTGGAAGGATGTGCATGCTGGGTGTGAGAGGGCAATATGGGATGCAATGCATCCAATGTTCTTATAAGATTTACACAGTTAATCACTTCCCTGATAACTCAAAGTTACATGGATTTGCATAATGGCAAACGGCAGAATGGTTCGGGTCGAGAAGCACTGTGACCCTCAAAGACAGTATGGACTAACCCTTGTGAAAAAGTACACTTAAGCATACGTGTAAAATGATTCTGTGGTGAAGTAATTACTACAGAAAAAAAAAACTAAAGTAATTTCTACATGAAAAAGATAGTTCAGGCAAGAATACAAAAAAAAGGGTAACACTTTACAATAAGGTTTCATTAGTTAACATTAGTTAATGTATTAACTAACATGAACTAACCATGAGCAGTACATTTTGTTACTGTATTTGTTAATCTTTGTTAACGTTTGTTGATATAAATAAATGCTTTATAAGTGCAATTCATTATTAGCTCATGTTAACTAATGTAGTTATCTAATGTTAACTAATGAACCTTATTGTAAAGTGTTACCAAAAAAAAACTAAGTAAATTCTATATTAGTACTCAATTCAAGCTTGTAAAAATTAAAGCGCAAAAATCGACATTATAAAATTAAGTAAAACTACTCAACTTTTCTGATACTGCTGCTCCCATCATAATGAGGCTGTTTTTTCCCACTGTATATACACGGTTATATAATTTGTTACCATTTTGAGTCATTTGCTGTTCAATTTCTACTCAAACTGACACATTCATACTTAAAAATGATCCATTGAATGTTACCATCACTGTGTATTTTGTATACCATGTATTGAGGTCTGTGTTCAGGTGCCATGTTACTACTAGACTACACAATATCTATTGTGTTATTTACTTAGATGTTTCTAAGTAAAACATACCATTTAAAAGTGTGGTTTAATTCAGTGTTATATTGTTTGAGTAAAAATTATTTTAGAAATTACTCAACCTTTTACTGGCGAAGTAAAAAAAATTTTTTTTAATTAATTTTACTTAACTTAGTTATGTGTAATATATGTAATATTTACTTAAAAATATGCGTGAAAGAAGTTTTGCAATAAGTTTTATTTCTGTGTACTTATGAAAATATTAGTATTTAAAAGAATATATTTACATGCAAACTTAATGTTTACGGACTCTTAACTACATGTACATCTTTATATGCAATTTCATTATTTCTTATATTGTCTTTGAAATATGGTTAAATATATTTAAACATATTTATACACATTTGTAAGGATGACGTAATTTAGAACATTTAAAATATAATAACTTTAAATATATTAATAGCACTGCAATTAAAAATAAGTGTACTTCTTTAAAGTCTGACAAAACATTATTAAAACATGTTTTATAAAGTACTTAAGTAAAACATTTAATTTGACATTGTTACAGAGTGCACTTTTTAAAAGTGTTAAGTGTGTTAGGAAAATAGTCATTAAAGTGTAGCCTCAAACTTAAGTGGCCTTTTATTTCAATAATATTATATTATCTGAACATTTTAAGATTTGAATACACTACAAGTGTGTGTTCAGTACAACTAAGCACACTTCTTTTTCACAAGGGAAAGAAACAACCTTGAATTTGATGAAGAAAGTTTGTGCTAAGGCACAAGTATTATGACTATGTGAGGGCTGCAACTTTTAACTGTATGTGAGTTTGCCGAGGAAACTTTTGAGACAAAAAATGGAAAAGGGAATTGCTGAGGATTGGCGGAGACCCTAATTAGTCTAAAACAGTTCTGTGAGACACTGGGGAATTAATGTGGGCTTGAGGAAAATATTTTGAGCACAAGGTCCTGTCAGAAAAGTAGATGACTCCACCTCTAAAAGGAGCTAATGGAGGTGTGGGAGGTGAGAAGAACTGACTGGCAGAAAACATTGTGAGATGTGTATACATAGAATGGGGCGGCTGATAGCATTGCATGCTAAAGCTAAAGGGAACAACTATTTCGTCTGAATTACCTCACTGAGTCATGTAAGCTTCACTATAAATACATATATTATGTCTAAGACAAGAGGTCAATGAGTAAAGTAGCGAGACACCATCTCTACATTATGTGCTCTTCATACACAAACAGCTCACAGACACATTCTGCAATCAAAAGCTAGATTCTGTTTTGACATGCTGCCTAATTACCTCCAAACTTGGCACACATGCCGCGCTCCACAGTTTGCTGCTCTGTTAGCGTCTGGCTAACAGTGTCTGGCCGTCATAGCTTCCCTGCAGGGCTCACTGCTCCCACCCTTCAGCGACCGCTAGACTCGCACAGATGCTACATTAATAGTGAATTGACAGGCAGTCTTTGAGTGTGCGTGGACCACTAATGAAGCAGCCAGCAGCTATTGTAAGACTTTGCACTAATATGCCACATGAACAGGCCAGAATCAGCGTGATCCATCACAGCTGCTTCGGCAGGCAGGGAAAAGGTGTAAGTTTGGCCAGCCGTTCATTTGCGTGAATGTGATCTCTTTGTTTCCTCCAGGACTCGGCACATGGTGGAAAGCCCCTCTCCTCCTCTTTAGTCCGCACTCGAAGCCCAGGGCACCCGGCATCTTCATATCACTACAGGAAATAACCCCTTCTGCTGTTTGGCATTTCAGTGCGAGTTCCCATCGGGCAAAGTCGGCAGAACAGACTGGAAGCTAAAGAAAATAGAAAGCGAGAGAGAGACAAGAAAGGGGGCTGTGGGAGCGAAGGAGGGGGTTCCTGGCGATGAAAGAGTAGTGTGAAGGAATGGGGAGAAGATCAAAGCAGACTCCTCCACTGTGCTTCTCTGCATAAAGCAATCTCTTTATGAGCAGCCAAGAGAGGGGACACGATGGCCAATAAACACACACACACATATACAGCACACACGTCACATTCACAATATGGTGGAACATAAAAGCCGTACATGCAATGCAAATTTTTGCAATACCATATACAGGTCCTTCTCAAAAAATTAGCATATTGTGATAAAGTTCATTATTTTCCATAATGTAATGATAAAAATTAAACTTTCATATATTTTAGATTCATTGCACACCAACTGAAATATTTCAGGTCTTTTGTTGTTTTAATACTGATGATTTTGGCATACAGCTCATGAAAACCCAAAATTCCTATCTCAAAAAATTAGCATCATCCGACCAATAAAAGAAAAGTGTTTTTAATACAAAAAAAGTCAACCTTCAAATAATTATGTTCAGTTATGCGCTCAATACTTGGTCGGGAATCCTTTTGCAGAAATGACTGCTTCAATGCGGCGTGGCATGGAGGCAATCAGCCTGTGGCACTGCTGAGGTGTTATGGAGGAACTGACACTTTATGCTCCACTTTAACTTCTTATCTAGACAGTATTTGCCCTCTTTCTTTTAGGCCAGCACAAGCTACTCCCTCTAACCCTTGGTTATCTGATGTTATTCGTGAACACCGGACGATACTCAGGGCAGCAGAGAGAAAATGGCGTAAATCTAACCACCCATCCGATCTAGGTAAGTATCAGTCCCTGTTCTCATCCTTCTCAGATGAAGTACATGCAGCTAAATCTTATTTCCAAAACAAGATCAACAACACCTCAAACTCACGCACACTGTTCAGAACATTTAACTCTCTCCTCTGCCCTCCCCCACCACCTCCCACCAACTCCCTATCTCCAGACAATTTTGCACAATTCTTCACAAACAAAACAACAATCATCAGCAGTCAGTTCTCACCCACACGCACTGTGGACTTTAGTTCAGGCACATCCACAAGCAAACATCCTCTCTTCTCATTTTCTACACTCACTGAGACAGAAGTATCTAAACTTCTCCTCTCTAGCCATCCTACCACCTGTCCACTTGATCCCATTCCCTTACACCTCCTTCAAGCCATCTCTCCTACACTCCTACCAGCACTCACACACATCATCAACACATCTCTCGGCACCGGCATTTTCCCAACCACATTCAAGCAGGCTCGGGTAACTCCACTGCTTAAGAAATCCACATTAAACTCATCACTCATAGATAACTACAGACCTGTTTCTCTCCTACCATTCATAGCAAAAACTATTGAACAAGTTGTTTTCAACCATGTTTCATCCTTCCTATCACAGAATAATCAGCTGGACATCAACCAATCAGGTTTCAAAAGGGGCCACTCCACAGAGACTGCACTACTGTCGGTCACTGAAGCCCTGCGGATAGCTAAAGCTGATTCCAAATCATCAGTCCTCGTCCTGCTCGATCTATCTGCGGCCTTTGACACGGTCAATCATCAGATTCTTTTGTCCACCCTCTCATCACTGGGCATCACAGGGACTCCACTCCTTTGGTTTGAGTCCTATCTCACAGGTAGGTCTTTCAAGGTTGCCTGGAGAGGAGAGGAATCCCAAGCACATCAACTGACCACTGGGGTTCCCCAGGGCTCAGTGCTTGGTCCTCTCCTCTTCTCCATCTACACTACTTCATTGGGACCCATCATTCAGGCACATGGCTTCCCATACCGCTGCTATGCTGATGACACTCAGCTCAACCTTTCATTTCAACCAGACGACCCCAAAGTAGCTGCACAAATCTCCAGCTGTCTGGCTGACATCTCTGCATAGATGAGAAAACATCACCTGCAGCTCAACCTGGCAAAGACTGAGTTTCTCATCTTCCCCGCCAGTCCCACTATACAACATGACTTCAACATCCAGTTAGGTACATCCTTGATTTCCCCATCAAAGTCAGTCAGAAATCTTGGAGTAACATTTGATGATCAGCTGTCATTCAGAGAACACATTTCTAAGACAGCTCGCTCATGCCGGTTTGCGCTCCACAACATCAGGAAGATTAGACCGTTCCTAACAGAGCACGCAACACAGCTTCTTGTTCAGGCCCTGGTTATTTCTAGACTTGACTACTGCAATGCACTTCTGGCTGGACTCCCCTCTTGTGCGATCCAAACACTTCGAATGATCCAGAATGCAGCAGCACGTCTTGTCTTCAACGAGCCCAAAAGGACCTACATCACACCTCTCTTCAACTCCCTGCACTGGCTACCGCTCGCTGCTCGCATCAAGTTTAAGGCACTGACGCTTGCATACAGAGCTACCATGCGCTCAGCTCCTGCATACTTTGACTCCATTCTACAAATCCACACCCCCACCAGAAGCCTTCGCTCAGCAAAGGAACGATGGCTTGTGGTACCATCACAGAGAGGGAAAAAATCCCTTTCCAGAACATTTTCATTCAACGTTCCCAGCTGGTGGAACGATCTTCCCAACGCCATCCGAAACACAGAATCATTGACATCATTTAAAAGTCAACTTAAAACTCAGTTCTTCCGTGAGCACTTAACCTCATAAAAAAAAGAGGTTCCTACTCTAGCCTGTGCTACACTGAGCAATGTACACGGTCTCAGTATTTCAGGCACTTGTTGCGCTTCTCGACTCTTCATGACCAATCGCCTCATGTACCCCCAAGTTGTAAGTCGCTTTGGATAAAAGCGTCTGCTAAATGCATAAATGTAAATGTAATGTAAATGTAAGTTACAGCCTTGAACTTGTCGCAAGCAGCATACACTGCGTGCAGAATTATTAGGCACGTTGATTTTCTGATCATATTTTTCACCAATTCCAAACCACATTCATCTTAATAACTACTATTAATTTTGTATTTAATCATTTATGAGTGATATATAATTGTTCATGAAGGCTAGAAATAAAAATAAAAAAAACTTATATTCAGGTGTGCAGAATTATTAGGCATATTTTATTTTACAGATATTTATATATATTAATATATTAAAGAGATTTAACTTTATGAATGCCCATGAGAAGGATACAATACTAATGCAATACTAGAAATTGCAGTTAAGGCATGACCATTGGACAGTGAAATGTTCATTGGGTCAGCAGGGTCAGACAAAAACAGGTGGCGAAGAAAAGACGCATGTTAACTTGTAAAAGAATTAAGACTTAAGGTGAAAAATGAATTGTGAAACCATCAGGAACACTTTAGTCTCCATGTAGCGCCATCATTTTCCAGAACTGCAACCTACCTGGAGTCTCCAGAAGTGCAAGGTGTCAGGATCTCAGAGACTTAAGTTAGGTAAAGAATCCTAAAAAAAATGACCCCCACTAAATAAGAATCACAAGCTGAAGTGTTTTAAATACAGAAGACTGTATATTTACAGGCTTTATAGACAGATTGAGAGTGACTCTTGAAGGACCAGCACCACATCCTCTTGTACCACTGTTTGAAGAATTAATCTTCCAGAATCTGGCAGTAAGTTTTGGGAGTTCATTTTTAGTTAATCTCCTATCCTGAAATCAGTTTTGCAGAGATGGACTAAAATGAACTGAAATGAAATTAATGCAATTAAATGCCAAAGAAACCTGAAGGCACACCTGTTTCACATCTGTTTATAGCCTCTCACAGGCATGCATTCCAAGGATGTCATCGTCAGAGGTTATTTAAGGCCAAGCTCCTTGGTGTGTTTGCCACACATACTTCACATCCAGTCAAACAGATGTTTTCCCATAGCACCACGAGCGCAGCATTGAGAGTAGCTTTTGAAAGGGAACAAAAATTTGAACATTGATGAAACATCAATGACTCATCTTCATCCATACTTTCATCCAATCAAACACTCTCAAGATTGAGAATGATCCTCCCTTAATAGCTGCAATCGACTAGCAAGTCATCTCATTTGAAAGCTGCTTTGGATGAATGCATCTGCTAAATTATTAAATGTAAATGTAATCCTTTACATACTAAAGAAGCGCATGCATCATCTTCAATCTCCTTCACAACCTCTCAGAAGATTTAGAATGGAGCGACTAACAAAGACAAATATTTCAGTGCCTTGTGATCATCACAATCAATCAAGTGGGAACCTGCCTCACCACAATACAAGATATTCAGTCATTAAAGCTAGTCTTTAATGTTGGTTACTCTTTAAATGTATGACAGGTTAACCTGTATGCTGTAGAATTCAGAAGCATGTCGAAAATGTTTGAATGTCTCAGGATGGTGCATCGCTTCAGTGCATTCGCTGAACATTTCCCTGCACAAATTATACATTTTTGACATCAGTCTTGTTTACATAATCAGAACGAAACAACGGGAAAGTAGCATTTTCTGTCAAACATTTCCCCCCCTTTGTTGACTGATGAACACATGTAGCTTTTGTCTTTGGTGCATAATCACAGAAGTTCAAGGAAATGTGTGTGTGTGTGTGTGTGTGTGTGTGTGTGTGTGTGTGTTTGTTCTGTAATTTTCAGATAACTCCCGCTAAGTTAAACAAAAGAAAACCAATAAGCTTCGTCATGCTGTAGAGAAAACTAAGATGTGTGGCACCTCTACAGGGAGAAGCATGCAACATTTGGTAACAAATGAACTGTTCAAATCATCAGCAAAACTATAGTAAAGTGAGAGTTTAGCGAGAAACACCAGTCTCACTGAGACGAAGAACTTCTAAATGTACCAATATAATTTGAGTTAAAGGTGTAATTACCGCTGGAACACTGCTGATCTTTGCTGTGAGGAACTAGCGATGTGAGCAATTAGTGTAAGATTTAAGTCACTATCTTCACAATGCCAAATATAGCATCGCCACACACAAACTTTATTCCAGGAGTTTGTATAATTTCTTATTACTTGTCTTCTTTTCTGATAAAGTAACACTTTCTAACAAAAATGTACTGGCATTAGACTTTTGACTAAAACTAACATTGAAAGGAACAAAAATGCTTCAGATATTTAAATTGTTACATTGTTACATTACATTGTTTTGGATCTATTATAAAATGTCACAACAAATCTAATGAATAAAGGTATTAATAAAGTTAAATAAAATATTATAATATATATATATATATATATATATATATATATATAATATAATATCTTCTCTCTTCTCTTTGGAAGTCAGTCTATTGATAGGTCTTAACATTAGAGTTGACATTTTGGACCCTTTGGCAAGTGCTACAGCATGCCTGCAATCCTCAACTCATCGAGACCGATCTTACAGGTGGACTTCCAGGTATCTCTATCAGCCTCCAGACCTTTGAGCGACGTTACTGGAATGCCACAGTTCTTAAGTATTGACTTCAGATGATCTGCAAAACGTTTTTTTGGGGGGCGGCCCACAGTATGCTGTCCTTGTAGGAGTTCATCATACAACAGCTGCCATGGCAACTGATCGGAGGATGATCTGATGACATGACTGTTGTCGCTGGTAAAGGACATATTTCAGAGAGGAAATGTTGGCTTTGCGCCGCAGTTCATTATTGGTGACACAATGCCATCAGCGAATACCAAGCATGTTTTGAAGGCAATGGGTGTGGAAGGCTTCCAGTGCTTTGATGTAGAAGTGATTGTGGGTCCAGGTCTCGCAGCCGTACAAAAGAGTAGATAAGCAGATGGCTTTATACAGACCGATCTTGGTCAACAAGGCTAAATTGTGATTCAGGAACACCTGGTGCATTAGATGACCAAAAGAGGAGGAAGCTCGTTTAATTCGGTGTTGGATTTCATATGATAGATCACAGCTGGAGGTGAGGATACTACCCAAACACGAAATGTTCAACTGCATTAATTTTGCTATACCAAGAGTAGAAAAAGGCTGGCAGGAATCAGCTGATTCGGGGAAGAGACATGACAGGACCTCTGTTTCTTGGTATTAATGATTAATTAATACCGTTTTGCTGCAAACCGGTGGCGGTGTGGCTGGACAAAGCAGCGTCAGCCGCATAATGGAGTCCAAACAGTGACTCTTAAGTCATATATACAGTACACAGTGTGTGTGTGTATATATATATACTCACCTAAAGGATTATTAGGAACACCATACTAATACTGTGTTTGACCCCCTTTTGCCTTCAGAACTGCCTTAATTCTACATGGCATTGATTCAACAAGGTGCTGAAAGCATTCTTTAGAAATGTTGGCCCATATTGATAGGATAGCATCTTGCAGTTGATGGAGCTTTGTGGGATGCACATCCAGGGCACGAAGCTCCCGTTCCACAACATCCAAAAGATGCTCTATTGGGTTGAGATCTGGTGACTGTGGGGGCCATTTTAGTACAGTGAACTCATTGTCGTGTTCAAGCTTTGTGACATGGTGCATTATCCTGCTGGAAGTAGCCATCAGAGGATGGGTACATAGTGGTCATAAAGGGATGGACACTACAGGGGGGGATGGTCAGAAACAATGCTCAGGTAGGCCGTGGCATTTAAACAATGCCCAATTGGCACTAAGGGGCCTAAAGTGTGCCAAGAAAACATCCCCCACACCATTAAACCACCACCACCAGCCTGCACAGTGGTAACAAGGCATGATGGATCCATGTTCTCATTCTGTTTACGCCAAATTCTGACTCTACCATTTGAATGTCTCAACAGAAATCGAGACTCATCAGACCAGGCAACATTTTTCCAGTCTTCAACTGTCCAATTTTGGTGAGCTTGTGCAAATTGTAGCCACTTTTTCCTATTTGTAGTGGAGACGAGTGGTACCCGGTGGGGTCTTCTGCTGTTGTAGCCCATCCGT
The DNA here is from genome assembly GCA_023566225.1 of Romanogobio albipinnatus. Lineage (NCBI taxonomy): Eukaryota > Metazoa > Chordata > Actinopteri > Cypriniformes > Gobionidae > Romanogobio > Romanogobio albipinnatus. The sequence continues at coordinate 19,112,687 of CM042241.1, forward strand.
TGTGTGTGTTGTGGCTTCACAAATGCTTTGCTGCATACCTCGGTTGTAACGAGTGGTTATTACAGTCAAAGTTGCTCTTCTATCAGCTTGAATCAGTCGGCCCATTCTCCTCTGACCTCTAGCATCAACAAGGCATTTTCGCCCACAGGACGGCCGCATACTGGATGTTTTTCCCTTTTCACACCATTCTTTGTAAACCCTAGAAATGGTTGTGCCTGAAAATCCCAGTAACTGAGCAGATTGTGAAATACTCAGACCGGCCCGTCTGGCACCAACAACCATGCCACGCTCAAAATTGCTTAAATCACCTTTATTTCCCATTCTGACATTCAGTTTGGAGTTCAGGAGATTGTCTTGACCAGGACCACACCCCTAAATGCATTGAAGCAACTGATAAGCAACAATTAGATAATTGTATTAATGAGAAATTGAACAGGTGTTCCTAATAATCCTTTAGGTGAGTGTATATATATATATATATATATATACAGTGAGGAAAATAAGTATTTGAACACCCTGCTATTTTGCAAGTTCTCCCACTTGGAAATCATGGAGGGGTCTGAAATTGTCATCGTAGGTGCATGTCCACTGTGAGAGACATAATCTAAAAAAAAAAATCCAGAAATCACAATATATGATTTTTTAACTATTTATTTGTTTGATACAGCTGCCAATAAGTATTTGAACACCTGTCTATCAGCTATAATTCTGACCCTCAAAGAACTGTTAGTCTGCCTTTAAAATGTTCATCTCCATTCCATTTATTATCCTAAATTAGATGCACCTGTTTGAGGTCGCTAGCTGCATAAAGACACCTGTCCACCCCATACAATCAGCAATAATCCAACTACTAACATGGCCAAGACCAAAGAGCTGCCCAAAGACACTAGAGACAAAATTGTACACCTCCACAAGGCTGGAAAGGGCTACAGGGAAATTGCCAAGCAGCTTGGTGAAAAAAGGTCCACTGTTGCAGCAATCATTAGAAAATGGAAGAAGCTAAACATGACTGTCAATCTCCCTCAGACTGGGGCTCCATGCAAGATCTCACCTTGTGGGGTCTCAATGATCCTAAGAAAGGTGAGAAATCAGCCCAGAACTACAGAGGAGCTGGTCAATGACCTGAAAAGAGCTGGGACCACCGTTTCCAAGGTTAATGTTGGTAATACACTAAGACGTCATGGTTTGAAATCATGCATGGCACGGAAGGTTCCCCTGCTTAAACCAGCATATGTCAAGGCCCGTCTTAAGTTTGCCAATGACCATTTGGATGATCCAGAGGAGTCATGGGAGAAAGTCATGTGGTCAGATGAGACCAAAATAGAACTTTTTGGTCATAATAAACACTACATAATACATAGTATTTAATAGTATTTGGTCATAATAAACACTACAGATTGCGCATGCGCGGGTTGTGAACGCGTTGCTGGTGTTAGAGCTCCGTTGAACTGATTCATAATCCTTGATTTTCTCCTTAACACTCGCTTACAAACGAATATTTTCTATTATTTACAGCGTGTGAATATATCTCCGATACGATTCTCTATAAAAAACAATCGGATTGCTTTGATATCGCTACTTATATCCGAACTTCCGCTACTAGCTGTACTAATGTTACTAATGCTACTAACGCTACTAATGTTACCTTTGAGTGCAGGCGAGGACACGTTTGAGCTGCATTCGGTGCAGTTGGAGTTGGAGTCGTTGGAGAAGCAGATTCGCGACCTACTAGACAGACAAGCTGTGCTGAGAGAGCGACGATCAGCGCTTGAAACATCACGCGCCGATGCGCACAAGTCAGTGGTTAGTAACCGCTTGACTCCGAGCTCGTCTACTCCGTGTGTTTCTTTGCACAGGACACAAGCACCCAGGACGCGATCATCATCCCTGGTTTCATTCACTCCGGCACCGACACAGCACCATGGACCCTGGGTTATTCCACAGCGGAAGACGCGAGCCAGGACCAGAGCTAGGACCTCTCAGCCCCTCCCGGTCTTCGAGATCTCCACCCGGAACCGATTCTCCCCTCTTCGCGAGACGGAACGCGACGTTGTGGTCATCGGTACTTCCATCGTCCGGCATGTCCACGCTACCTCAGGTAAAGGCAAGGTAATCACTCACTGCTTTCCTGGTGCTCGTGTTCTCGATGTCGCTGCGCAGGTTCCCGAGATCCTGAACGGTGACTAGCGCATCGGAGCTGTCGTGTTGCACGCGGGAATGAACGACACCAGGCTGCGGCAGACGGAGGTTCTGAAGAAGGACTACAAGAGTCTGGTAGAGACGGTGCGCAGAACATCGCCTGAAGCAACGATCATCGTGTCTGGACCCCTTCCCACGTACCGACTAGGACATGAAAAGTTCAGTAGATTATTTGCTCTAAATGAATGGTTAATGTCATGGTGTAATGAACAGAAGCTGCTCTTTGTAAATAATTGGAATCTGTTCTGGGAGCGACCTAGGCTCTTCCGTCCTGATGGCCTTCACCCCAGCAGAATCGGAGCGGCTCTTCTGTCGGACAACATCTCCAGGGTGTTACACACCACCATATGACTAGTAAGTCAAAGTCCAGATCGCAGTCTTTGCTGTCCTAACTTAATTGACATAAGTACCAATGTAGAACATTATATAGAAACTGTGTCTATTCCTCGTTTAGTGAGTTCAAACATTAAATCTACTGTAGGATCTAGGAAAAATCTAACTGTGATTAAACCAGAAAATCTCAATATTAGTGAACAAAAACAATTTCTAAAACTAGGTCTTCTAAACATTAGATCGCTCACACCTAAGGCGGTTATTGTAAATGAAATGGTCACAGATAATAGTTTCGATGTACTTTGCCTTACTGAAACCTGGCTTAAGCCAAATGATTATTTCGGTCTAAATGAGTCTACTCCGCCAGGATACTGTTATAAGCATGAGCCCCGTCTGATTGGTCGTGGCGGCGGTGTTGCAACAATCTATAGAGATATTCTTAATGTTATTCTTAATGTTACTCAGAAAACATGTCACAGGTTTAATTCGTTTGAAGTACTAGTGCTAAATGTTACGCTCTTAGATGTAAGAAAGAAATCCGTATTATCTCTAGCCTTGGATACTGTGTATAGTCCTCCAGGGCCCTATGCTGATTTCTTAAAAGAGTTTGCAGACTTTCTCTCAGATCTATTGGTCAACGTCGATAAAGCATTAATTGTTGGAGATTTTAACATACACGTAGATAACACAAATGATGCATTAGGGGCTGCGTTTACAGATCTATTAAACTCCTTTGGGATCAAGCAAAACGTCACTGGTCCCACTCATCGTCTTAATCACACACTAGATTTAATTATATCACATGGAACCAACCCAACCGATATAGATATTATACCGCAAAGTGATGATGTCACTGACCATTACATGGTAACTTGCATACTGCGTACAGCTGAAATCTGCCATGTTGCGCCACGTTATCAGCAGAACAATCATTCCAACCACTATAGATAGATTCTCAAATCGCTTACCTGATCTGTCTCAGCTGCTCAGTGAACCCAAACAAACAGATGAACTAGAGGAAATGACTAGCAGTATGAGCAACATTTTCTCTAGCACATTAGAAATTGTTGCACCAATTAGATAAAAAAAGGTTAGAGAGAAAACTAAAACACCATGGTACAACAGTGCTACACGTTATCAAGAGAGAAACTCGTAACTTAGAGCGTAAATGGAAACAAACTAATTTAGAGGTCTTTAGAATCGCGTGGAAAGATAGTATGTCATGTTATAAAAAGGCCCTAAAAGCAGCCAGGGCTGAGCATCTCCGCAAACTAATAGAAAATAATCAAAATAACCCAAGGTTTTTATTTAACACCGTGGCTAGACTAACAAATAAACAAGCATCGCCTGAGCAAAATATTCCGTTACAGTTTAGTAGTAATGATTTTATGAATTTCTTCACTGAGAAAATAGAAAGCATCAGAAACAAAATTGTAAATGTACAATCTTTAATGATGTCTTATGATTCAACCGCAACTATCGCCCCTCAAGAACTACTACACCGCTTTACAACTATAGGACAGGAAGAGCTAAATAAACTTATCATTGCATCTAAACCAACAACATGTTTATTAGATCCAATACCCACTAAACTTCTGAAAGAGTTGTTACCTGTAGTGGAAGAGCCTCTTCTCAATATTATTAACTCGTCTTTATCTTTAGGTCATGTTCCAAGAATATTCAAGCTGGCAGTCATAAAACCTCTCATTAAGAAGCCACAATTAGATCATAATAACCTAGCAAATTACAGACCAATTTCAAATCTTCCATTTATGTCTAAAATACTAGAAAAATTTGTGTCCGCTCAATTGTGCTCTTTCTTGCAAGAAAATTATATCTATGAAAAATTTCAATCAGGATTCAGGCCGCATCATAGCACAGAAACTGCGCTTGTTAAAATCACAAATGATTTACTTCTAGATTCTGACCAAGGCTGTATCTCAATACTAGTTCTACTCGATCTTAGTGCTGCGTTCGATACTATAGATCATAAAATACTCATAGATCGACTTCAAAATTATACTGGTGTTCAGGGACAGGCATTAAACTGGTTTAGATCGTACTTATCAGACCGCTACCATTTTGTTTGTCTAAATGGGGAAAAATCAAAGATGACGTCAGTAGACTATGGGGTGCCGCAAGGATCCGTGTTAGGCCCTCTGCTATTCTCAATATATATGCTGCCACTTGGTAATATTATAAGAAAACATGGAATTCATTTCCACTGTTATGCTGATGACACTCAATTATATATTTCATCACGACCGGATGAAAACGCTAAATTATCTAAACTGACAGCGTGTGTTGAAGATATTAAATACTGGATGACGTGTAATTTTCTGCTATTAAATTCAGATAAAACGGAGGTATTACTTATTGGTCCAAAAAACTGCCCACAAAACCTCTCACAATACAACTTTACCTTGGAAGGATGTCCTGTCACTCTATCCACTACAGTAAAAGACTTGGGTGTTATATTAGACCGCAACTTGTCATTCGAAAATCATATTTCATATGTTACAAGAACGGCATTTTTCCACCTTAGAAACATTGCTAAGCTACGTAACATGCTATCTATTTCTGATGCAGAAAAGTTAGTTCATGCATTTGTGGCGGGGCGGTGGGGAGCAAGGAGATCACAAACACCAACTCCTTGGTGGTAACGCTAAATAATAAGCTGACTACGCCACCCCTTTTCAGAGAAAGGGGAAATAACTACCCAATGGAAATAGGGCACAGGTTCGTTACCATGGAAGGCAAAGAGACGTGGATATCGGTACAAAAATGAATTTATTAGGTCACATGAATAGATAACTTTCCGGTTACTGCTGCAATGCAGAGCTTCACTCAAGTCGGTATAAGAGTGTTTGTCAACACACAGAAATTACATTACCGCGGCTGAGGCTTACCCATAACGGGTTGGTCTAGCTGGAAGGTGACTTATACACACACACACAATACACACCACACACACTCCAAGTGATGTGCAAGCAGTTATACACAGCAAACCACTCTGTGCGAGAAATACCACCACCAGAAGGGCAGGAAAAGCTAGCCTCCCGATCCGGGGCCTATCAGCCTAAAATAAACACAAAAAAAGAAGAAAAGAGACAACCAATATACATACACACCAATGCACTGAATATAATAAAAAGACACCAAACAAATGATACAATTACTTTCAAATGATTGTTGATGTAAAACACTCACCACAAATGAGCACTGACTTGTAGACAACAAAAAGCAAGCAAAATATTACAACTGAATAAGTTACAAAATAAACTAAAACAAAGACAAAAGACAAACTGAAAACGTAATTACTCAATACACAAACAAACAAAGAAAAGAAAACAAACTAGTTGACACACCTGCAGCCAGTATCAATGGCTGACGAGCAAGACCGCGTGCACAGCTCAGGCACATACAGCGGTACTGATAAAGAGATCAAACGGCTTTAGCGTGAAAATAAAAACACGCATACGCATAACAGCAGAACAGCAGCGCCGTCTTGATGGCGCCTTTATGCAGGAACGATCTCCCCAGCACTCCCACTAAGACGGAGCACCCTCAAAGGAATCGAGCATCCTGCTAAAAACATCAGTTGGTTAGCTCAAATGAGTAACATGAAGTTAAATGAATATCTATACGTACCAGGTGATCACAACACTGCATAGAACGTACTATTGCTGTAGAATTTTTCACAGCAGCTTGTGCATATGAATGCATTGAGAGGAAACAAACTGGAATAAAATAGACGCGAGTTACCACAAACACCACGAGTTCCACAACAAATATGGAAACTCAACCTACCTGGGGGTAATAACAGCCTGCGCACCACCGCGGAGTCGCAAACAAAACACTAGTTCAGCATTGAATGGCAGCGCGGCCGCGCCACGGGGGGCGGAGCTAACAATGACGCATCCCCAGGTAGGTTAAACTTAGTTCTTATATAGGAAGGAATCGAGTTACTAATAGGCTCTCAATAAATACGTGGGAGGGAATTTACTCATCCTGCCACACATTCATGACCTCGAGATTAGATTACTGTAATGCTTTATTAGCTGGTTGTCCTGCATCCTCAATAAACAAACTACAGTTAGTCCAAAACGCAGCTGCTAGAGTTCTTACTAGGTCAAGAAAATATGATCATATAACACCAATTTGATCATCTCTACACTGGTTACCTATTAAGTTCCGTATCAATTACAAAGTATTGCTACTGACCTATAAAGCCCTAAATGGTTTAGCTCCAGTGTATCTAATGGATCTTCTAACGCCCTACAATCCATCGCGCTCTTTAAGGTCACTAAACTCTAGGCTTCTGGTCATTCCTAGGATATCTAAGTCCACTAAAGGAGGGAGGGCATTTTCACATTTAGCTCCTAAACTCTGGAACAGTCTTCCTGATATTGTTCGGACTGATAACTCGCTGTCCCAGTTTAAAACTAGATTAAAGACGCATCTCTTTAGCCAAGCATTCACATTATAATTACCTTTTATACTACAGTTAAATCGGATCAAAAGCATTAATATAATATTCTGAACAGCAGCTATGCTAATTATTTCCCATCTGCTTTTCTGTTGTTATCTCGGGACACTAGTCCCGAGGTAAATAGTTTGTCAGTTCCAGTTTGTATCCAGCCGCTCATGGAGACTTCGGATGCCCCAACACCTGTGATGCGACGAATTCACGCCTGTGAAGAGACGACTCAACACCAGCGTTGTTATGGCCTAAATTAATACACGATTGATTAACTTTTTCAAACATTTTTCTTTAACATTGTCTTTCTAACATTTTTACTGTACATTTATGAAATGCACTTTCTGTAAAGCTGCTTTGAAACAATGTGTATTGTGAAAAGCGCTATACAAATAAATTTGAATTGAATTGAATTGAATAATTCCACTAAATGTGTTTGGAGGAAGAAGAATGATGAGTACCATCCCAAGAACACCATCCCTACTGTAAAGCATGGGGGTGGTAGCATCATGCTTTGGGGGTGTTTTTCTGCACATGGGACAGGGCGACTGCACTGTATTAAGGAGAGGATGACCGGGGCCATGTATTGCGAGATTTTGGGGAACAACCTCCTTCCCTCAGTTAGAGCATTGAAGATGGGTCAAGGCTGGGTCTTCCAACATGACAATGACCCGAAGCACACAGCCAGAATAACCAAGGAGTGGCTCTGTAAGAAGCATATCAAGGTTCTGGCGTGGCCTAGCCAGTCTCCAGACCTAAACCCAATAGAGAATCTTTGGAGGGAGCTCAAACTCCGTGTTTCTCAGCGACAGGCCAGAAACCTGACTGATCTAGAGAAGATCTGTGTGGAGGAGTGGGCCAAAATCCCTCCTGCAGTGTGTGCAAACCTGGTGAAAAACTACAGGAAACGTTTGACCTCTGTAATTGCAAACAAAGGCTACTGTACCAAATATTAACATTGATTTTCTCAGGTGTTCAAATACTTATTTGCAGCTGTATCATACAAATAAATAGTTTAAAAATCATACATTGTGATTTCTGGATTTTAATTTTTAGATTAGGTCTCTCACAGTGGACATGCACCTACGATGACAATTTCAGACCCCTCCATGATTTCTAAGTGGGAGAACTTGTAAAATAGCAGGGTGTTCAAATACTTATTTTCCTCACTATATATATATATATATATATATATATATATATATATATATATATACACACAAACACACACCGATCAGGCATAACGTTATGACCACCTCCCTAATATTGTGTTGGTCCCCTTTTTGCTGCCAAAACAGCCCTGACCTTTCAGAGGCATGGACTCCACACCCCTGAAGGTGTGCTGTGGTATCTGTTAGCAGATGTTGATGATGTTAGCAGCATATACTTTAAGTCCTGTAAGTTGCAAGGTGGGGCCTCTATGGATCGAATTTGTTTGTTCAACACATCCCATAGATGCTCGATTGGATTGAGATCTGGGGAATTTGGGGGCCAAGACAACACTTCAAACTCATAGTTGTGCTCCTTAAACCATTCCTGAAACATTTTTGCTTTGTGGAAGAGTGAAAGAGGCCACAGCCACCAGGGAATACCGTTTCCATGAAAGGGTGTACATGGTCTGCAACAATGCTTAGGTGGTACGTGTCAAAGTAACATTCACATGGATGGCAGGACCCAAGGTTTCCCAGCAGAACATTACCCAAAGCATCACACTGCCTCCGCCGGCTTTCCTTCATCCCATAGTGCATCCTGGTGCCATGTGTTCCCCGGGTAATCGACGCACACGGCCATCCACATGACGTAAAAGAAAATGTGATTCATCAGACCAGGCCACCTTCTTCCATTGCTCCATGGTCAGGTTCTGACCACTGTTCATGGTCCACTGTTGGCGCTTTCGGCAGTGGACAGGGGTCAGCATGGGCACCCTGACTGGTCTGTGACTATGCAGCCATATACGCAACAAAACTGCGATGCACTGTGTATTCTAACACCTTTCTACCAGAACCATCAATAACTTGAGCAATTTTGAGCTACAGTAGCTAGTCTGTTTAATTGGCCACACGGACCAGCCTTCGCTCCCCAAGTGCATCAATGGGCCATGACCCTATTGCCGGTTCACCACTGTTCCTTCTTTGGACCACTTTTGATAGATACTGACCACTGTTATTCACTTCACCTGTCATAATGTTATGCCTGATCGGTGTGTATATATATATTTATAATTTATAATAAAATTAAACATTTATAATACAATTAAATGGTTCTAGAACCTAGAATGATTTCCGAAGGATCATGTGTCACTGAAGACTGCAGTAATGATGCTGGAAATTCAGCTTTGCCATCTAGGGAATGAATTATATTTTAAAACACCTTCAAACATAATACAGTTATTCTGAATTGTAATACTATTTAAATTAACATATACTATATTAATATTAATTTGAGTATATAATTTTGCTGTATTTTGTTTTATAAAATAAAAATGCAGTCTTGGTGAGCATAAGAGACTTCTTTTTAAAGGTATAAAAAAAAATCATACCATAAACCGTTATGTGTTACATAATGATTGGCCAAAGAACATGGCACTTCTCTATCTGTTTGATAGCTGTTTGACCCCTCTCTCTAAAAATAGTCAAGAAAAGGGTATTGCCCCAAATATATACGTCCCAATGTCCAATGTCAACAAGCTTAGGTACATAAATCAAATGAAAAGAATGGATCCACACATAAAGATTTGGGGTAAAAGTTCTCCAAAGATGTTTTACTTTCAAATTTACAATGTTTTACTTTCAAATTTACACAAAAAGTGCAATAATAATAATAATAATAAAATAAAAAAACCTCTCTCTAAAAATGCATGTCTGCCCTTTCTGTTACTCACCAAGTGACACATATCCCAATTCCACACTATTGTGTTGATGTTCTCTCTCTATATGTGCAGACGGTTGGCATGGTGCCGGTGGCATGTCAGTGTTGTCAGTCTGATGCCCTCTTGGAGGAGGGTAAGTGGCAGCACACTCTCACCCTGGGCACTTGGGCTGATGGCATTTCAGTGTGGCCCATGGGGAGCACACATACTGTGTATACACACTGGCACAGCCCTTAAACGCTGGTCTGTGTGCTTGTGATAACCGTCACTGCCACCACTCTTCGGCCCAATGCGCCAGACATTTTCCATCTCACACTACGACAAAGCTAACACACATACACACACTCAGACATACAAATACACAAGCAAACATATTCCCAGACTCACACAAACACCAACATACACAAGTCTGCAGGATCTTCACATTTCTGAATGGACAACTGGATATGTGATTGAGACTTGCTCTCAAAGAAAACAACGCTAAAGTATAAAGTGAGTGCAGTTCACAAAGTTTACAAAGTCTTTCGCTCTCCCTCAAAGTGTCTTCAGAGGATTACAGTACCCTTCATAAGTTTGGAGTAGGTAAGATTGAAGTCTCTTATGCTCACCAAATCTGCTTTTATTTGATCAAAAACACACTAAAAACATGAATATAATAATATAAATAATAATATAATACAATATATTTCAATATATTTTTTAAATGTAAATTATTCCTGTGACGGCAAAGCTGCATTTTCAGCATCAATACTCCAGGCTTCAGTGTCACATGATCCTTCAGAAATCAATCTTATGCTGATTTGATGTTCAATAAATATTTCTTATGATTATCATCAATATTGTAAACAGCTGTTCTACGTAATACTTGTGGAAATGGTGATACATTTTTTAGGATTCTTTAATGAATAGAAAGTTCAAAAGACCAAGATTTTTCTTGTGTATGTAAGTCTTTACCGCCACTTTTGATCAATGATTTAATGCGTCCTTTATTATCAATTTATGACCCAAAACATTTAAACAATATTGTTACAATACTGTACAATATATTGTTACATATTACAATACATTAGTAATATGAAGTCAAAATTCTGAGAATAAGGTTGTAGCATTATGTAAATATACAGTTGTAATATTGTGAAAATACAGTCATAGAGTAAAATTATAGAATAGGTAGATTAATGTTATAATATTATGAGAATGACATTGCAAGGAAAGCAACAAAGTAAAGTTGAGTTGACCCATGGTTGCCATTTCAGATTGCACAAAAAAGGCAATTTCCTGAATCTCTGTTTGGTTCTTTCTGAATGAATAAATGTAATTTCCTACAACAACCGCGTGGTCCGGTTACTCATGATAACGGGGTGCTGATGTGCAAAAAGCCAAAGCATTTAAAGTATACTGTAATTTAACTAAATCATATTACTATATTCTGATAAGTGGCAAATGAAGGACCTTTCTCATCATGTTATATCGGGGGTTTTTTTCACCCACATTTTATTCACACAATACTACGCCTTTGAGCTGTTAATTGAATGTCTTTATTATCATAACGTGATGACTTTAACCTTGTAATATTATGCTTTATTCTCAAAATCCTTTTTTGTTGGTGTAATGTAACATTATAATAATAAAAAACTATTAAGCCCTTCAATATATCCTACCACAACTTTCAATAGGAAAACAAGATAAAAATAAAAATGTATTTGTCAAACAATTTAATTGGGGTCTTTAAGATTTTCTATATTATGTAGTGCAACATGTCCATAAATAAATTGAGTTGTCAAATCACTGCTATTCTACAAAACAATCTGTCACCATTATTTAGTGTTTTCCTGGAAAGATGTGAAACTAATAGAGCGATCAGAAATTACTATTGAACACATCTGACAGCAAAAGTACACATCACAGTACTTAGCCACATTGGGGTCAGGTCAACATAACTCCCTGATTTGTCATTTAACATTGCCTGCCACACACACACACACACATGCACGCGTGCGCACCTGCGATAGATTCCCCTGATGCTAAAATGTCTATAAATACAGTGTGCAGCTCCCTGGTGGTTTGAAGCCATTTCAGCAGAAAATAGGAAAACAGCAGAGACGCTCAAGCTGAACTTTATTAAAATTCATAAACTGTGAATAACAGCCGCCTCACCCATCAGGGAGCACTGCCTGAGATTTTTGGGCCCTTTGGGATGCCATACCTGCCCTGTCTCATCACACTCAGTTAAATAGTGAAATGAGAAACATAAGAAAAGAACAAACACAAAAAGAATAGCACAATTGTAATGGAGACTGTGCGTATAGAGTCATATAGAGCATATAGTCATGTCAATCTCTCTGAATGTATTCTGAAAGTGATGAGTTTGGCATTCAGTCAACTCCAGCAGAGAGCGGACTGGACAATCTGCATGTGGCCTACCATCTGTATTTTCTATCCCAGTCAGTCTAATGATGAGCTGCGCTTGTAAGTAAATTTAAACTTGCCTCAGCAGGATATAAAACAGTATAATCAGAAAGAATGTGCAACAGAAGTGTTTTTAGATAAAATAGTCTCTGACCAACACTTAAGCCGTGTTTCCACCGCAGGAACTTTCCCCAGGAACTAGGAACTTTGGGGTGGTACTCGGTGTGTTTCGACCGCAGGAACCAGGGTCTAAATGAAGTTCCGGGTAAATATTTCCCCCTCCGAGCGGCCCTGCTCCCGAGGTGGTACTTTTTCAAAGTTCGGGAACTTTCGGGGGTGGGACTTGGGTGCTGAACATGCTGATTGGTTGAGCTCATACAGCATTTTATTTCAGCCGGCATTTTTAAAAGTCTTTTGCGAGGATCGTTAAGCGTTCAGTAAATATCAGCCTTGCTCTTTCTGTCCGATGGCGCGCGTTTGTCTCAGCCATTGCACGGTCAATGTCCGTTATAGCTGATGATAACATTTATGCATTTGGCAGACATTTATGCATTTGGCAGATGCTTTTATCCAAAGCGACTTACAGTGCACTTATTACAGGGACAATCCCCCTGGAGCAACGTGGAGGAAAGTGCCTTGCTCAAGGACACACTGGTGGTGACCGCTGGGATAGAACCAGCAACTTTCTGTATATCAGTTCAGTGGTTTAACCTACTGGACCACCATCTCCAATAACATACTTTGTCATATTTGAAATCTAGCTTTATGCGCTTTCAGAATACGCTTTAGTATCAGTGCTCATCTCTTTTCCGCCGTTTTGTTAATGACCTCTTTAGTAAACCAATATATAACCAGCAAAAGCAGCGCTGCTTGCATCTCATCCACTTGTTATTGTTGCAGACAGTATCGCACAAAAATGATTACTGTCCGTCGGTGACTGGGAGGAGCAGTCGCGCCGCGCGCAGTCCTACATCACCGGACTAATTTGCCTAATCTTCTCGGTACTTTAGACCGCAGTGGAAGTGCAGACAGCAGCAGGTCTGGGGGAAAAAAGTTCCTGTAAAAAAGGTTCCTGGTACAAATTGTTCTGGGTAATTTCGGTGGAAACTGGGCTTTAGGGTGTTTTTAGACCTGTCGATTAGGGATGCACGATATATCGGCAACATATCTTTATCGGCCGATAAATGATAATTTTTGATGTTATCGTTACCGATCCGATAAGAAAATTTGATCGATATATTCAGGCCGATAGATAATATATTATTTCCTTAAGCTGAGACACTTCAGATGCGCTGTCCACCATGATGATGGGTTTGAATTGCTTCAAATATGATTGGAATCACTTCGGAAAGGAAAATACAGTTATGTGCAACATGGGTAGCACAAGTCTGACATATAGGCTACATCGAATTATAATGAGAACACGGCTGTAAAAGAATGTTGTGTTTCAGCATTTTTTTCGAGGGAAGAGTGCGACCACCGAGTTATACCTTCATGACAAGCGCAGTCAAGTTCGCTTGTGCATTCGCAGCTTTTTGTGCCATTGTAAGTTTATATTTTATATTATATTAAGTTTATATTATAGTGATATTATATTTATTCAATCTGTGTATATCTGAATAATCTCATATGCATTTGTTTGAGTTAATTAACGATGCAGCAAAGCTCTTCATTGTACCGGTCTTTAGCTTCAGCGCGGAGTTCAAACAGAAAGGCACATCATTAATAACTACTGGGACTGTAATATACTGTACATAACACTGTAATGAGAATTTTTTTGTAATAAAACGTGAATTCTCTGGATTTAATTGTGTTTCAGCGTGGTGTTATGGGAAGAGCGCGTCCACAACGCATTCTAACCAACAGATAAGTTCGCTTGTGCATTAGCGTCATTATAAGCATATATTAGTCGTAATATTAAGTTTCTGTAGTATAAACATCTATTTAATTTTATATGGGATGTGTTTCATTAAGTTAATAACCCGCAGCGCTTCATTGTCCCGGTGATCATCTTCAGTTTCAGTGCATGCTCTCATACGGGAAGACAGGAGTTAATCGGTGCAGTCGGTGCATCCCTACTGTAGATTGTTTGCTTTTTTTACGAAACAAGAAATAAACTTGTTTCAATGCTGTCACAATGTTGCAATTTCTTCTTGGTTCGGTTTCTAAAGGGATTAAAATTTCTTAATACAAATAAACGGTCCTCTCATTGGTCTGAATGTGTTTTGGACAGTTTGGTTCATCCAACCAAATTTCAATTAAGCAGTTTACTTCATCTTTGCTCCAGGTTAGCGTACAATTAGTTTCGAGAGGAATTTAAAAAAAAAAAACACTTTTCAAGAAATGTATGTAATTATCCATCATACCAGGGTTCATATCCATAGGTGCTCTAAAGGGGACTCTTTTATCATTTTATTTGAGAAAAACCATTGTCAAATACACTCCAAAACTCAAATGTCTTCATTACAATCAAAATAAAAGTTTGGTTTTACTTGAAGAAATTATTGCACAATATGTAATTCTCATAATAATAATGCAAATAATTAGCCTGACAAGCCAGACAAACATCAAAATGTTGGGTCTGGAAACTCACCATTGACAGGGCTCAATCCGAGGGGCGGGATAAACGGTTGTCTTCCAAATTCCCTCTGCACGCAATTGGATAGTACCATGAGCGCAAGAACCAACCAGAGCGAAGAAGAAGGTGAAGCCGAGCTAATGTTAGTTGATAGACTTCCGCCGTATCCGGTAGGCAAAACTTCGAACATATCTTCTTTTCTTAAGAATGACTTCAGTGCCATTCTTTGTTATTTTCTCTTAACTCCAAGTCTTCCAGAGTCGCGGCCAAAGCCGATTCAAAAGACCGCTGTTTGTCAGCTTCTTTGTTTACGAGTAGCACGCAGAACCTGCAACTTTGCCGTGACGTGCCATCATTATGTCAAGCCCGCCCACAGACTCTACAGGTCGCTGTGATTGGCCTGGCCAGAGTTTGGTTTTTCCAGCTCTAAGGTCTACCGAGAATTGCTAGACTACACTCGCAGCTAAATAAATTTTCTGCCGCTAGGGTGCGTCTAGATTTCTAGGCTAGCAAATAATGACAATAACAATACAATTTATTTAAACATTACTTAAGGAATATAACTTTTGCCCATGTTTTAATATAGTAAATCTTTGTTGTGCAGCACTTTACCCAAAAATAAAAGGATAAAAGTTTATTTTATTACATTTTAAAGCATTAATTAAATTGTTAGTTTTATGCATTCATTTGATTACAACCATGATAATATATTTAAATCATAAAAAGAAAAATTTACTTTCTAAATAAATTACATTATTCTTAATTTATTTATTAATTATTCATGATAAAAATAATCTAATCTTTTTTTTTTTAATCCTGTCCATATTCGATTATTAAATTGAATTGATTAGACATGTTTCTGATTATTGAAATTTAAAGAAACAAAACAAACAAACAAGTTTGGTATAATAAAGCATTTGTTCAACCAAAAATTTTTTAATACAGACGTGATATTGTTTAATTTTCTGAGACGTTTATCATACTGTGAAAATCTCCTATCATTACAATCAGAGACCTTGTTGCAGGCCATCTTGGATAATTTTTTTAAAATACAGATTCGAGTTTGATTGCCGTGTTCATGCCTAAACGAACCGAGCAAAGGGAGAAAACACACCAGTTTCCGAAAAACAAACTATCCAAATGATGATTTTGGATACTTAACTTTTTCAGGTTAGTTTTCAACAGCACAAAAAACTAAAAATGAGACTATGAGACAAAATAACTGTAGAAGTCTGTCATTGTAACTAAAACAGATCTAGAACATTATTCATGTGAAAGGAGGAATATGATAGTTTGTAACACTAAAACAAGTATCCATGCATCACTCTTGTGGATTTATGGCCTGACATATGCATTCATACCTATGAATGTGCAAAATAGTTGGATTTCCTCTGAGGAACCACAAAATAATCTTAATGTTTAAAAATAATTAAAAATAAACAACAAAATATCAATGGCACCAAGATACTGTTTATTAATCACATCAACAGATTCTAAATGTGTCTGAGCTTGTTGGAGTATATAATTTCTACCTAAAGCAGATACGTTATTTTATGTATTTAGATGATAAATCGCTAAGTAAGTTTTATTACAAACAAAAACAATATATTAACACCACACAGGACAATAATTTTTACATTGTGAGAATAAGTTATTATATTATTATTATTATATTAACTACTTACTTGGATGAAATAGATCACAAGTTTATGAGCAACAATCTATTACAGTCACCAACAAATTACAAATGTCCATGAATTTGCTAGAAAGAAATGAAACAATATCAGTGTCCAGAGATGAAATTCATTTTCCTGACTGTGCTGGAAATGATTTAATGATCCGAAAAGCGACTAAAAGTCGAATGACAGTTAGCAAGAAATGTAACAAAATATGTTTTTTTTTTTCAAGTTATTTTCAAGCAATTAAAAATAGGTTTAAAACACAAATATTTTTTGTGTAATGATGTTTCAAAGCAAATGTTTCAAAGTAAAAGACATCAAATTCAGGTTCAGGAGACTCCACCAAATGCTGATGTGCCTGATACTTTTATGGTATCCCGCTCCAAATAAACGTCCATCAAACCCTTTCAACTGCAGGGGTAAGTGATCATGCCACTTCTTTTCACATGCCACTTCTTTTCACATGGCTGTCCGTCCACAAACCTTTAGCATTTCATCTCTGCCCCACGTTTAAATAAATCGATAACTTCGTCTGGCCCATGTGTGGCCCCCAGGCATAAAACTGCAGCACATCATCAGTAAAATTGTCTACCAGCAGTGCTGTAAAACCTATAATGATTCTGCTATTACAGAGCTATGTTGAATAGTAAAATGCTTTAAATTCATATCACCAGAGCTTCTTGCCATGCATAATGATCACAGCAGGAAAAAACACCACCGTGTTTGAAATCACTGGGTTGTCCGACAGGGAAAGAACAAGAGAATGAGACTCCCCAAGGAGATATATAGAATTCGTTTAAAATGATTAGTGGCTAATAAACAGGAGAATTGATTCAGCGCTCTTTCAATTAAATATTTCTATGAAAAGATAAGAAAGGCATTCTTCATACTGCTGTTGTGGGCAAATGGACTTTTCTATTTATAAAAAACAGTACACAGGCTTAATGATAATTGTGGAAATTGTTAAAGATTTGTTCAAAACCATGCTTTGGCCACTTTCTCTTTCTTCTGTTATATTTAGCTTGTTAAGAATGATTAAGCAGATGGTAAAGTAAGTATGTAATGTGAAGTGAAGTGAAATTTGTTTTCATTGTGATGGAGTTACTGGTTCTTAAATCACTTTGCGAACCATTGTAGAACTGATTAGAACTGATCTCAGTGAATCTGCATGCAAGTGGTTTCGAAACAGTTATGAAGTAAAAGCCTCGTTTACTGAAATCACATGACTTTGGCAGTTTGATTCACGCTCTGAACCACTGATTCTAAACAAAATATTTGTAAAAGTTTCGAAGCTTCATGAAGCAGTGTTTTGAAATCGCCCATTACTACCCATAAGTATGTCTGAATTCACAGTTCTCATAAAAGAGTAGACTTCTTCCAGTGAGATTCCGAAGTGTGTATACGATGGACATTTTACTGTCCCATGAGGCCACAGGAAAAGATTTGTGAATGGCAGTGAAGTGACGTAACTGACGCTGGTAGGTCACAATAATGAAAACATGGTGAATGTATGTCAATATGTCAAGATATATTATACTATATAGAAGTTACTAATTTAGCTGGCCGTGAAGTAATCACTTATTCAAAATAAGTACCTATTCAAGAGAGTATGCAATTTCAGATGCAGCCACTGTCTATGAGTGAGTCATTGAATCATTAACTCAACATATCCATTTAAAAACAGGTTCATTTGATTCTTCTTTGGATTTGTTTGGACCTGTTTTCGCCAGTGGAGCAGAAACATTGTATGAAATGTTCATTCCTCAGTATAAACTTCCTGTATATAGAACTTTTCTATCAAGCAATAAAATTGCACTCTTGCATCTGTGATATTAAGTAATTTGCATTGAATAAAATTAGTTCAATTTGAGTCTTACCAATACATTCTCACACCCAACTCATCACATATTGATGCTTGGTCAGGACCTTTTGGTTGACTTTTTAACGCAAGTTCCCCTTTAGATTCATCATTTCAATGTGCAGGGTACTCCATTGATTTCAGAAAACTTTGGCGTCATACACAGATGCGTCGGGCATGAGAATGTTATCGTCATGATGAAATTATATATTGGGTTATGATTTTGCAATTATGACATGTTGGAGTGTGATTCTCAATTTAATAGCCCAGCATAATTTAAGCTTTCCAATGATGTGTAACACATGGAAATCTGATAATATTTGGAGAAGTTGTGGCCATTTGAATGTAGGCACTCAAAAAAGCTTAATAGGGAGAAAAAAGACCTCTAAACATTGTGCAGTTCTCACCTGTTCTCACCTGCTGAGAGTGACACTATTGCTCATTTATATCTCATTTAGATAAGCCATACCCCCTGTAAAGCTCCCCCCTGTAAAGCTGCATGGTTGCATAGCAACGACAGACCCAACTGGAATCATTGTGTAGCATTTGGACTTTTTGAACAGGATTCTGTGATAACCATGATCACTTTGCTAACACTACCATCTAAAAGCCCATTATAGTAATGGGTTTTTTTGGCATGTCAAGTCAAGTCAACTTTATTTATATAGCGCTTTTAACAATGCAGATTGTTTCAAAGCAGCTTTACAGTGTTAAACAGCAAAATAATGCAACAGAATTTTATTCAGCCGTATAGCCATTCCGGAGAAAACGGTGATGTCATCAGTTCATTTCAATTATCAGACAGTGACAGTGTGGGCTTTAGAACAGTAATTAGATCATTAATTTAGTTTATATGGTTAATTTGGTTTAATAATTAGATTTATTTGGATATTTAGTAGAAAAAATTAAGAAAAAATTAGTGGCCCCAACAGAGCAAGCCAAGCCAGAGGCAACAGTGGCAAGGAAACCAAAATCCCATCAGGTGACCTAATGGAGAAAAATAAACCTTGGGAGAAACCAGGCTCTGTCGGGGTGCCAGTTCTCCTCTGGCAAATTAACAAACAGCGTATGATTATTATTCTGGCAACTTTACAGGTCAGAGGTCATAATAGATTGAAATATTCGAAAGATCAGAGGCAACATGCCGGAGACTGGTTTATTGAGGATGATGTGTTGATTAAATAATTATTAAAGTGCAATATTCGAACAATCAGAGTCATCACGCCGGAGACTGGTTTATTGAGGATGACATATCGATTTAACAATTATTAAATTGTAATAATCGAACAATCGGAGTCATCACGCCGGAGACGGGTTTATTGAGGATGCCATGTCGATGAGGCAACCTCGGGATAAAACAGAGAGACTATCATTAGCGTAGATGCCATTCTTCTGATGATGTCACGAGTACATCAGGTGTTATGGGAAGTGTTCCCGGTTCTGGCTGACCTAGTAAATGCAGTCTAACAATCATTTAATTGAAAAAGTTTTATGTGTATGCCATAGTAAAGAGATGTGTTATTAGTCTAGATTTAAACTGACAGAGTGTGTCTGCTTCCCGTACAATGTGCTAAATAGGAAAAGGATCGACCGACTGCAGTTGATTTCGATATTCTCGGTATTATCAACTGGCCAGAATTTTGAGACCGCAGTAGACGTGATAGAGTATGTGTTAAGAGCTTGCTCAAGTACTGGGGAGCTAAACCATTTAGTGCTTTGTAAGTAATAAACAAAAATTTAAAATGTATGAGATGTTTAATAGGCTGCCAGTGCTGTGTTGACAGAACTGGGCTAATATGGTCATAATCCTGGTTCTAGTAAGAACTCGAGCTGCTGCGTTTTGGACCAGCTGGAGTTTGTTTATTAAGCGAGCAGGGCAACCACCCAGTAGAGCATTACAATAATCTAGCCTTGAGGTCATGAACGCATGAATTAACTGTTCAGCATTTTGCATTGAGAGAATGTGCCGTAATTTAGATATATTTTTAAGATGGTAGAATGCAATTTTACAGATGCTAGAAATGTGTCTTTCAAACAAAAGATTGGTATCAAAGAGCACACCCAGATTCCTCACTGACGACGAGGACTTGACAGAGCAGCCATCAAGTTTTAGACAATATTTTAGGTCACTACTTGTGGAGCTTTTTTGTCCAATAATTAAAAATTCAGTTATTTCTGAATTGAGTTGCAGGAAATTACTGGTCATCCAATGTTTTATATCAGCTATGCATTCCGTTAATCTTGTGAATTGGTAAGTTTCGTCAGGGCGTGAAGAAATATAGAGCTGAGTATCGTCAGCATAACAATGAAAACTAACGCCATGCTTCCTAATGATATCTCCCAGTGGTAGCATGTACAGGGTGAAGAGCAACTGTCCTAGCACTGAGCCCTGCGGTACTCCATACTGAACTTGTGATCGGTGTGACATCTCTTCATTTACTGTTACAAACTGATAACGGTCACATAGGTATGATTTAAACCATGACAAAGCAATTCCACTAATGCCTACATAATTTTCGAGTCTATTCAAAAGAATGTTGTGGTCGATAGTATCGAATGCAGCGCTAAGATCGAGTAACACTAATAGAGAGATACAGCCACGATCGGATGATAAGAGTAAATCATTTGTAACTCTGACGAGAGCAGTCTCAGTACTATGATACGGTCTAAATCCTGATTGGAAATCCTTACAGATACCATTTCTTTCTAAAAAGGAACATAATTGTGAAGACACTGCCTTTTCAAGTATTTTTGACAGAAAGGGTAAATTTGAGATTGGCCTATAATTGACTTCTGTAGGATGAAGTTGCGTTTTTTTAATAAGTGGTTTAATAATAGCCAACTTAAACGTTTTCGGTACATATCCTAATGACAAAGATGAATTAATGATATTGAGAAGAGGATCTATGACCTCTGGTAGCATCTCTTTTAATAGCCTAGTCGGTACAGGGGCAAGCATACATGTTGTTGATTTTGATGATTTAACGAGTCTAGCCAATTCTTCTTCTCCTATAGCAGTGAATGAGTGTAATTTTTCCTCAGTGACACTACAATGCTCTGTCTGATGTGATACTGTAGTAGACGACTGCATGGTTAAAATTTTCTTCCTAATATTATCAATCTTACATGTAAATAAGTTCATAAAGTCATTACTGCTGTGCTGTTTACAAACATCAGAAGTTGAAGCTTTATTTTTGGTTAATTTAGCTACTGTATCGAAATAATACCTAGGGTTGTGTTTGTTTTCTTCCAAGAGAGTCGAGAAATAAGCAGATCTAGCAGTTTTTATGGCCTTTCTGTATGCGATCATGCGCTCTTTCCACAAATTACAAAATACCTATAGTTTTGTTTTCTTCCAGCTGCGCTCCATTTTTCTGGCTGCTGTTTTAAGGGCCCGAGTGTGCTCGTTGTACCATTTTGGACTATATGGCGTTGGACTATTTTCTTTAATCTTCTTTAAGTGCAGGGGAGCAACTGTGTCTAAAGTACTGGAAAAGAGAGACTCAATAGTTTCTGTTGCAACATCGAGTTCTTCTAAGCTATGTGGGATGCTGAGGAGATGATACTGATGAGGAAGATTGTTTAAAAAGCAATCTTTAGTGGCATCAGTTATTGTCCTGTCATTTTTGAAGCGAGGGGGCGGCTTTGCAACCTTAACTAAATTACATGAAAAATACATGATACTAGGTAATGATCTGAGATGTCATCCCTCTGCTGCAGAATTTCAACGGTATCAACATTTATTCCATGTGACAATATTAGGTCTAAAGTATATGCTTATGGTGATGAGTGGGTCCTAACACGTGTTGCCTAACTCCAATAGAGTTTAGAATGTCTTTAAATGCTAATCCCAAAAAAGGGATAGAATATTCAGCAACCCGAGCTTTATCAATTGTTCATCTGTATTATATCTGTTGTTTATTTGTTGGACATCAATTAAATTTTTACTGTTGAATGGTTTTGATGGTTTTTTTGTATTTACTAATTCGGGGAACAGACACAGTCTCTATATGATAATATCTAGTTGAAAGAGTCTCTAT
The DNA here is from genome assembly GCA_023566225.1 of Romanogobio albipinnatus. Lineage (NCBI taxonomy): Eukaryota > Metazoa > Chordata > Actinopteri > Cypriniformes > Gobionidae > Romanogobio > Romanogobio albipinnatus. The sequence continues at coordinate 19,135,132 of CM042241.1, forward strand.
GTGCGGGAATTTATCTGACTCTGGTGACGTGAGACAGCTAGCAGACGGTTTAGCCAGACAAACTGGCTAAACCGATGATGCAAGTGATATGATGCTAACGATTACAATTAAAACGACAGTCATTATGGTATGGGAAGGTCTATACAAGGACTAAACAGGCCCGTCGCCACAAGGCAGGCAAACCAAGCAATTCCTTGGGGCCCCGAGCTGGCCTGGGGCCCCAAGACAACGACAGGTTAAGAATAAAATGCAACGACAAACTGCGTGAGCGCCCCTTTGATAGTCAATGCAGTAAAGTGCAATGACACTGTTATCGGGATCCCCCTCAATGGGCCCCTCTCAGTAGTCGCTGACAGCAGCCAATCACGCGATCTCTGCAACGGCAAAATACAAAACATCCTCGGCACTCGGCAGGCATCATGAAGCGGAATTATGCTTCAGGAAGCCAAAAAAGAAAAAAGAGAAAAGAAGAGGAGGATAAGAAGAAACAAGATAGTGGTAAGTGATAAATTACACTGGATAAAATAGCTCTACTTGTCTTCTACAAAAATGGTGTAATTTTGCAGCAGGTAGGCTAGCAAAAATATGTTTATGTTAGCTAACTTACCTGCCTGACGGCAAATGCTGCTTGTAACGAACAGTTAGTGCAACTTTTTTTTCCCCGAACGGACGGAATATGATTAACTTACATACTGTAATATGTTTTTTTTAACGGGATAAGGAAGACGCAGATCTGTTCCAGAATCACTGTTTATCATATTTAATGACATGACATTGCTATAGCATTGTAATAGGTTTTGATTAAAGTGGCATAGCATGCTATATGCTACTAACTATTGTTTATGCTATGCATAAATAACCTGGAATAGTTAATATAGCATGCTATATTAACTATTAGGTATTATAAACATTATTTAACCAGAAAGAGGCAGAGGAACATGATTTTACAGTTTATGCAAATATATGACATTATTTTAATAAGTTACCAATGGACCTTGAACAGTTACTTTATTCTGTGTGGCAATATTTACACTGTTACATTTTGAAGTACAGTATTCAGGACAACCCACATGTTTTACTGGTATTGTTTATTAACTATTTAACAAGGTATTATTTATAGTCATCTGTTGCAACTTTATAATAACCATCCAGATAATGTTTATAGACAGTTTACAAACCAACTAGTAACCCTTAACTAAGTGTTAGGAATATCTGGTCCATCTATCTATGTAATGTTTATAGATGTTTTAAAAATGGTTTCTTAAAGGTTTACAAATTTTTTTTTAATCATTACCCGATACCTAATATATTATATGATAGATATAATGTGTGTTACAATAAACTGTTAATTTACAGCATTAATTTATGCACAGTATGTGCAACAACAGTATTTGCACTGTAAAAACTTTTTTATTTATATAAAGTATGCGTGAACTTAAACTGTATGGCTATGCTGTGGTTCCTGTACGCTTTGCGTGCGTGCGGGGGTGGGGGGGGGGGGCTCCATGTCCATTTTGCTTGGGGCCCCCAAAGTCCTTCAAACGGCCCTGGGACTAAACATGAGATAACGTGTACGTGTTCTTAGAATGAACACAAAACGACAAACTTTGATGTTTATGGGAACTCACCCCATAAGAAACAGAAAAGTATTCTTGCAGATCTCGTTGCCTCCGATGAAATAATTCGTTCGGGCACACAATGTCTCTTTGTCGGGGTCTTCTTTGTGGATGTAACCATCTCCAAAGTTTGCACTGTGCGTCTGTTTGCCTCTAAATGTCCAATAATTTGCATGTCCTGCCACTCTTTTTCCGCAGCTAAAGAATCCAGCCTTATGTTGTACATAATGTCTGGAGAAAGCTTCTGGCTACAGGACTGTCTCCCATGCAGAGAGTTCTCTTTTCTCCTCGTGTAGTATTTACAGCCAAAGTTACAGATTTTTTCCCCATTTCTCTGTCTTTATCCGGTTCAGCTCGTCTGCGATAATCTTTGCGGCGTCCATCTCCATTGAATTTTGATATCAGATAGAGCCGGCCAGAGCTGCATAATAAGTAGCCACGCTTCCCGGGGAGGGCGGGGGCAATAAGAAACAAAAGCCGGCTTTTCCACACACAGACAATGACACGCCCCTTCTGCATGCTACAATCTCCGAAAAACAAGCTGATTTCAACCTCAAAATGTACGCTTTTAAATATACCAATACTGCTATCTCAAACACGGAGAGGTTTCTTCATGATCTCAACTAACAGATTCTGCAAAAAAGCGAAAATCACCAATTTGGAAAAAAAAAACACTTCTTTCTCATTTTGCTCGAAAGTTGTGCTGCCGACTTGTGTCCCTGGTTCCCGTGACGGGTCACATTTAGACATTAGCAATATCGCATTATGTTACCTGCTTGAGGAGCCAAGACTGAACTCCCGCATTCCAGGTAGCACAGCTGATGTGGCAACGGAACGTACGTCTCCGTTCCCTCCTCAGGGAACGAGGGTTACATCCGTAACCGAGACGTTCCCTTTCGTTCAGCCACTACGACGTACGTTAGTGACTAACGAATGGGGGTTCCAATATAATCCCGCCACTCAGCTGTCTTCCAGTGCCCTGCGTAAGTGTGAGTTCCCTGTCGTATGACTAATACGGACGAAGGACTCACGCTTAACACAGGAATACCAAGGTACACTGGGAAGCATATCCCAGTGAGGGAATGCCAAGATGCCTGCCCGTAGGGAGGACTTAAGAGTACACATATGACCCGCTAAGGGCTGCAGCTCTGCAGATGCCTGTTAGCGAGGCGCCATGCGCTAAAGCCCAAGAGGAGGCCACACTCCCAAGGGGACATGGTCGACCTTGCTGCTGGTAAGCCAAAACAATGGTGTCCACTATCCAGTGAGACAGCCTTTGCTTTGAGAGAGCTCTTCCCTTCCGCTCTCCACCATAACAGACAAAGAGCTGGTCTGAGGTCCTGAAACACTGCGTGCTGTCTACGTAAGCGCGTAGGGCGCGTACTGGACAGAGCAATGCCAAGGCTGGGTCTGCCTCCTCCAAAGGCAGCGCTTGCAGGTTCGCCACCTGGCTTCTTCAAACGGAGTGGTGGGAACCTTGGGCACATATTCAGGCCGGGGTCTCAGGATCACATGAGAGTTAGCCGGCCCGAATTCCAGGCACGCTTCGTCAACCGAAAATGCCTGCAGGTCCCTGACCCTCTTAATCGAGGCCAATGCGGTCAGCAGAGCCGTCTTCATCGACAGAAACTTAATATAAACCAACCGCAAAGGCTCAAAGGGAGGCCTCTGCAGAGCACTTAGAACTACTGCGAGGTCCCAAGAGGGTACGAGAGGAGAGCGAGGAGGATTCAGTCTCCTCACCCCCCTCAGGAACCTGATGATCAGGTCGTGCTGACTTACCTTTTTGTCCCCCAAGAGATCGTGGTAGGCAGATATTGCGGCCACATAAACTTTAAGGTGGAGGGAGACAGCCTTCGCTCCAACCCCTCTCGGAGGAACGATAGCATGGACCCGATCGGGCATTTCCAGGGGTCTTCTTGGCGGGAAGAGCACCAGGTGATGAAGAGGTTCCACTTCAATGCATAGGCATGCCGAGTGGACTCTGCCCTAGCGGAAGTGATGGTGGCGACCACCGGAGGTGGTAGTCCACTCAAATCTGCCGCGTCCTATCCAGGAGCCCGGGTGCCATAGGGTGCCCCGTCTCTGAGTGTCTCAGAGGAATAGGCCAGGGAGGGGCTGTCGCAAGGAGTAAGAGTTCGGGGAACCAGGTCCGACCGTGCCACGTACGGGGCGACCAGAAGGACCTGCTCCTTGTCCTCCCTGATCTTGCACAGGAGCTGTGCGAGTAGGCTCACTGGGGGGGGAACGCATATTGCGTCGGCCCCGCCGGCCAGCTGTGTGCCCGTGCATCCGTGCTGAGCGTGCCCTTGGTCAGGGAATAGAACAGGCTGCAGTGGGAAGAGTCGTGGGAGGCAAACAGAACTACCTGCGCGTCCCCGAACTGTTCCCAAATCAGCTGGACCATCTGGGGATGGAGTCACCATTCTCCCAGGAGTGGCTGAAACCGTGAGAGCTCGTCGCTGCACGGTTCAGGGCTCCTGGAATATGGACAGCACGAAGGGACCTCAGGCGCTTCTGACTCCATAAAACGAGGTGGCGGGCGAGTTGAGACATACGGCGGGAGCGTAGACGCCCTGGTGGTTGATGTACGCTACTACGGCCGTGTTGTCTGTCCTGACAGGCACATGTTGACCCCTCAGCAACGCCCGGAAGCGGTGCAGGGCGAACCGTACTGCCAGTAACTCGAGGCAATTGACATGCAGAAGGCGCTGGGGTCCTGTCCAGGAGCCTGCGGCTGCTTGTTCATTGCACATGGCACCCCAACCCGTGGCAGAGGCATCTGTTGATACGACAACATCCCTGGAAACTCGTTCTAAGGGCACACCAGCCCGTAGAAACTGAGGTTCGAACACGGGGTGAGTGTCTCAAGGCAGGCCTGAGTCACTTGTACCCGGAGCGTGCCAGACTGCCATGCCCGCCTCGGGACTCGATCACAAAGCCAATGCTGAAGCGGTCTCATATGAAGCAATCCGAGCGGCGTCACCGCAGCTGCAGATGCCATATGCCCCAGGAGCCTCTGAAAAAGTTTCAGTGGAACCGCACTCTTGTTCTCGATTGACGGAGGCAAGTCAGCAGAGACTGCGTGCGCGCTCGCTGGTAAGCAGTACGCACCTGCCGACCGAGTCGGAAAACCATACTGAGAGAAGAGATTCTCTGCACGGGGCAGAGTTGCTCTTCTCCCAGTCGACCTGAAGGCCCAGACGGGCTAAGTGCCGGAGCCCTTGGACTCTGTGTCCGCAGACCTGCTTACGAGAGTGACCCAGTATGAGCCAGTCATTGAAGTAGTTCAGGATGCAAACCCCGTGCTGCCTGAGTGGCGCAAGGGCTGCCTCGATAGACTACGTAGAGTCACGAGGGGACAGAGCTGCCCAAATGGGAGGACTGCGTACTGGATGTCCGTAAACCGTAGGAACGGTCCGAGTCGAGGAAGGAGACATGAAAGTAAGCGTCCTTCAGGTTGATCGCTGCAACCAATCTACCGGACGAACGCGTCCGAGGAGGCGTTCACTACCGACATCCTGAACGGAAGCCTGAGAAGGGATTGGTTCAGGACGGGCAGGTCCAGGACTGGCCGTAACCCACCGGTTTCCTAGGGTACAATGAAGTAAGGGCTAAGGAAGCCCGACTTCATTTCGGCTGGAGGGACAGGCTCGATTGCACCCTTCGCCAGTAGGGTGGTAACCTCCGCACGCGTGAAGGGGCCTTGGCCCCGATCTCGGTACAGCGAACTCCCCTGAGCGGGGAGGAGCCTGCACAAACTAAGGGGCGGCGGCCTACCCCATAGCACTGCAGGACCATGCCACCGAAGTAGACGAGCCCACAGGCTTAGGGAGGGTGCTTAGGACAGCCACGCCACGTCAAAGCCCTCTGTGGACACCGCAGTGCGCAACAGAGTGTTCAACAGGGACTTTTAGAACCGCGTGATCTCCTCATGCACCTCTGGTGCGAAAGGCACAAAAACCGATCGCGCAACCACGAGCACTCGCGACAGGGCGGAGTTCCACACCAGCGCGAGGCTCGCGGCTGCCCGAGATAACATGGCTGTCAACTCTAGGTCAGATCAGGCAGCGCTGAAACACCCGAAGGCGGAGCACAACCTAATCGTCATCCCCAAAAGACTCTAGCCCACCTTGGGATGTGGCGATCGGCATCTCGCTGCTATCTGGAGTGTGAACGAAACGAACGAGGCATCAGAGACGGGCCGCTGTTTCAGTCCAGCACTCGCGGGAAGCGATGTGCGAGAGGGGGGCATGGCCCGAGGAATGTATCGTCGGGGTTCTTAATACCACAGCACCGCCCTCAGGTCACCCTGGCCACCAGCCAAAGTACCACCTCTCTCAGAGATGGTAGATTGGGGTGTGGCAGAGGGGACTCTCTCTCCTCGCGGAGATCACTGAGTCTCGACCGCAACATCGCGATGGTCACGTTCCCGCAGTGGGAACATGACACATCCACAATTACTGCCTGAACATGCTGAAGCCCAAACACGTCGAGCAGCGAATATGCCCATAGACAGCAACGGAGATCGATCGCACCCGGAAGTGCACGGGCGAACCGTCTTGAAAAAGACGTGCCACGCGCAAGCTCTTTTTGTGAGAGGAAACCTCGCAGTCGATGCCGAAGCGCCCAGGGAAACACACACCAGCTGTCTAGCAGACCACCGCGCAGATCAGCAGGCAGGAAGTATGCGATCACTGGAACGCGCCATCACACCAACACCGACTGGAAAGCTGCTCGTCTCGAAGAAGCTGACGGAGTCTCAGAAGGCTTGTGAGGAGTGAAGAGGTAGGTACTCTTGGCTCCGAAAGCAGAAACATAATGCGATATTGCCACATACTTCCTTATATACTCACGCGGTGAGGCGGAGTTACGTATGCAAAATTTGCATGCCCCATGGCATTGGCACGCCATTGGGCGTTTTCTATATGCTTGAAGATGATAGGCTTCTAAGCGAAACCCCCATTATATCTGCCTGTTATATCCTGTGTTCCCTTTCGTTCAGTCACTACGACGTACGTTAGTGACTGAACGAAAGGGAACACAGGATATAACAGGCAGATACGACTGCAGGTACAATTTATTAAAAAAACATATTATTCCAAGTGTTCCGAGGCCAAACGAAAGTTCAAAGAAAATTCCCAAAAGCGATCAGCATCTCCACCTGGGAAGATCATCCACACATTCAAAAATTGCCACCCAAAGAAACATTATGTCAGCTTTGATAGTGAAATTGCATTGGGTTTCGTGTGTCTCGTGACCAATTGTGTCATGGAGTCGGTGCATCTTCTGAAAGAAGAAACACTCACGGAGCGGCGGAATCATCATTTCAGCGATTTAAAAATTAAGATCGACTCGTTCTGTACATAAAGATATTGTATGACTTCAGAAGACTTGGAATGCAACATGAGTTCATGCTTTTATACTGTTTTTGGTCAGTTTTTGAAATAAATACCTGTGACTGTACTTGTGTTTGCCCGTTACATGTTTTATATTGTTTTAGAAGTGGGTAGGTTTAGGGTAGGAGTGGGGTTAGTTGCTCCAAAATATAAAAGTAGCCTATAAATATTCATCAAGTCATGTCTACTTTTGCAAATGCAAAGAATTAAATGTGTCTTGATCTGACACATTGGGCAAACAACTGAAATCATGCAGGAGTACATGCAGGAGTACCCTGAGGGGTCCTGACCAAGTGTAAATATGTGACGAGTTGGGAGTGTTGGTCTTACATGTGAATGTAACATTGAGGCTCTAATTACTTGAGAACCTGCAAGAGGCCAAAAATGTTAAGTCGAAAAATCATAGTGCAGAACATTCTAGCCTTGGGTTTAAGCATGTCAAATTAACTATTCAGAGGAGACAAAAACTGCCAGAATTACAGTGGAATTTTTTATTCTCGGCTACTGGTGATTTCATCACCTCTGCGATTAGTGTGAGGTCACGGTGCATCTCAGAACTTCACAAAGTATGTTAGGACCATTTCTGTCTGCTCATGTACCTCCTGTGAGACATAAAAAGCAGAGCTCTTGACTGCTTAGCTCAGTGAAAAAGGAAAATGTGCTCCGGTGAGAGGTCTTACTGGTGATTTGAATGTCTACTCCTTTCAGAACCACTCTCTCTTGTATTAGTCAGAAGGCGAAAGGCAAAGAAAGCATGAGTCTTTTTAAAGCACCTTTAATCATACTGGGGGCACTGCACTCCCTGAGGAATTAAGCTGTTTCAAATGGAACTTGAGTGAAAATATGTCCTTGTGGCTTTGTGTTAAATGGCTCTGTGCAATTTTAATCAAGGGTAATAACACATGAGCATTGAAAATGCTCCCCTGGTACTGAAGCTCTATAGTAATCATGTCAAAAATGTCCTGTATGTGTCAGTGTGGTCCTAGGCTCTGAGAATCAGGAGTCTCTGATGAAGTGCCACTGTTCAGCTCACATCCACTGTTGAAGTGTTTAAATGTAATGTGAGGTATTAAGTGCTGAGAGTTCAATGGTAGTATGTAAGATATATGTAGAGGTGAGAGTGGAAGTTCTCTGAAGTTCAACTGTAGGCTCAGATAATGCTAAACGAGGACACAGAAGTTCAAATTTTAAGCATATGAAATATCTGCGATAGAGTGCATCATCTAGAGAGCATCAAATTATATTTAAAAAATAAGTTTGCAAGTGTAAAAGAGTTCCACAAACATCAATAAAGTATATAGAGTTGTTTTTTAAGGGTACGGTTACGCGACAACAATATGCTTAAAACTGATTTTTTCCTTCGAGTTTTCCACGTAACTTTGTCACCAATTACAGCCTCGGGTTGGATGGGGAGTGTCGGTGCACAGCCATTTTCAGATCTCTCCAGAGATGTTCAATCGGGTTCAAGTTGTGTAAATTATTTATTGTTTATTGTAGAGTTCACTGTGCTGTGAGTAATTGTGGGCGCATCAGATGTGTAATCTGATTCTGCTTTAAATGTTGTACATGTCATGTCATGACTGCTATGTTGCTCGGAACTGCACCAAGAATTTCACCTGCTGTTGCACTTGTGCATATAGCTGTGTGACAATAAAGTGATTTGATTTGATTTGATTTTGATTTGAAGTCTGAGCTCTGGCTGGGCCACTCAAGGACATTCACAGAATTGTCCCATAGCCATTCCTTTGTTATCTTGGCTGTGTGCTTAGGGTCACTGTCCTGTTGAAGATGAACCTTCTCCCCAGTCTGAGGTCCAGAGTGCTCTGGAGCAGTTTTTCATCAAGGATGTCTCTGTACATTGCTGCATTCATCTTTCCCTCAATCCTGAATAGTCCTCCCAGTTTCTGTTGCTGAAAAACACCCTCACACCATGATGCTGCCACCACCATTTGTTTCTCATGGTCTGAGAGTGCTCTACAGTGTTCAGTCCAAACGAAAGTGGGTGTCCAAACGTGCTCCAAAGTGGTGGGCTGTCGGTCACTCGCTGCTTTCTGGGGAGAACAGAGAGAAAGGTTAAATCAGCGATTCATTCAGCTCGAGACCAGAGTATGTCTGTCTGCTCAGCGTGTGCTGCTTTTGTGGCTGTGGGCTGATGAGGTGCAGCTGTGACCGATCAGCCCGCGGTAAGGACGTGCAGGTGTTTTGTGTCTGTTGCCAGGGCGACGCTGACTCCTCTGAGGACGCTAGTCACATTCCTTCCCCCAAGCGTCGTTCTGGTCCTGTGAACATACGGAGACAGTAGGGGTGAAAAAAGGGGAGGGTGGGGAATGACCCCTGACAGACCTGCATAAGCTGTCCAGATTCGTGAGAGGCCATCGGCGTTCGCGTTGGCGGCCCCGGCCCCGGCCCGATGTCGTACCTCAAAGTGGAAGTCCTGGAGCACTAGAAACCAGCGAGTCACCCTGGCGTTGGTGTCCTTGGCGTGGGCCATCCATTGAAGAGGTGCATGGTCTGTGACCAGGGTGAACTTGCGGCCTAGAAGGTAGTACCGGAGCTCCAGGACTGCCCACTTGATGGCGGCGTACCTTCTCTCGGCCGGGGACAGCTTCCTGCTGATGTAGATGATCGGATGCTCCTCACCTTCCTGGATTTGGGACAGGACGGCTCCCAGTCCTGTATCGGAGGCATCCGTCTGCAGCAGGAAGGGGCAACCAAAGTCTGGAGCGTGGAGTACCGGTGAGGACGTCAGTGCTGCTTTGACCCGGGCGAAGGCCTCCTCAATGGCTGGGGTCCAGCATACTTTCTCCGGCTGCCCCTTCCTGGTCAGGTCTGTCAGGGGTGCGGCTAAAGAGGAGAAGTTGGGGATAAAACACCGGTAATACCCTGCCAACCCCAAAAAGGCTCGTACCTGGGTCTTTGTCTGGGGTCTCGGGGCGGAGTGGATGGCCTCTACCTTCTTCTCCTGGGGTTGTATGAGGCCTCGTCCGACTCGGAATCCCAGATACTTAGCCTCGGAGAGAGCTAGATGACACTTGCGGGGGTGGCAGTGAGTCCAGCCCGCCGGAGCTCCGAAAGCACCCTCCGCAGACGTTCCAGATGTTCTTCCCATGCCTCGGAGTGGATCACGACATCATCGATGTAGGCGGCCGTGTATGCCTGGTGGGGCCGTCGGATGATGTCCATCATTCGCTGGAAAGTCGCGGGGGCCCCGTGCAGGCCGAAGGGAAGGGTCCGGTACTGCCAGTGGCCACTGGGGGTCGAGAAAGCAGTCTTAGGTTTAGCAGCTTCGGAGAGTGGTACCTGCCAATAACCTTTGGTGAGGTCTAACGTGCTGATATACCGGGCCCTTCCCAAACGGTCCAGCGGCTCGTCGACCTGAGGCATGGGGTACCCGTCGAATTCGGAGACTTCGTTCAGGCGGCGGAAGTCGTTGCAAAAGCGGAGGGTGCCATCCGGCTTTGGGACCATCACTATGGGGCTGGACCACGGGCTCCGGGATGGTTCAGTTACCCCCAACTTTAGCATTTGTTGGATTTCCTCCTCAATAGCCTGCCGACGAGCCTCCGGGACACAGTAGGGCCGTTGCCTGACGACGACTCCTGGGGGTGTCCTGACATCGTGCTGGACCACGTTGGTCTGCCCGGGCTGGGTTGAGAACACATCCTGGAACTGACTGACCAGGTGCTGCAGCTCCGCCTTCTGGGCAGCCGAAAGATGGGGGTTGACGTCCACAACCACGGGATCGGTGACACTTAGGGCCGCCACTTGGTCCCGGGTCCCCACCCACTTCTTTAGGAGGTTGATATGGTAGAGTTGCTCTGTCTGGCGTCGTCCCGGCTGTCTCAGGCGGTATGTGACTGGTCCAATCCTTTCCATCACCGTGTATGGTCCTTTCCAGGAGGCCAGGAACTTGCAGAGCTGGGGACCAGGACCATGACTCGGTCTCCCGGCTGGAACTCCCGTGGTTGGGCTGCCCGGTCATAACAGCGTTGCTGCGCTTGTTGGGCTTTGCTGAGGTGTTCCCGGACTAATGGCATCACTCGATCGATCCGTTCTCTCATCTGTCGAACATGTTCGATGAGGGTGCGATGAGGGGCAGGCTGCTGCTCCCAAGCTTCCCTGGCGATGTCAAGGAGCCCACGTGGTTGGCGGCCGAACAGGAGTTCAAAGGGGGTGAAGCCAGTTGAGGCCTGGGGTACTTTGCGGATCCCGAAGAGCACGTACGGAATCATGAGGTCCCAATCCCGCTTATCCTCCGCCGCCACGCATCTCAGCATCTGCTTGAGGGTCTGGTTGAATCTCTCCACGAGTCCGTCCATCTGAGGGTGGTAAACCGTGGTCCTCAACTGCTTCACCCGCAGCAGCCTGCAGAGATCTGCCATTAGCCAGGACATGAACTGTGTTCCCTGGTCAGTCAGTATCTCTGAGGGGATGCCGACTCGGCTGGCCAGCAGAAACAGCTCCTGGGCGATGGACTTCGCGGTGTCACGGGGTGAAGAATCACTCGACAAGGCAGGCTTAGTGAAAAGGCCCCGGAGGGTGGATTTTATTTACAGTGATAAACAAAAAGGTGCTGAAAGTCGGTGAGCCGGTGCGTGATGGCTGGTGCTCCAAGTGCTCTACAGTGTTCAGTCCAAACGAAAGTGGGTGTCCAAACGTGCTCCAAAGTGGTGGGCTGTCGGTCACTCGCTGCTTTCTGGGGAGAACAGAGAGAAAGGTTAAACCAGCGATTCATTCAGCTCGAGACCAGAGTCTGTCTGTCTGCTCAGCGTGTGCTGCTTTTGTGGCTGTGGGCTGATGAGGTGCAGCTGTGACCGATCAGCCCGCGGTAAGGACGTGCAGGTGTTTTGTGTCTGTTGCCAGGGCGACGCTGACTCCTCTGAGGATGCTCGTCATAATATAAACACAGAAAAGTCGATCCGGCTAAATTGTTATTCCGCAAGACGCATGCAGTTCTGTTTGTTACCCCATAATAAACTGCTAGAGCTCCAAAAGTTACGTAGTGTTGTTTTAAAAATACCTGAGCTTATTGTTCTAGTGGCTTCCACATTCTGTAACCAACAAATACTACATTTACAAAGGTTGACAATATAATTGGACGTTAGGTCTAGTCACGCACGTTTAGAAGAATTTGTAACTGATATTATGCAGCTCTGAATCAATCAGTCAAAAGCAGGCTACTATTGCTTTCATGAAACTTGCTTCAAAGGTTAATAGAATAAAATCTTGCCTTTTTAGTGAATGCATCAGTTTTAGTCACATTTTGTTTGGAATAATAGCTGCTGATTTTTTTTAGCAGCTTTAGCATCACAGGAATCATCTACATTTAAAAGAAATATTAAAATAGATAACAATTATGTTAAATTGTTATAACATCTCACAAGCTTTTTTAATTTCCAGAGTTGTCAAGTATCGACTGGGTGAATCATTCATCTACACAAATTAATTGTGTTATAGAATTTTTTTTTTTTTGATGAATAAAGACTCAAAAATACAAAGGCATGTCCTATTTGGAACGTAATTATCAAATGTAATTATATGTGTAAATCAGTGACCCTGAAACCTCAGCTGCCTATACAGGGAAAATAACATACAGTCACATATTCACTGTAAGTACATTATTTGGCTGTTGCAGGAATTTTGTGACCGTTTAAGATTCTGTTTGCTGATCTTGTACTAACCACTTCCATCCCCAAACCCTCCAAAATGCTCATTCTTTGTCCTTCACTAATACATATGCTGCAAAGGCAGGCAATCTCTCTTTCGCACACACATATTCCATTAATATTCAGTCTTGTCTCCCACAGAGCATCCAAACAAATGTTTGTGTCACACACAGAGAGCAGAAGAAATATGAAATATTAAATATGTACTTATAAACAGTGTGACTCAGAAAGCTTTTTCACTGACTATCCATCATAAGCACTATTTGACAGCCCGTTCTCTTTCTCACTTCAGTTATGGACAAAAGTTTGCAAAGCCTATTATTTTTGACCTTGCTTTTCTGAACCTGTACTGTACTCTGTTAAGGGCCAGCGAGGCCAGCTTGCTTGCTATGTTAGGCATAGAATGATGTGTACCACCAAACACATTAGCTGACAGAAATAGTTCAATGCCTAAGAAAATTAGAAAGGTGAATCTAAAATCTTTAAATGTGTTAATATGGTATTTCTGCATTTTTGAAAAAGCAAGAAAAGCTGTTGTTACTATTTTAGCATGTAGAGTAGTCGAACTAAATGAGGTTTCAAAAACACACAGTTTTGGCCTCTTATAGGCCATGTTCAGACAAAACAAAATTCAGATTTTTTGCACATCCAGATTTGATCCAGATGGGTTCTAGAAAGTCTGCAGCAAAAACAACAACAACACATAAAAATGTATTTTTTTTTTTAACATGCTTTTTCTTTTTATGCTCCCTGGGCTTGGAATGATCTGCAAAAATATAGATAAACTAGAGATACTGTCGACTCAAAGTACTTTTAAATGTCTTTTGCAAAGTGCATTAAACAAATCTTGTAAGTGCTTTTTTTGATTTTATCTTTATTAATTGTTTTGTATGATTAATGTTTTTGTGGTTATGTATGAAACGTCTCGGTTACGGATGTAACCCTCGTTCCCTGAGGAGGGAACGGAGATGTAATTAGTGACTAACGAATGGGGGTTTCGCTTAGAAGCCAATCATCTTTGAGATTTTAGAAAAAGCCCAATGGCGTGCCAATGCCATGGGCATGCGGAATTTGCATACGTAACTCCGCCTCACTGTGTGAGTATAAAAGGAAGTACGTGGCAATATCGCATTATGTTACCTGCTGAGGAGCCAAGACTGAACTCCCGGCCGTTCCAGCAGTACAGCGGATGTGGCAAAGGGACGTTACGTCTCCGTTCCCTCCTCAGGGAACGAGGGTTACATCCGTAAACCGAGACGTTCCCTTTTGTTTAGTCACTACGACGTAACGTTAGTGACTAACGAACAGTGTTGGGCACGTTACTTTAAAAAAGTAATTAGTTATAGTTACTAGTTACTTCTTACAAATAGTAACTGAGTTAGTAACTGAGTTACATCATTATAAAAGTAACTAATTACCAGGGAAAGTAATTACTGAGTTATTTTTTTTTTCTTTTTTCAAATGTTCAAATATGTCAAACAACTTGGATGCCCCCAATATTAAATATGTTAAATGAAGGAATTGGACACTAAATAGAATAAATTATCATTATAAAACATTGTACATTAATGTAGGCTACACTATTTCTGTGGGACAATGTGAGAGACACCTATCAAATTCAATACATTATTGTAAATATTATCTGTAGACCCCTACTATAGTGTAAATATTGTGTAAATATTATCAGTACTATACTACTCCTTTGGTAGTGGAGCTCACATTATCACCTGGGTTTTTAGCCCCTCATTTTGTGGCGGCATGTGATGATGTGAGGAGCTTCATTAGATTAGAATTACTTGCCACAGACGTGGAGAGACTCTTTCTTTCTGGGCATAAGTTGCACTTTACATAAACATTCTTACCTTTCACCTCAATGAGGGAAAAGTAGCGCTTATACTTCCAGTTTGCGAAAGCTACCTTTGAAGTCGTTGGACTTGCCATTGCTCTGACTCCTCCTGGTCGTGTGTGACACTTTGCATATATGCGTGTGTGCGTGTGAACTCAACCTATCAACCTCAACCTTGTCTCCCACCCAACCACCTTGTCTCCCACCCACCAATCATCATCAGTTATGTGTATCACCCCACCCACCCCCCAACACGCATGGCACGCACGCCACACACACACACACACACACACACACACACACACACACACACACACACACACACACACACACACACACACACACACACACACACACACACACACACACACACACACACACGTTGCAGGTCCGACTGACAGAGAGCCTGTTCAGAGCAAAACCGCTTCAGTGAGCTCAATTATAGTAATGCCGCATTTTATTCTCAGTAACGCTAGCGGCATTGTAACGGGAGAAACAGTAATTCGTTTGTTTACTCGTTACTGAAAAAAATTATTCCGTAACGCCGTTTATCTATAATGCCATTATTCCCATCACTGCTAACGAATGGGGGTCCCAATATAATCACGCCACTCGGCTGTCTTCCAGTGCCCTGCGTAAATGTGAGTACCCTGTCGTAAGACTAGTATGGACGAAGGACTCCCACTTATCACAGGAATACCAAGGTACACTCGGAAGCATATTCCAGTGGAGATATGCAAAGATGCCTTAGAGAGTACACATATGACCCGCTAAGGGCTGCATATGGGAAAACTCTGGGGTACCAGCCGAAGGTGGATTTTTAACCCCAGGGTGGCAGGGACTTGCCAAGAGAAAGACACCTGCTCACTGAGGAGGCTTACGGTGGAAATACACGTGTGGGGGTCGCCGGAGGGGAACCATGCACACGGGGCACCTGGCCGGACACGAGGGTCTGGGCTCGCTAGAGGGCAGACTTACTGGTGTCGGCGTCGAAAGTACTGGAGGGACTCAGGGCTTTCGGGAAGCTCACCTGAGGAAAATATCGCACGTATCCAGTCCGTGGAGTGGAATGGCCAGCAAGCAAAGACACCTGAACCTGGTCCATTACCGGACGCTAGTAGAGGCGAGTACATAGTCAGACACTGGCTCCACTCGGAGATTGTAGAATCTGGCGAATGTGTTCGGTGTCGCCCAGCCTGCAGCTCTGCAGATGTCTGTTAGCGTGGCGTCATGCGCTAAAGCCCAGGAGGAGGCCACACTCCAAGTGGATTGGGCCCTGACCCCAAGGGGACATGGTCGACCTTGCTGCTGGTAAGCCAAAACAATGGTGTCCACTATCCAGTGAGACAGCCTTTGCTTTGAGAGAGCTCTTCTATTCCGCTCTCCACCATAACAGATAAAGAGCTGGTCTGAGGTCCTGAAACATTGCGTCCTGTCTACATAAGCGCGGAGCGCGTACTGGACAGAGCAATGCCAAGGCTGGGTCTGCCCCCTCCACGGGCAGCGTTTGCAGGTTCACCATCTAGCTCCCAGAACTGAGTGGTGGGAACCTTGGGCACATATCCAGGCCGGGGTCTCAGGATCACGTGAGAGTTAGCCGGCCCGAATTCCAGGCACGCTTCGTCAACCGAAAATGCCTGCAGGCCCCCTACCCTCTAGCTGGAGGCCAATGCAGTCAGGATCGCTGTCTTCACTGACAGAACTTAAGATCGACTGACTGCAAAGGCAGAAAGGGAAGCCTCTGCAGAGCATCTAAGATTACTGAGAGGGCACGAGGGGAGAGCGAGGAGGATTCAGTCTCCCGGCTCCCCTCAGAAACCTGATGACCAGGTCGTGCTGACTTACCTTTTTGTTCTCCAAGAGGTCATGGTGGGCAGATATTGTGGCCACATATACTTTAAGGGTGGAGGGAGACAGCCTACACTTCAACCCTTCTTGGAGGAACGAGAGCACAAACCCGATCGGGCATTTCCAGGGGTCTTCTTGGCGAGAAGAACACCAGGTGACGAAGAGGTTCCACTTCGGCTCCAAAGTTCGGGACGCGGGTGACAAAGGGTGCCCCGTCTCTGAGTGAGGAAGGTCCTGACTCAGAGGAATAGGCCAGGGAGGGGCTGTCGCAAGGAGTAAGAGTTCGGGGAACCAGGTCCGGCCGTGCCAGTACGGGGCGACCAGAAGGACCTGCTCCTTGTCCTCCCTGATCTTGCACAAAAGCTGTGCAAGAAGGCTCACTGGGGGGGACGCATATTTGCGCAGGCCCCGCGGCCAGCTGTGCGCCAGTGCATCTGTGCCGAGCGTGCCTTCGGTCAGGGAATAAAACAGGCTGCAATGGGAAGAGTCGTGGGAGGCAAACAGATCTATCTGTGTGTCGCCGAACTGTTCCCAAATCAGCTGGACCGACTGGGGATGGAGTCTCCATTCTCCCGGAAGTGGCTGAGACCGTGAGAGCTTGTCGGCTGCACGGTTCAGAACTCCCGGAATATGGCCAGCACGAAGGGACCTCAGATGCTTCTGACTCCATAGAACGAGATGGCGGGCGAGTTGAGACATACGGCGGGAGCATAGATCAGCCTGGTGGTAGATGTACGCTACTGACCATGTAGTCTGACCGGACTAGTACATGTTGACCCTTCAGCAATGCTAGGAAGCGTTGCAGGGCGAACCGTAGTGCCAGCAACTCGAGGCAATTGACATGCAGGAGGTGCAGGGGTCCTATCCAGGAGCCCGCAGCAGCACGTCCATTGCACATGGCATCCCAGCTCGTGGAGGAGGCATCTGTTGACACAACAATATGCCTGGAAACTTGTCCTAAGGGCCACCGGCCCGTAGAAATGAGGTTCGGCCACAGGGCGAGGGTCTGCAGGCAGGCCCGAGTCAATGGGACCCGGAGCGTGCCCGAATGCCATGCGCATCTCGGGACTCAATCGCGAAGCCAAAGCTGAAGTGGTCTCATATGAAGCAATCCGAGCGGCGTTAACGCAGCTGCAGATGCCATATGCCCCAGGAGCCTCTGAAAAAACTTCAGTGGGACCGCACTCTTGCTCTCGAATTAACGAAGGCAAGTCAGCAGTGACTGCGCGTGCTCTCGCTGGTAAGCAGCACGCACATGGCGACCGAGTCGGAAACCATACTGAGAAAAGAGATCCTCTGCACGGGGCAGAGTCGCTCTTCTCCCAGTTGACCCGAAGGCCCAGACGGGCTAAGTGCCGGAGCACTTGGACTCTGTGTCCGCACACCTGCTCTCGAGAGTGACCCAGTATGAGCCAGTCATCTAAGTAGTTCAGGATGCGAACCCTGTGTGGCAGCCTGGCTACAGCTTCAGGCGCAAGGGCTGCCTCGATAGACTACGTAGAGTCACGAGGGGACAGAGCTGCCCGAATAGGAGGAATGCGTACTGAATGTCCGCCCCTCGAAGCAAACCGTAGGAACGGTCCACGTCGAGGAAGAAGACATGGTAGTAAGCGTCCTTCAGGTCGATCGCTGCAACCAATCTACCGGATGAACACGTCCGAGGAGGCGTTCGCTACTGACATCCTGAACGGAAGCCTGTGAAGGGATCAGTTCAGGACGGGCAGGTCCAGGATTGGCCGTAACCCACTGGTTTCCTAGGGTACAATGAAGTAAGGGCTGAGGAAGCCGGACTTCATTTCGGCTGGAGGGACAGGCTCAATCTCACCCTTCGCCAGTAGGGTGGCAACCTCCGCACGCATGACTGGGGTCTTCTATTGGGCCCCAGCATGGAGCGCGGACTCCCCGGAAGTGGGGAGGAGCCTGTGCAACCTGAATCGCGTAGCCGAGCCTGATGGCCTTCGAGACCCAGTGGACAGTCTCTGAAGCTGTAGCCAGGCTCCAGGAACTGACCAACGGGGTCACTCGAACCACAGACGTACCCCGGGTATGGGTACTGTGGGGGCACAGTCAGCAGCTGCGTCCTGACAGAGGAGACCAGGGAAGGACGCACGTTCCACTGGGGTCTGCTCTGAGAGGAGGCTGGCGACAGAGAGGGATGAGAGCGGCGCGGTCCGGGGTGCGGCACACACTGCCATCACTGGTCTGTGGGACCTCAGAGATGGGGACACCAGTTATTTCCCAGTGCCGCCAGCCCGGGGGCCAGCAGCAGAAGGATTTTCCCCAGGCCCTCCGGCGGGGGAAGGAGAGACCCTGCTACCATCCCCTGGAAAGAACTGGGACCCATCTCTGGGTTGTCCGCCTCCAGCCTGGTGTCTAACTTGGTTGTATCTAACCAGGCTGGGGAGCGGACTGGGCGTCATCCTGCAACCACCTCCACTGCGCGGCCCAGGTGAAGGCTGCTGCTGGGGCCGGGTGGGAGGAGGGAGGGCACCCTTGGCGGCTAGCGGACTGAGGCGACTGAGCCGGCGGCTGGGTGCAGCAGCTAGCCGCCGTGGCAGTACATGTTACAGCCTCAGTCTGCTCTGGGGCGGCCGAGAACCGTTGGGCGCAGTTCTCAGCCGCGCCGCCGAAGAGGCCAGCCTGGGATATGGGCGGGTTGAGGAGGCGGGCTCACTCAACCCCCCCACATCACCAGGTAAGGCCAGGTGTTTCTCCCGGACCACAGCTGTGGACATCGCTCGACCGAGGGAGCATGTGGCCACCATCACCACCCAGAGGGCGGGATCAGTGGCGGCACGCAGCTCATAGAAGAGCCCTGGGTCAGCTCCACCCTTGTGCATGTGCAAAGGGGTGGCAGTCTAACCCGTAGCTCTGCAGGACCACGCCACCGAAGTAGACGAGCCCACAGGCTTAGGGAGGGTGCTTAGGACATCCACGCCACGTCAAAGCCCTCTGTGGACACCGTAGTGCGCACAGAAACGAACGAGGCATCAGAGACGGGCCGCTGTTTCAGTCCAGCACTCGCGGGAAGCGATGTGCGAGAGGGGGGCGTGGCCTGAGGAACGTATATTCAGGGTTCTTAATACCACAGCACCGCCATCAGGTCACCCTGGCCACCAGTCAATTTTATACAGAGTGTCCGACTCCTCTCATTTGAGGTTGTGGATGATTGTCCTGACATACTCAAAGATCTTTTATTTAATGACATTATTGGTAGCATTATTGGTTTAATTAGAATATATTTAAATATTTATTTATCAGGATAAATAAAGATTCCCAAGTTGGGACTCGGAACTCTCGGCCAAAGCATAACTACATCTCGAAGCACTGCTTATACGAGGCTATCCCTCCGATAGTTAGAAGATATTTAAATAAATCTTATAATAATATATAATATAAAAATGATTGTTTTATGTGTTACACAAGGTATCATGTGAGATGGCGGTCCAGTTGGTTAAACCATGGAACTGATATGCAAAAGGTTGCTGGTTCGATCCCAGCGGTCACCACCAGTGTGTCCTTGAGCAAGGCACTTTACTCCATGTTGCTCCAGGGGGATTGTCCCTGTAATAAGGACACTGTAAGTCGCTTTGGATAAAAGCGTCTGCCAAATGCTTAAATGTAAATGCATGTTTGTTTAAAGCTATGGTCTACGATTTCAAAGATTGTTCATTATTAATAACCTCGTTTAGATGCTGGTTATGGTTCTACAGTACAATCCTAACAATATGAAGAGAAAAAAAGAATGAAAAAAATCCATTCACTCTATTGGGTGTACACCCGCAGAGAAATTGACCAATGTAATTTACTGGTTGGTTAACTGCTCTCATCCAATCCCCTGCTCCACCCGCATCTCCACCCACCGCCCCCCACCCTGCCCCCTCCTGCGACATGAAATTTTGCGGGCAAGTAGGCAGCATCAACTCAGCAATGGAGAAAAACAAACGTTTTAAACCATAGACATAATGGTCTTCTCAAGTAATTGTACAAACTTACGCCTACTTCCAGTTTTATCTGAATGCAGATCCAGATACAAATAATTTTGAGAATATAAAAAATACAGATATTGGCTCCGCTGCACACCCCTAGTCTAAATTTGTGCGGCGGAGGAGTTCTGCACAACCTCTGCGCAACTTAATGGGACGCTTATTTGAAGAGCTTATTTCATCCGTTTTGAAATCCTCGTGGGTACGTCTACGTTGTTACAAAAGCAACCCATGCAGATAGGTTGGTTATGTCTGGACACGCAAATCTCATTTGATCCCTTGCAATTAATAGTTATTAATTGATTTTATTGATTTTCCAAATTTTCCCACATTTTTATAGTACAATTAATAGTTATTAATTGATTTATTGATTTTCCAAATTTTCCCACATTTTTATTGTACTTAACTTGAAATATTTGAGTACAAAAATTTATACATTTAGTAACATGTTAGCTATAACAAACTAATTCAGAAAATGCCAACTTTTAATTTTCTAACATGTTAACAACAGCATGGTACAGCACTTACTGTATAAGTACAGCAACTTGAAACATGTAACTTACCTGCTCTCAAACCAAGCAGCATACACCGCTTTTCACCATGATGGTAACTCTCCAACAATCCACATTAACAGAAACTCTTCTAAATTAGCATAACAAAACATTAATCACTACTAAATCTCCCTTATCATTAATCTTGCACAAAAATAACACTTTGGGCCCTATTTTAACGATCTAAGCGCATGGGCTAAAGCACATGGCGCAGGTGTACTTAGGGCATGTCCGAATCCACTTTTGCTAGTTTAACGACGGAAAAAATGGTTGGCGCACCAGGCGCATGGTCTAAAATGATTGTACCTAGTCTCTTAATGAGTCATGGGTGTGTTTTGGGCATAATGTGCAGTAAATCAATCAGAGTCTCATAGGGCTTGGCGATATGGCCTTAAAGGAAATCCCCGATTTCCCTCCTACTTAAAATCAATCTGCAGATGACAAAGAAATTGTTCAAAACAAGTTAACTTTATTTTGTTTTGTTTTTAATATGTGCGGCTTGGTAGCACATACCTGGGGTCTAAAACTTTCAGCATGTGAATAAACTAGTCAAAGGTTTATAAATTGATATGCAGATAAAATTAAATTTTATTAACAACAGTAATGTGCAAACAATTATAGGGGATATTTAAATATTCTGCTTTAGACCAGGTTTTTGTTGGTCAATGGCGCAGTCGTTTTCAGTTGCATCAAAATAGCAACCCATCAACAATGCACCTGAACACACCTCATTTTCAGACCAGCACACCCATGGCCGCATTTGCTATTTAAACAACATGGCGCTGGACGTGAAAATGATAACTGCGTCGGGCTGAAACTAACAAAAAACACTTGCGTTACACCTGCCGTCACATTGAGCCGGGTGTATGATAGGACCCTTAATTTTAGCATTTACTTATGAGTTCCATGGGCAAAGCATGCTGTGAAATAAAAAATCCCAGCCCAGTTTCAGTTAAACTTAAGTTAGTCTAAATTAAAGGAAATAAGTTCATACAACTCAAACCAATGAAACAGTCCAGTTTACTTGAAATATGTCAGTGCACTGAACTCTAAATAAAAAGAAAATTCTAAATACTCAGAACAGTTAATTTAACTGAACTAATTTGTTTAATTTAAGTTTGTCCTACTCAAACCAATTAAGTATGTTGAGCGTTAGGGTTTACGGTGTGCCTGAAAAGAACAGATTTGCCTGCAGTTTGAACATAGCCAAAGACTGGTCTAAATAGGAGTTGTGTCCGTGTGTTTCTGATGCTCTTCCATTTGTAGCATTCCCCGCTGAGCAATACCACAGTGAATTTAAGCAAGTGCACTTCTTTTGTAAGTCTGATAGCTTTTCCCATCCATTACATCAACAAAAAAATGCACTGAAATAAGCTCTGTTAGAGGTAACACTCAGTTTCTTAGTAAATCATGTTGCGGAAGAAAAAGTAAATATTTATACTCCAACAGAAGATACAAATGTATCCTTTTTATTGGATATGCCTAGTCTGGCCTTCTTACATCAAACAATTTTGCCTTCAGCTGCTAGAAGAGCATACTTTAGACATATTAAAACATTGATTTTCCTTGAACGTTTGCTCCTCAAAAGTCATATAACAACATCTGTTATACAGTAGGTAGGCACACAGAAAAGCATTTGCTTTTGCAACATGACGTTAGCTCTAGAGAGAAAGCTACCACATACTTCTAACCTAAAAGTGGGAGTGATTTTCTCTCATCCTCCTCTCTTCTCTTTATAGTTAAACCTCTTCCCCCAGCTTCGCTCTCTCTCTATCGCATCTGAAGAAGCTTTTTTGAGAACGATTTAATAAATCAGAAACCTACTTTACACTTTTCAATTTCCAAATGCATCCCCAACCCTCACCTCTCACCGCCCTACAATAATTATTCCCATAAGAGAGCAGAGACTGGGGCACAGTGACGGTAAAGGGCCATAACTCGAAGGCCGCACATTAAAATTGTCAGTTAGCAAATGAATACTCATTATATTCTGCATAAAAGCATCATGTCCATTTATCACATTTCTTAAAGAGGCTTTTCCTTACTTCATCATACAGTTCCATTTTGCATAAAAATTGAGTGGACAATGTAAAAAATATCAGTAATTTTAATGGCAAAAACTTTACAAAGTTGTGGTGCAAAGTAGTGCTGGGCGGTATACCGGTTCATACCAAACACCGGTGCTTATTTTTGTTATGATATTATTTTTTATTATACCGCAATACCGGTGTCTTACTTACTTAAACAATGTTCGGAAAGCGGCGCAGCACGACACTGGTCGAGAGGGGTCCCTTTTCACTGTTGCACTGTGGTGAGGGCACAGCAGAGAGCGCCGCGATGAGTTTAACAACGCTCACCACATGAATCATATAGATCAGATACAGACCAGAGTGAGCGCATTTAAGTTTTTTATGGACATATTTCATATACTGTAGTGCTCTTAACATGAACCATCACCATGTATGTGCAAACAATCACGTCTTCTTCATACGAAATACATGTGCAAATAAGGACACTTATACAGCTGTACGTCTGATAATGAACACAATGACACAATGGATTATTCTAATACACAGAAGACAATGATGTAGACTGACAATTCAAAGAAGAATGGTCAAAAAGTAACTATGCCTTTATTCTTTCTGTGTTAAACTGATGTGTGTCGTTTGTTCAGAGACTGTAGTGCTCTTAAATGTATTGCAAATATTATTAGACCTTTTAAATGTTCTACTGCGTTTCGGCAGTTTGATGTTATAGGGTTAGATTTTTTAAATGCATAAGGTGCCCTCAACGCTGGGTTTTTTTTTCTCTTTCCGTAGTCATATTTTATTATTCATGTGTCTGTAATGAGTGTGTTGCAGGTCTATGTTTTATTGGTTATTGTTTCCCCACAGCATCATTTAGTGGGGCATTGTAAACCAGTTTTAATTCTAGTGTGGAATATTTCTACAATATTCACTCATCATGACAGTAAAGTAGGACATTCTAAGTCAATCTACTGCAGTATTTCCTCTTTCACACCCGGTCATGCATGGGGAAAAAAATACTGTTATATACAACGAAACCGGTATAATTTGGAAAAATACTGTGATATAGATTTTTGGTCATATCGCCCTGCACTAGCGCAAAGTAGCTAATTTAGATTCATTAAATTAGTATTTTATTGTGATCGGTAATTGTATGTCATACAGTTTACATATTGTAGTGTAGTATAGCTTTGTGTGGGTGAAGGAAAGAAGAAGACGGGGTCGGCTTAACTGGGACTGCACTTTATTAATCTCACGATCCTCAAAACTGTGGTAAGCGCTCAGCGCATTCAAACTCAAATTCATTAACTTCTCAAAACTCGTCACTTCAAAACTCCCTACGCTCTCTCTCAGTTTACAGTCTCTGGCAAGACGTGTGACAGTCCCAGTCGTGATCTCTCTCTCATCTCTCTCTCTGCTGCAGCTTATAAGCAGTCTCTCCAGCCAATTACTGCAATCAGAGACAGGTGTTATTCATTTGCATTTGACCTACTTACCAACGTGATCCGCGCGTTGGTATCCTTCATGCGGTGGAGCCACTGCAAGGGGGTGTGGTCCGAACAGAGGGTGAACTCCCGCCCCAGGAGGTAATAGCGAAGGGTGAGAACGGCCCACCTGATGGCCAAACACTCCTTCTCGATGGTGCTGTACATCGTCTCTCTCTTAGAGAGCTTGCGACTGATGTACAGCACCGGCCGCTCCTCACCCTCCACCTCCTGGGACAGGACCACGCCCAACCCTCTGTCCGAGCCGTCAGTCTGTAGAATAAAAGGGAGAGAAAAGTTAGGAGCCTGCAAGAGCGGTCCACCACACAGAGCAGCCTTTATCTGAGTAAAAGCCTGCTGGCACCGCTCCGTCCACTGAACCGTATCTGGTACCTATTTTTCAGTTAGATCAGTCAGCGGGCTAGCGTTTAGCCCCAGGAACTGTCTAACCTCCTTTTTGGTCTTGGGTCTCGGACAGGCCGCAACAGCTGCAGTCTTGTCAATTTGGGGACGCACCTGCCCATGACCCAAGTGGAAGCCCAGATACTTTACTTCCACTCGCCCAATTGCACACTTCTTCGGGTTGGCGGTAAGCGACTTCAGGACAGCTCGCAAGTCCTGCATTTGACGCTGCCAGTCTGCACTGTAGATGATGATATCATCCAGATAGGCAGCGGCATATGCAGCGGCATATGCAGCGGCATATGCAGCATGCGGCCGGAGAACTCTGTTCATCAGACACTGGAAGGTTGCGGGAGCCCCGAACAAGCTGAAAGGAAGGGTGACGAACTGGTGTAATCCAAACGGTGTGGTGAAAGCGGTCTTTTCTTTGGTCATTGGAGACAAGGGGATCTGCCAATAACCCTTAGTCAAGTCCAGTGTCGAATAAAAACGAGCAGTCCCTAGCCGATCAAGAAATTCGTCAATCCTCGGCATTGGATAAGCATCAAATTTCGACACCGCGTTCACCTTACGATAATCCACACAGAAACGGACCGAGCCGTCAGGTTTAGGCACTAAAACAATTGGGCTCGCCCAGTCACTGTTGGATTCTTCTATCACACCCATGTCAAGCATAGCCTCTAATTCTTCCTGAACCACTTTTTTCTTATGTTCAGGCAAGCGGTACGGCCGGCAGCGAACTCCTCTTGTAAATGTTTTACGTCAGTGAGCTGCGAGGGCGAGAGGTGGTCTCCCCCCGGGGCCAGAGCGAGAGATTGAGGTTTTTGAACCCCCTCTGGCCCGAGATCCTCCTCTCCGCTCACCACCGTCGCGAGCATCACCGACTCCGCCTCAGACCATTTCTTTAGCAGGTTGAGGTGGTAAATTTGACATGCCCCGAATCACCTCATAGTTGAGATCGCTAACTCGCCTTGTGACCTCAAAGGGTCCTTGCCACTTTGCGAGTCATTTCAAACTCGACGTAGGGAGTAACACAAGCACCTTATCTCCCGGCGTGAATTGACGAAGCCCAGCACCTCGGTTGTATAGCTGTCTCTGTTTGTCCTGAGCCTGTAACAAATTCTCCATTAACAGCCGCCCCAAAGTGTGGAGTTTTGTTCTCAGGTCCAGGACATGCTGAATTTCATTCTTACTCGCGGAAGGTCCGTCCTCCCAAGCCTCTCTAAGGACATCCAGCACCTCCCGAGGCTGGCGTCCATAGAGAAGCTCGAAGGGGGAAAACCCCGTGGAGGCTTGGGGGACCTCACAGACAGCGAACAACAGAGGCTCTAGCCATTTATCCCAATTTTTGGCGTCCTCGTGAACGAACTTGCGTATTATGGATTTCAAAGTGCGATTAAAACGTTCCACCAGCCCGTCTGTTTGTGGGTGATAGACGCTGGTGCGAATCGATTTAACGCCCAGCAATTCGTACAGTTCGCGGATTGTCCATGACATAAACGCCGTGCCCTGATCGGTGAGAATCTCTTTCGGGATTCCCACCCGGGAGATTAAGGAAAACAGTGCGCTCGCAACACTTTTCGCCGAAATAGTGGGGAGCGGGACTGCTTCCGGGTATCGCGTTGCATAGTCTACCATAACTAATGCAAAGCGATGCCCTCGTGCTGACCGCTCTAATGGCCCGAAGAGGTCCATACCAATTCTCTCGAAGGGGACCTGCACTAGCGGGAGTGGGCACAATGGTGCTTTTGGGGTGGCCGGTGGATTCACCAACTGACATTTCCGACAAGACGCACACCATCTGCGTACATTCTCGTGAATGCCCGGCCAGAAGAAACGGGCCATTAGATGGTTGAGTGTAGCCGTTTGTCCTAAATGCCCGGCCATAGGATTATAATGAACCGCCTGGAAAAGCATTTCCCGGCGGCTTTTAGGTACTAATAAATGGAAGCTTTAGCATAAGTTCTGCCGGGAAGACTTAATTGTCACGTCACTTTAACTTTTTCTATCCAATCACATTCTAATACCTGGGTATAAAAGATCGGTACTTACGCTTGTCTGAGTTCGCAGATGCTGACGCTCCAAATTCACCGCCATCCTCCCCACCACCTCCAAGTCAAAATCCTTCCCTACATCCACCCCACCACCACCAGGAGGGTCCCTTCCATACCTCACGGGGGGGTCGGCTGCGCCTCTGCCTTCGTCTTCAGGCAGGATATGCAGAGTCCGGACCCTCAGATTGCAAGCTACGGACGGGGCCTATGCCAATATACTTTATTGCTTGCTGGGTTGTTAATAAATGGATAATTGTCACAGTATTTATTCTCCCGAGTCTTTCTGGCAGAACTGGGTTGTATCCTGCTTTGACTGGGCGTCTTGGGTCACCCGATACAACCTATCCTTTAAAATACAAAAATAGGGATAAGAGAGTGGCTGGTCAGGCTGGAGGAGGTGGCCATCGATGGAACGGACCTGATTAAACGCGTTTTTCAGCGACTCATCCTGGGACTGTTCCACGGAAAAGTCATCGCGGTCTGTGAGAACGGGCATCTCCAGATCGCTCTGTTCCCCCGGACCGGCCCCCGGAGGTCCCGAATCCACCTCTCCCGACTGAGCAACCGTCTCTCTCCCCTTTGCATGTTTTCCCCAAGAAGCATGTCTGTCTCATGCTTTGATTTATGATGGGCAGTATATATCTGCTGCAAATGCGACCATGTTCCCCTCTGTCTCATACACACATGCATATAACATGTTGTATATCAGTAGTTCACATGATAAATGTAATTTTTAAAAGTTAAGATATGCTTCTAGTTTTAATAATTTAAACATGCCTTTGAAGTTTGGGCAAAAACTTCTGGCAGTGTTGTGTTTCCTGTATTTTTTTGTTCTTTTCACAGCGCTGGATGTCATATCGTTAGCCTCATAGCATAATTGCCCAGATCATATTTAAATGTTTTTGGACTTAGGCAATTATGCTATGAGGCTAACGATATGGTGATTGTGAAACACACGGAACACTTCATGGTGAAATTTGTTAATCAGGTCAGCTGAATTAAAGCCACAGTGCATTGTTCTGATCAAAATTGACATGATTAACATGAAAAATGCTATGCCAATGTGTCGGACTCGGTAGACAGCCAGTTAGGAAACAACCTCTACATGATATAACAATTTTTTAATACTGTATCCTAAATTGTGGATGATTAAGCTATATATCATATGCTGAAGTAAATTTATGGAGTGTTAATGATTAAAAAACAACAACAACAAGAACCGTACAGAACCGAAAACCGTGACCCTAAAACCGTGATCCGAACCGAACCATGGGTTTTGTGAACCGTGCCAACCCTAGCTGAAAAGCCTCTCTGTGGGCATGAGAGCGTTTTGGCAGCGCAGCATTTTTTTCAGTTGAGACTTTTTGCTTGCTATGATACGGAATATCCGCGGAGGTGTTACTAGTATCTTATTTCACAGATAGTTTGTTTCTGTATTGATTCTATATAAAATTGCTGATACCATGTAAAGTATTTGCTCTGGCTCTTGTTTTAAATTATTTTGTTCCATTATTATACTGCTTGTTTTCATCTGTTGACATTGTACAAGCAGAATGTGGCGGTTGGTTGGTATTGTATTTGTCCCGCCCCTTCTCCACTGTGATTGGACGACTGGGTGAAAAGTGACAGTGATGAGCGCTGCATTTTACTCAAAGTTGAACATTCGTCAACTTTCGGCGACCAGTAAAAAACGCTAAACGCTCAGCGTTTGAGCGTGAAATACTCGCTCAGCGCCTCGTTACGCTCATGGCACTCTAAAAACGTGCCGCTCCCATTGAAAACAATTAAATACGTCAGCCAGCTGCGTGAAAAAACGCTTTGGTGGACACACAGCCTAAAAGCTGATTCTTTGTAGCGAACGAGAAGAGCCGACTCCCGTCGGGGAGAGCTGAATCTTCAGCCACAGGCAGAGGGGGGACTTTATTTGGATGGGCACATCATGCGGCCAATCACATGGAAGGACTGACTAGGATATTTTTAAACCGTGGGTCCAGTGCGGTGGTTTCGGAAAGCCCAGCGTTGTTCTCCATTCTCAGAAATGTTCTGTCCATGGATGAACAAAGAGTAGGAAGACTCTGCATTGTTGCAACATCAGTCCCCTCAGAGAGATTCTTCTCAAAAACAGGACAAATAATCACAGAGAGGGGAAATCGCATCAGCCCATCCAAGCTGAGGCATCTGATATTTCTGAATGCCAACCTGCACTAAAGACTAAATGTCTTAACCCCCTCGAGTTGGCCGTCGCTCCGGCATGATCAACTAGCTTTTTTTCTTATCAGTGCCAAAGAGACTCAAATAACTCAAATAAATGAAGATTTTTATAATTCAGGCATGTGTTATACATCATTATAATCTGTTAAGTTGTAACTTTTATTTGTGTTCAGTCACAATAACAACAAAATGTTGTGCTTTTTGCAAAATAAAAAAACAAACATGATGCGCAATGACGTCTCTCAGCCTCTCTCTCAATGACGTCTAATCTGATTCTCTTCAGAAAAAGAATTGTAACTTCAAACCAGAGATTACTGTTTACACCAAGGACGAGGTTGAAGTCCAGGGGCGATCGTGCGTTTTCATCTATCGCCCCAAGACTTTGGAACGAGTTGCCCTTTTCTATTCGATTAGCTCCCTCTGTGATCACTTTTAAGTCAAGATTAAAAACCTATCTGTTTGACAAAGCTTTCTCTTCTGGTTGAAGCACTGTGTTTTACCATGACCTTATATATAGTTTTTATTTACTTTAATTTATTTTAAATGGTTGTTGTACTTTTGATTTTTACACTTTTATTTTTATTCTTTACTTTTATCTTTACTGCGCCAGTGTTGTGTGTTTTATGTAAAGCACATTGGTCAACCATGTGTTGTGAAACTGGTGCTATATAAATAAAATTGACATTGACATTGACATTGACATTGTAACTTAGTGAATACTTATCACAAAAACATGAGACATATGTCTAAAGAAATGTTGAAATGTCAGGTTTAAATAATGTAAATCAAAATGTAATCAAATATTCTCTGTTTATGTAATCTGTTTGAAAAGAGAGACGTGTCAGTTGTTTGCGAGTGTCTCATACATGTTATGACTTGTATGACACTGGCTCGGCGGCGGCCATCTTATACGGAGACACTGGCTTGGAGGCGGCCATCTTGTACGGAGACACTGGCTCGGAGACGGCCATCTTGTACGGAGACACTGGCTCGGAGGCGGCCAGCTTGTCCGGAAACACAGGCACGGGAAGAGGAATAGGAACAGATTCAGGCTCGGCGGGACGAGACTCTTGAGGGGCTGATGTGACGTGAAGCTCAGTCTCTGGATCGGCTGACATGACGTGAAGCTCAGTCTCTGGGTCGGCTGACATGACGTGAAGCTCAATCTCTGGATCGGCTGACATGACGTGAAGCTCAGTCTCTGGGTCGGCTGACATGACGTGAAGCTCAGTCTCTGGGTCGGCTGACGTGACGTGAAGCTCAGTCTCTGGATCGGCTGGCGTGACGTGTAGCTCAGTCTCTGGGTCGGCAGAAGTGACGTGAAGCTCAGTCTCTGGGTCGGCAGAAGTGACGTGAAGCTCTGGCTCTGGATCGGCAGAAGTGACGTGAAGCTCTGGCTCTGGATCGGCAGAAGTGACGTGAAGCTCTGGCTCTGGATCGGCAGAAGTGACGTGAAGCTCTGGCTCAGCAGCCAGGAAGTGAAGCATCTCTGAGCTTGACGGGACAGTGCATATTCCAAAAACTCAACCAGTGATCTTCGAGGACCATCCCTGATGAGTTTGGACTGGTAGCGATCATTGAGTCCATAACAATAAAAGTCAATGAGGGCAAAATCAGGAAAGTCTGTTAAATAAGCAAGGTCCAGGAAATCTCTGGTGTGGTCCTCGAGTGATCTATTACCTTGCTTCAAATGGATGAGTTCAACTGCTGGATCCATGATAAGGCGAAGTCTTCTGTTACGAACTGCTCCGAGACTCGAAGGTGGATCCAATTGCAGCTTTATTTGAGGGCAATCCAGAGGCGTAATCCAAAGTACAGGCAAGTGTCATACACAGGCAGGCAGTCAAAACAAAGAGAGAAACAAACAAACAAACAAACAAAACAGGCAGGGACCAGAGACAAGAGAGTAATCCAAGGATCAGGGCAAGATATCCAAAAACCAGAAGACAAGAAAACCAGGAGAATGCTCAGAATTGCAGTGTAACACTTAAACAAGACTTTGCGGTGAGTGAATGAATGACCATGGTATAAATAGACAGAGACTAACAGGATGGTGAGACACAGGTGAATGCAATCAGTGAATGAGGTACAGGTGAATGTGATCAGTGATAAGTGATGATGAGTCCGGGCAGTGAGTTATGGGAAATGTAGTTTGTGAGTGATCATAGTCTTATGTGGAGTGCCCTCTGGTGGCTCTCAAGGGCACTCCAGCTGGTGACCGTTACAATAACATATAACTAACAAATGAGGGTTTTGGCCAAATCTGTAATGATCTGCAGGAATGTGATTCATTCTTTTTGTGTGCCGTCAAGGACCGATGACAATGACGTTTTCAACAAGTCAGGCTTTTATAGAGATGTTCAAATATCAAGCTAAAAATGTAAGACAGAGAATGACAGTTATTAGGTAACTGTCCTAGCTATATTTTGATCTACGGGAGGATTGTCTCAAATTGTATGTCAAGAACCCTGACATTATATGTCAAGAAGCTTTTAGGATTGTGAACCTTTTAGGCCCATGTTCTGACTGTTCTGTATCTTTATCTGCCTACAGTTTTTATATATGGCCAAATGGCCAGAAGACAATAGAAATAGCAGATGAAGGAATTGTTTAGGGAACTCTTAATTGAGAGTTTGCATGTGTAACAAAAAGCTCCTGGTGCACCTATCAGCGTCACCCTGGGCAAAAGGGATCAGCCAATCACGAGGGCAAGTGGGGAATGCTCAGAGACACCTGCACCTGATTATAGACAATTAACAGAGAGTACAAAAGGAGCGTTGTGTCAGCGAGGTGAGCTTACACTCAACTTTCCATTAATGACTTTCTGCTTTCCGTGCCAGGAAGAAGCTTTCTGCTGCCAAACTCTCTTCATTTCTCCTGCTTCCCCTTACCCAAATTTCAGAGAAGCACTAATCAACTATTTCTTGGATTATCACCTCTAGTCCCACATCACGAATGTCCATCGTCAGAGCTCTGGGTCATATCCCATCACTGACTGCTTGTATACAGTACACATCATAAAAGTTTATGTGCTTTGCCCAACCCAACTCCCAGTCTTAACTCTTTCCTCGCCAGCGTTTAAAAAAAGTTGTGTTTTTGTCAAAGACTACATCCAGATCAGATTTAGAGCGATGATCAAACTCAGATGGAGTAGATTGAGTCCATCAACAACCCTAATGCTTGCCTACAGTCCTATAGTTCTTTCTGGGTTGACATTTCATTCATTTGGCAGTTTTGATTTATATGATGTTTAGGGCTGGGACGGTATGGATTTTTTCTTACCACGGTTGAAAGGCAAGAAATTCCCGCGGTTCAGCGGTAAACCGCTTTAAACGGCTCCCGCTTTGCTCACAGCCGAACACGCACGAACCAGCAGGCAATTGAACATAATAAGGAACATGTTTATTTAACTTTTTTTTTCACATTTAGAACAGGAACAATTAGAACGTCTCTGATGTAACCCTCGTTCCCTGAGGAGGGAACGGAGACGTAACGTTAGTGACTAACGAATGGGGGTTTCGCTTAGAAGCCTATCATCTTCAAGACCTTAGAAAACACCCAATGGTGTGCCAATGCCATGGGCATGCAGAATTTGCATACGTAACTCCGCCTCACTGTGTGAGTATAAAAGGAAGTATGTGGCAATAACGCATTATGTTACCTGCTGAGGAGCCAAGACTGAACTCCAGCCGTTCCAGCAGCACAGCCAAACGCGACAGTCGGGACAGTAGGAGCCGGCCCCAATGCACATGCTTGAACGCTCGGCGGGTTCGGTGCATGAGAGGGGGGTGTGGGCCGAGGTATGAGCGTCGGAGCTTGATTCCACACCGTCACCCTCAGGTCACCCTGGCCACCAGCCAAAAGATCTCTTTTTCTAAGATCTCGAAGATGATAGGCTTCTAAGCGAAACCCCCATTCGTTAGTCACTAACGTTACGGAACAGAAATGGAACCATAAACGGAACCATAAACTAGACTATGGTTTACATCCCAGCCTTCATATTTTTTGCTGAGAGAGCAGATCAGATCACGACTGATAGAGCTGAAGATGGAACAGCATAAACAAAGACAAACAAACACATTTTTATTTATCGGTATTTTATTTATTGATCAGTAATGGCTATATATTTATTTGTTTATGTTTATTTATTTCCCATATTTTTACTTTCAGATTGCAGTCGTTGTCGTCAAACAATCACTTAAACTAACGACTTTCGCACACACAACAGTGCATATAATATAATATATTATTTATATTTATAGTATATACATTTTTATATTACATATTTTTACTTATTCAGGCTATTAATATACATTTACAATTTACATCTCGTGTGCGCTTTTGTCTCAGTGGTTATTGAAGAATATTTAACGAAGGCTTAAGGCTATTTAATTTAACAAAGTGTCATCACTCGCTGCTCACACTACCGTGATTGTATATTATGCTACTTTTATATATAATATATAATATGAATATTATTTATATAAATTTTTTTATATTTTATAACAAACATATTTATATTAATTTACATATCTCGTGTAGTGTGCACTTTTGTGCGCTTTTTGGTTCAATAGGCCTATATGCCTATCTCGTGTGCGCTTTTGTCTCAGTGGTGCTATTTAAAGGCAATTTAATTTAACAAAGTGTCGCTGCTCACACTTGTATATTACTTATTATTTATATTACATATTTTTACTAGGGCCGGGACTTTAACGCGTTAATTAAGATTAATTAATTACGGGACTTTAACGCGTTAATTAAGATTAATTACGCAAAAAAAAAAAAATGTAACACTTATTTTTGCACCGCGGAACGTTTTTCAATGAATGAGTTTCGACGGACCGATTATACTGGAGCACCAACTAGCGTTCTTGACTTCCGACAACAACAAACCACAGTGAACATGAATGAAGAAGCTGACGAGACCGCTTTGCTTGGCCCCGTGGATGGGAAATTTTGATTTAAAAAACGAAAGGATGGAAGTGTCGACAAGAGCATGGTTGTGTGCAAGCTATGCAACAAGAATTTGAGTATCACCGCAGCACATCGAGCCTCAAATATCACCTCAACGCAAAACACATAGGAGTTAGCATGGACGTTAGTCCGACTCCGAGTAAAGTGAAAAGGACCCACACTCCACCAGATGACTGGTTTCAAGACCAGGGTAACTAAGTCACTGGTCTGCTGGACTGAAATAAATAAACAATATTTTGTTGATTAAGCTTATGTATTCAGTCATTATTCAATGGTATACTAAAAATCCATGTGAAAAAAATTACTTCTCACTGTTCTCAGGTCAAAAATTTATATGCGATTAATTTAGATTAATTAATTACAAAGCCTCTAATTAATTAGATTAATTTTTTTAATCGAGTCCTGGCCCTAATTTTTACATATTTATATTAATTTATATATTCTCGTGTGCACTTTTGTCTCAGTGGTTCAAATAATTAACGAAGGTTATTTAATTTAACAAAGTGTCGCTGCTCACACTACTGTGATTGTAAGCCTGCCAAATGGATATCTTTTTCGATAGCCTTTAAATGAAATTGGAATTTCAGAATCACATAGCCTACTTACATTTAATTGCCTACAATAGATTATTTATTGATTATATTGAATTAAATTTATTTCGCAGGCCAACTTATTTGTAGTCAATCTTTCCCAAACAGAGTTGGAAGAGAGTTAAAACTTATCAGTACTAAGGAGTGCTGAGGCAGGTCCAGCTCAGTTTGTTCTTTCTGAAGCCGTTGTTTTTTTTGCCAGCTATGGGAGAAAGCAGTCACCAGTGTTTGACACAAACCCATGGCCCGGGCGGTGCGTTCTTTTTCTGCTTTCATGACTTCTATCTACCTACCCGCTATTGTCAGCTGCGCAACCATGTGAGAGAATTGTGTTAAGCACGTGCAATTAAAAACTGAGGTCCTGCTTATGCACCTGTATTTTATGCTTTAGTAGAATGAAATTCAAATTATAGGCTACAAGACATTACACAGGTACTCTTGCATATAGGCCTAATAGTTAATACAAATGGAATGTTATAATGGAACATTGCGCTCCCCAACTCGCGAAAGGTTTTGTTTAGAAAACCTTGAATCTATATAAGGCACACATATCATTAGACACAAATCCATATAAGGCACACATATCATTAGACACAATCCATGTCATTAGAATCAATTAATCCATGGAATTAGACACAACATGCACACGTGTGCAGGCCAATGTTTTTTTTGTTTTTTTTTGCAGTGATGGCGGTGATGATCTCAGACCCGCGGTAGGCGTCACGTGACCGCGGTATTGCGGTAATGCGGTAATGATGAGGCCCTAATGATGTTTAATGTTGATGATCACATTATTTTACAAATGCATCTGCTTGCATACGATCGTTTGTTTTTTTGCGTCTTCTTCGTCTGTGTTTTGATCAGCAGATTCTGTACTCATTCAGAAAATGCATAATAGTGCCCCCTAGCATACACTGTAAAAAAAGTCCGTAAAAATAGGGCACAATGAAGTTAAGGAATATTGCATATTGGTTTTTACAGGTGTTTTACCGAATTACACATTGCATTAGTTTGTGTTTTATGGGTTGACATAAATTTCCGTAAAATTACTGGACAATGTCCTGGCAGAAAATTACCAGTACATTTTTGTTTGGCGGGGAAACGTTTTCTCACAAATAACGGAAAATTCCGTGTTTGGCGGGGAAAGAGTTAAACCCTATTCGGACGGGATCAGTTTAACATGGAGAAGTGGGATAAAGTAATTATTACCAGAACTTATTACCAGAAATTTTAGTCTTGTCCAAATATGCCATTTTAGTAATCATTATGGACAATGTCAGTGGATTTTTACCTTCTGTAAAATGGTTTTAAAAAATTACCTCAGGTAATACTAATCCCGTGCGAATAGTCCCGCTGTAAATATGTACATAAATATTCTGTAATTTCCTGTTTAAATGTAGTTTTATGCAGGGTTTCAAGTATGGATGATGTGAAATGAGCAGGCAGGGAAGCCAGGGTTGTGGACTCGAGTCCAAGCTTCTCAGGCCACCAGTGGCGCTCACACGGACATTGACTCCTATACCTCCTCTGTATTGTTACAACCCAGAAACAGATCACCACATACCCAAATCAGAAGCCTTGGATGAACAAGGAAGTGCGACTCCTGTTGAAGTCATGCAACACTGCCTTCAGATCAGGAGATGCACAAGCCTACAGCACATCAACCTGAAGAGGGGCATCAAAAAGGCCAAGCACTGCTACAAGCTAAAGATAGAGGGACACTTTTCCAACTCTGACCCTGGACGCATGTGGCAGGGCATTCAGGCCATCTTGAGCGGCTGGTCCTGGAACACCTAAAAGACTCTATACCATCCACATTGGACTAACACCAGTTTGCCTACCGCAGCAATAGGAGCACAGAGGATGCAGTTTCCATGGCACTGCACTCTGTGCTCACTCATCTGGACAATAAGAACACTTATGCACGTATGCTGTTTGTTGACTTCAGCTCAGCATTCAACACTGTCATCCCAACCAAGTTAATAGCCAAACTTGGAGACCTGGGAATCAACACCTCAATGTGTAACTGGATTTTGGACTTCCTAACTGACAGACCACAGAATGTTCGATCAGGATTCACCTGCTACACGTCAATCACACTTAACACTGGTGTACCACAGGGCTGTGTGCTAAGTCTGTTTCTCTACTCCCTCTTCACCTCCGACTGCAAGCCTGTGTATGGATCTAATTCCATCGTCAAGTTTGCGGACGACACTACAGTGATTGGTCTCATCAGCAACAACGATGAGACTGCTTATAGGGAGGAGATCCAGCACCTGGCCACATGGTGCACTGAAAATAGCCTGCTCCTCAACTCAACTAAAATGAAGGAGCTCATCGTGGACTTCAGGAAAGAGTCAAGAGGCACACACGACACCATCCACATCAATGGAATGGCTGTTGAGCGTGTCTCCAGTTTCAAGTTCCTGGGGATCCACATCTCGGTGGACATGTCGTGGACAACCAACACCTCCAGCCTGGTCAAGAAGGCTCACCAGTGCCTTTTCTTCCTGAGGACACTGAGGAAGAATCAGCTCTCCTCGGCTATCCTGGTGAACTTCTATTGCTGCGCAATTATTTTTTTCAAATAGATGGAATTCGAAATACAGGCCTGCCCCTAATAAAAGCCTGCTTCAAATAAAAGCCAATGACCTTCTGCAGTTCAGGTAAATAAAGGCCCCGGCTTTTATTTGAGGAAATACGGTATGCATTTTGCACCGTATTACATATTACTTCTAACTGTAATATGCAATCACTTTCCACTGCACTTTTACACTTCTTTCAGCTAGCTTCTGTCCATACTTTATAGCACTACCTTAATCCACTGCTATATTCCTCATCTTAGCCTAACATATCATTGTATACCTCTATCTGTAAAATTCTGTTATAGTAATAGCCATCTGTATATTATATTATATTCATAGTACATATTCACCTGTAAATTCTGTTTATAGTAACAACTATCTCTCTCTATATATATTTTCAGTACATATCCATTCAACCATTGTATATCCTGCACTTATGCAACCATTGTATATCCTGCACTTGCTGTTATTGCACTTCTGGTTAGACCTAAACTGCATTTCGTTGCCTTGTACCTGTACTTGTGTAATTACAATAAAGTTGAATCTAAAGTCATGTGACTCCAAAAAAATCCAAATTGGATGACTTGCGACTCGACTTGACATAATTAAAGATGTCTTGCGACTTGACTTAGACTTTGACAACAATGACCTGTGACTTGACTCAGACGTGAGACCTCTGAGGAAAGCCCTACCTTCTAATTGGTCAGAGAATTGTAATCATCACTGTAGGATTGTCTCTGAAAATTAGCGCTGCTTTCGCACTTTTGGCACTGAGCCAGAGAGGCACTCTTTTAGCATTTAAATACACAAGTATTAGCAAACCATTTACAATTTGAAAAAAAGACAAAAACAAAACATGGATGTCTGCATCAAAAAGTCAAGTAGCAGTTATGTTTTGTGCATCTGAGTTTCTCACTTTTTTTTTTCTTATTCTGTTTATTTGAGATTCCAAATAATGGTTCAATAGCTAGTTACATCACAGACACATTATCTCTCATGCATACATACAAAGTGAATGGCAGTTGTTATTTCTATGAAGTCTTTGTTACTCTCAGTTACTAATACAGTAGCTTTTCTCACTGCTTTTCCTTATTATGTCACACATAAGCACAATCCCTAAATTAAACTGAGATAGATGGGTGCCCTTAGTGAAAATTGTTTACACCTAATCTCACATGAAATTGAACTGATAATTCATCAACATATTCATCAACATATTTTAAAAGCCTTCCTGATATAAATTAGTATACATTTCATGTACTATAGTAATTAATACTGCAACACTAATTTGTGCAAAAATCACTAATGACTTGTTTAAGACTTTAAGCTTAAAATTGAGGACTTGCAACTTGACTTGGGTCTTGTCTATCTTGACTTGGGATTTGTCTATCTTGACTCGGGGCTTGACTTGAGACTTGAATGTAAAGACTCGAGACTTACTTGTGACTTCCAAAACAATTACTTGGTCCCACCTCTGAGGGAAGCGGATCCAAGTGCAGGAAAGCACTTAATGACAGTACGCAGAATCACTGGAAACTCATACTACCACATACATACATCCAACGACTGATAAAACACAAGTGAAACACAAGCACTATACAGAAGAGACAAGCTAAACAAGATAATGATGGGGTGAGGTGAATGGGAAACACCAGGAGAACTAATCGACATGAAAAACTACAAAGCAAAACACATGGCAGGAAGTAACATAAAAGGGATGAAGCCATCACTGGACTCTGGTCAGGGGATGGAGCCGTCACTGGACTCTGGTCAGGGGCTGGAGCCATCACTGGACTCTGGTCAGGGGCTAGAAGTCCACTCTGGACCAACTCATAAACTAATTCATGCTACAACTCAATTTACAACATAACTTTCTTTTACTTTTCAGACTTAAATTAAAACATTTAATTGGAAAATCAATTATAAGCAGTTTCATTCATCATTATAATCAATGTATATAATAAAAATATAAGAAAAGTCCCTCCAAACATCATCAGCGTGCCCACAGCACAAGCACAGATGCCACTCTCCAGCATAATTGTAACCCAAAATTCAAAAACATTACAGAAACTCATCTAAATGTACAACATAACTGAACATTAAACACAACATTAAACTAACAACATATTTCCCTTTACAGAAAAACACATACAATAACACTTTAATCCCTAAATTTACTCTCCTAATGAAGTCCCTTAGAATGCTGGGAACTACAGAATCCTGTCAGCAAAAATTATTCATGTAGTTTTAACACAAATTAATTAAGTAAACTTCAGTTAAATACAGTATATTATGTTAATTGAACACAATTAAAATAAGTTGTGATAAAATTAGATGTTTAAGTAAAATGAACAGAATTTAAATGCGTCATATCTATGAAGGGCCTGAATAATCTTTTGAGTGTACTTTAGACCAGGGGACTCCCAGGGGTCCTCCAGAAGGTTCTAAGGGGTCCCCAGAAAATTTCAGAGAACAAAAAGACAAAGCAAAAATGGATAAAGTCTACCAAACATTCTAATTTCAAATCTAATTTCTAAATGTGTCTCTCCTTTCTTTCCAGAATTGTATATGTGTGCTTTGTATCTTTCTAGTGAGTTTTTCTCTCTATAGTCCACTTTATCTCGCTCACTGGGGTTGTAAGGCAGTATTCTCAACACAGTACATAAGCTGTTTGCATACATTTATTGGGAAAGTTGCTTAAATAATTTTTAATTGAAAATGTTCTTCTTCAGGTTTATGCATCCAACATTAAGAATAGCCAATTTAAGTTTGGAAACAATATGTTGTATTTATAATGTCACACTTACTATTTATCTACAGTTTAAATGTTTTTTTTTTTCATACATAAAAATATATAGATGGATTTTAGGAAGGGGGTCCCTCATAAAATGTTCATCATATATGGGGGTCCTTGGCATCATACCGTTTGAAAACTCCTGCTTAAGACCACGGGTATTCAATTGAAGTACTCTCACAATTTCACATCTTGCCATTTTAGACTGTCTCAAACAGTAAAATATAATTATATATTTATAATATGAAGGATTTGTAAACATATTTATATTAAAAAATGTGCAACCTTTTCCTGGACCGTTCCCACCTGGTGGAACAACCTGCCTCAATTCGAATCTCAATTCGAGGAGCCGAGTCTGTAGCCATTTTCAAAAAATGTAAATGTAAATGTAAAAATGTCCATGTTGTATGTTGTAGTACTGCCTCTTCAGCAGTGGCGGCTACTGGTCTGTCAGACAGGGGAAGCTCATTTTCGGCCTACATCATAAAAATGTCTATTTATTTAAAAGTAAATTCCGCCCTACGTTATATGAATGAATGAATGAATGAATGAATGAATGAATGAATGAATGAACGATCTAAAAAAAAAAATATTAAACTCTGTAAAACTGAAACAAGGAATGTGGTGTATAATTGTGTGAAATGTATGATGAAAATAAAGCAATTTCGCCAAGCAAATATCAAAGAAATAGGTTGCAGCAGTTTTTATTTCGACTGAACTTGAGAAATCCGCGATGGGACTGAGCGCGAATAGCTTCAGTGATTCCTTATAGTACAGAATCGCTGTCAGTCAAAGGGAGATGCAGTCTTTCGACAGACCCTCCAATCATCACGCAGAAGCTCGGAGTCCGGGCCAGCCCACTCCCCATTCACCCCCAGAGACGCTGAGCGTCCGTGGGCGGGACATAATCGCAGCGTTTATCCAATGACCGCCTAGTTTCGAAGCGCTGAAAAAAAAACGTTCAAAGCAGCCCCATTGAAGTCAATGGACGCTGGGCTTCAATAGGGAAATGCACTGTGACGCTGCGGGAATGTATGAGAAGGAAATCGAGTCAGCCGACCTGCTATATGTAACTGATTCTGAACGAACTCGTCTTTGAGATGAACGTTTTCTAACGCATTTTTAGTCAATAAAATGTTAATACAATAGTACATATTTGACCATTAATTTTGTGACATTATAAGGGAAGCCGAGCTTCCCTTGCAGTCTTAAAAAAATCGCCACTGCTCTTCAGAGGAAAAGCTCCTGCTTACATGTTTAAATATAGTATATGTAGTGATTAGAATCAAACACAAATGCGTAATTAAAAGAAACTCCTTCAACATGTCCTTTTAAAAAAAAAAAGCATGTAGGCTACTCTAATTGTCTAGCGATACAAGATGCATCAAAACTTGTATTGATTCTGCAGTTTAAACAGGCTTCCATTAAATCTAAAGATCAAAAGGTGAACATGAAAATAGCGAGTCCATAAATTCCAAATGGACTCATTTACAGTAAACGTGCAGCAAATGTGCTCATATTATGAGACATATTTAATGCCACGGGTATATTTAAATCAAACACGCAACCACAATCACTCATAAATGACAAATGTAGTTATCCTAGGCTATAACTATTCCACACAGTTTCTTCCCTCATGCAGGGTTTGAAATATGAATGAGAATCTTCTCTGAAAGTGAAGTATATTTAAATAGAGGAAGTCAGGCTCTGCTGAGGTGATAGATGGGAATAAATGGAAGTGCGAGGTGACTGTAGCTCCTTCATTTCAGATCACAGTATGCTCAATAACATCAATAGGGATAATACTATTTTGTCTATCTCAGGAAACCCCAGGGAGAAGTAGAGGAAGAGTGAAAGAGAAGAATCACGAAAAATAGGGACAGACATGAGTGACTGATGGGTAAAGGGAGTGTGAAAGAGTAAATGAATATTGCCTGTGTTTGCGTGTGATGTGTCTACACCTCTGTCAGAGCAAAGATATAGTTCTAAAAATCGTTCCAAATGTAAAAGAATAGCAGAGTTCGCACCACACAATAATGGCAAAGAGAAACAATATAGTTGGAATCACTGAACGTTTTTCCCCCCGCTGATGAACGATAAAAACAATGACAGAATGATATTGTGCACTGGTGTGGACGCAAATATAGTTTTCATTATTATCTTTATAAACATCATTCTTTGTGTGAACAGCCTCAATAGATGCTTGAAAAGTATACTGTTCATTGTCAGTTCATGTTAGTCAAATCAAATCAAATCACTTTATTGTCACTCTACCATATGCACAAGTGCAACAATTACAAACGTGCTTACAATATACATATACTTTAAACAACATACACTAAACATACATTAAACAATAACAGTATACATTAAGCTATAGTAATAATATACAATGCACAGTATACAATATGTTCACAAATTGAAATCCAAAGTGCAATAGATGCTGTATGATAAATAAATGTGTATATAATGTGTGTGTATCTCCAGTGGTTTGTGCTGAGTGATATTCTGTCCAGTGTGTGTTATGATCCTGATGGATCAAGAGTTAAGTAGTCTGATTGCTTGTGGGAAGAAGCTGTTCTGGAGTCGGCTGGTGCGTGTTCTGATGCTGCGGTACCGTCTGCCTGATGGCAGCAGTGAGAGCAGCCCATGGTTCGGGTGGCTAGAGTCTCTGATGAT
Organism: Romanogobio albipinnatus; assembly: GCA_023566225.1. Lineage (NCBI taxonomy): Eukaryota > Metazoa > Chordata > Actinopteri > Cypriniformes > Gobionidae > Romanogobio > Romanogobio albipinnatus. Next base: position 19,177,844 of record CM042241.1, read on the forward strand.
CCTCTGAGCTCTCTTCACACACCGCCTGGCGTAAATGTCCTGGAGGGAGGGAAGCTCACCTCCGATGATGCAGCTGGCCGTGCGCACTACCCTTTGCAGGGCTTTGCGGCTGCGGGCGGTACTGTTGCCGTACCAGGTGGTGATGCAGCCAGTCAGCAGACTCTCTATGGTGCAGGTGTAGAAGCGTGTGAGGATGTGGCGGTTCATTCCAAACCTCCTCAGCCGTCGCAGGAAGAAAAGGCGCTGATGAGCCTTCTTCACAACGGCCTCGGTGTGGACGGACCATGAGAGTTCCTCTGTGATGTGGACACCGAGGAACTTGAAGCTGCTGACTCTCTCCACCGGTGCTCCATTGATGGTGATGGGGCGGTGTTCTCTCTCATTCCTCCTGAGGTCGACCATCAGCTCCTTGGTCTTGCTGACATTGAGGGAGAGGTTGTTCACCTGACACCACGTGTCAGAGTGTGCACCTCCTCTCTGTAGGCCGTTTCATCATTGTCAGTGATGATGGCGGTGTTAGTTCCCTCAAAGCGAGCATAAAAGGTGTTGAGCTCGTCCGGGAGAGAGGCAGCGGTATTCACGGTGGAGTTTGTTCCCCCTTTATAGTCCGTGATGGTGTTAATTCCCCGCCACATGCTTCTAGAGTCGGTGGTGTTGAACTGTCCTTCAATCTTGTCCCTGTACTGGCGTTTTGCTGCTCTGATGCTCCTCCGCATTACCGGAGTTAAAAGTGAAGGTCCGCGCGAACATCCCCATTTAGCCACGGCTTCTGGTTTGGGTACAGCCGAATTGTTTTGGTCGGAACAACGTCTTCTACGCACTTCCTGATGAAACACGTTACGCTATCAGCGTAGACCTCGATGTCGTCATCAGAGGCCGACCGGAACATCTCCCAGTCCGCGTGATCAAAACAGTCTTGTAGCATAGAGTCTGATTGGTCCGACCAGCACTGTATGGTTCTGAGGGCGGGTGCTTCCTGTTTCAGTCTCTGCCTGTAAGCGGGCAGAAGGAGAACGGAAGAGTGGTCCGATTTGCCAAATGGTGGGCGCAGGAGGGACTTGTAGCCATCCCGGAAGGGAGAGTAACAGTGATCCAAAATACGGTTCACTCTCGTGTTGAAGCTAACATGTTGGTGGTATTTAGGTGCAATACGTTTGAAGTCCCCAGTCACAATAAACGCAGCCTCAGGATGTGCGGTTTCCTGCTCACTCACTGTCCTATACAGTTCCTTTAGTGCCCGGTCTGTGTCGGCTTGTGGGGGAATATACACAGCTGTGATGATGACCGCTGTGAATTCCCCCGGTAGCCAGAATGGTCACCACAGAACCATGAGAAATTCCAGATCAGGAAAACAGAAAGACTTGATAGAATGTACGTTCCTCTGATCACACCAGGATCTGTTGATCATAAAACACACACCCCTGCCTTTGCTTTTCCCTAAGAGATCTTTTTCTCTGTCCATTCGGTGCACGGAGAACCCCGTGGTTTTGATGGCCGAATCTGGAATCTCAGCAGACATCCAAGTTTCTGTAAGGCAGATAATGCAGCAGTCCCTTGTCTCTCGTTGGAAAGAGATCCGTGCTCTCAGCTCGCAGAGTTTGTTGTCCAGAGACTGAACATTAGCCAGTAAAATACTGGGAAGCAGGGGTCGGTTTGCGCGGCGTCTTACTCTGATGAGCACGCCGGCTCTGCTTCCCCTTCTCCGGCTGCGTTTTCGCGGTTGGACCACCCACACAAAGGGCTCCGCTGCTGTGTTTGTAAACAGCGGGTCGTCACTGATGAATTTAAAGTCCGGTTTTCGGTGTGCGATTGCCGAACCAATGTCCAAAAGTGTCTGTCTGTCATACGCAGTAAGGCAGACAACATCCAAGACAAAAAACACAAAAACTATAACCAGAACAAACAAAAAACTACAATGTTGTAACGGAGTGCCGTGTTTTCTTCACCACATTAAGACATCCTGTTATGCAGAAGACTTCTTGAATGTATTCAGAGTTTTTCCTTATTGAAAATAAGGTATTTTCACCAAATATCCTGTGTTGGAGTTTACTTGTTAATAAAGTAATGTGATAAAATGTCAACCCTGTTGTCTGTGTTTTTGCTTAATATATTTAGGCTATGTTTTTAGTCATTTTTGTCTTTTGGGACGGTGAGAAATTGTGACTACAATTTAAAACATTTAATTGGGCCAATCTCACAGTTTCACTGTAAAACATTTCTCCAATTCAAAAATTTCTATTGACCTATCACATCTAAATTTTTTAGTTGGCCAAATTGAATTTCTGTGAATTAAATTTTATCAATTAATTTCTAATAGAGCCCATGTTAACAGACACAATGGATACAATTCAATTCACAGAAATTCAATTTGGCCAATTGAAAAATTTAGATGTGATCACTCACTAGAAAAATTTGAATTGGAGAGTCCTTAAATTTTTTACAGTGTAGGTGAGTGTTATATATATATAGGTTTTATTAGTTGATTCAACATAACTCAGCTTTTTGTCACATGAAAGAGCGTCACTTTACAAAACTGCTGCGATGCTCCGTCCCCAATGAAATCAATGTATTTGCAGTGTTCTCTGACACAGCACAAAATGTGTAGGCACCCTAGAGATCTAGAAAATGTGTGCTTGTGTGAAAAAAGAGCAAAATAGAGGTTGATAGGCATCCATAATATTTCCTGAGATTGATGGGTGTGGTAGGTACAACATGTCTTGCTCTGGCAAAAAAAAAAGTAGAAAAAGTACCCAAAATACCTGTGGATCTTATCGCACGCACTCTCTCAACTTCACAGGCACACAGGGTGTTTGAGTTTCCACATGGTAGCCAACACAAGGGAATAAATTAGAGCGAGAGCAGCCTCCCAGCCCAATATGTGTAAGGATGTGTATGTGTGTGTGTGTGTGTGTGTGTGTGTGTAGCCCAATGAAATCCCCAGGCTGAAGAGATTTAAAATGGTTGCTAATTAAGAGAGCCATCAAAGGTAAGTTCTAGCACCTTAGTGTGGCTAATGAGAGTGTTAGTCCTGTTACAAGGAGTAAACACGTTTCGGAAATAGAGAGAGGGAGGCAGAGAAAACGAAATTGGAAGGAAGGAAGGTAAAGGTTAAAGCTAGTGTGAGATCCAGTTGGTTTTCAGAGCATCGCAGGGCTTTGACCTTAACCACAAGTTGTTTTTTAGTGCTAAAAAGGCTGTAGGGTATATGAATGGTCTTTGCTTGGTTCAAACATTTTCACTTTCGCAGCTACACTATTAGTGTTGCTGTTATTATCTCTACTACTTGTACTCTTCACTAGGTAAAGGAGGGGGTGTTTTGGAGTGGGACAGAGTTTTAATGTATGTGGGAGCAAATCTTAACATTTGGATGGTTTTGGAGTGAGCATCCTAATAGAAATGTACTGCAAAATTATAATGAACACTAGAGATTTACCCTCTCATATAAAAATGTGATATGCCTGCCTACGCAACGGTCACCATTGTTATGCTAGGTTGTTTAAGCTTTTAGCAATGAGTGGCATTGCTAGGTGGTAGATAGAAATACAGGTGCTGGTCATATAATTAGAATATCATCAAAAAGTTGATTTATTTCACTAAAAAAAGTGAAACTTGCATATTATATTCATTCATTACACACAGACTGATATATTTTAAATGTTTATTGCTTTTAATTTTGATGATTATAACAGACAACTAAGGAAAATCCCAAATTCAGTATCTCCGAAAATTAGAATATTACTTAAGACCAATACAAAGAAAGGATTTTTAGAAATCTTGGCCAACTGAAAAGTATGAATATGAAAAGTATAAGCATGTACAACACTCAATACTTAATTGGGGCTTCTTTTGCTTGAATTACTGCAGCAATGCGGTGTGGCATGGAGTCGATCAGTCTGTGGCACTGCTCAGGTGTTATGAGAGGCCAGGTTGCTCTGATAGTGGCCTTCAGCTCTTCTGCATTGTTGGGTCTGGCATATCGCATCTTCCTCTTCACAATACCCCATAGATTTTCTATGGAGTTAAGGTCAGGCGAGTTTGCTGGCCAATTAAGAACAGGGATACCATGGTCCTTAAACCAGGTACTGGTTGCTTTGGCACTGTGTGCAGGTGCCAAGTCCTGTTGGAAAATGAAATCTGCATCTCCATAAAGTTGGTCAGCAGCAGGAAGCATGAAGTGCTCTAAAACTTCCTGGTATATAGCTGCGTTGACCTTGGACCTCAGAAAACACAGTGGACCAACACCAGCAGATGGCATGACACCCCAAACCATCACTGACTGTGGAAACTTTACACTGGACCTCAAGCAACGTTGATTTGGTTGCCTCTCCTCTCTTCCTCCAGACTCTAGGACCCTGATTTCCAAAGGAAATGCTAAATTTACTTTCATCAAAGAACATAACTTTGGACCACTTTTTTTCCTTTTTGTCTTTAGCACAGGCAAGACGCTTCTGACGCTGTCTGTTGTTCAAGAGTGGCTTGACACAAGGAATGCGACAGCTGAAACCCATGTCTTGCATACGTCTGTGCGTAGTGGTTCTCGAAGCACTGACTCCAACTGCAGTCCACTCTTTTTGAATCTCCCCCACATTTTTGAATGGGTTTTGTTTCACAATCCTCTCCAGGGTGCGGTTATCCCTATTGCTTGTACACTTTTTTCTACCACATCTTTTCCTTCCCTTCGCCTCTCTATTAATGTTCTTGGACACAGAGCTCTGTGAACAGCCAGCCTTTTTTGCAATGAACTTTTGTGTCTTGCCCTCCTTGTGCAAGGTGTCAATTGTCGTCTTTTGGACAACTGTCAAGTCAGCAGTCTTCCCCATGATTGTGTAGCCTACAGAACTAGACTGAGAGACCATTTAAAGGCCTTTGCAGGTGTTGCAGTTTTGAGTTAATTAGCTGATTAGAGTGTGGCACCAGATGTCTTCAATATTGAACCTTTTCACAATATTCAAATTTTTTGAAATACTGAATTTGGGATTTTCCTTAGTTGTCTGTTATAATCATCAAAATTAAAAGAAATAATGTTTGAAATATATCAGTCTGTATGTAATGAATTAATATAATATACAAGTTTAACTTTTTGAACGTAATTAGTGAAATAAATCAACTTTTTGATGATATTCTAATTATATGACCAGCACCTGTATGTATACAGATACATACAGCATATGTATTTATTAGAGTTGTCGATTTAACGAGTTAATAAAAAGGATGCACCAATACCAGTACTCGGGTCGGTCTGATACTGTGCTTATGTACTCGTACTTATACTCGTACTCGTAAAACTACCCTGATACAACCGCACCTGATACCACTTTATGGCAACGCATCTTCGGATGCAGAGCTACGTGGAAAGTTACAAAACTCGCCGTGCACACCGCCAAGCGAAAAGGGATCTTGTGCTCTCAACGCGCATGACCACAATTACTTATTTTTTGCCACGCGCACCTTCTCACTAGTGCGGTTGCGGCTAGTATAACCAGGCTTAACAAAATCACATGAAAAGCTTGACATGTACTGACAACTATAAATTATGTAACCATATTTTCATATGTTTACGATGTTGATATAGAAACTTTTCAAGTGCAAAGAAAGTTTCATTCATAATGTTTCTCCTTTTATCCAATATAAAATTTCATACAGTATTGTCCCTCATAACCGGTAGTATAACAAGCCTAAGCATGGCAGCAAGCTTAATTGTTATACTAGTTTGACATGACATGAAAGAAAACAGAAAAGTCTTGTATAAGCTTTCAAAATCCTCCCTCACCTTGCTCATCCACGGTTTCTCTGAACCCGCCACGAGTGCCAGAGAAAACCAACGTATGCAAAAACTAAGGTAAAATTCAATGATTTTGTTCTGCAGATATACACTTTTCAAAATAATAGAATTATAATAAAAATACTAGAATTATTTCAAGATACAACATTAACATGGCGGTAATTTAAACATAGCCTTTGTAAAAAAAAATATAAAGCAAAATATTACATGTGCAAAAAAACAAACAAACATGTAAACGACTAGAAGTTTCTAAGTCGACTAGCAGCAGCACTAATGTTTAATCGACCAGTTGGCTAGTCTTGCACATCCCTAGCTCAGTGTCACACATTGTAGATGAGAACAGAAACAGGCTCATGGCTGATAATGCAGATCACTTTTCCCAAAAAGGCTTAGTCTTTAGTCCTGTACTAACATATGATAACATATAATTTGGGCTGTTCTGCTTTGTTGTGGTACTGAAATCCACTAAATGTGTTACAGGTTACATTTATGTGAAATGGGCAGCAATGCCATGTTTGTTTAGGAAAACAGCAAGTTGAATGTTAAAATGTCAGCAACAGCATCAATTTGTATATTTGCTTTGTTATAGTCAGAAAGTGGAAAACATCTGATGAAAATAAAACATTGTTAGAAGAACTCTAATGGTATTATTAAGTACTCATATCGGTACTTTGTATCGGCAAGTACCCAAATATAAAACATTTTTGATTCTTGATGGTCACACATGATGATAACCCTACAAAAACCACCATAACAGAAACTCTAGCATAACAAAACATGAATCACTACTAAATCGCCCACTTAATTCATCTTGCACACACAAAAAACACAATATAGCACTTACTTTTGACATTGACTCTCCCATTTGAGTGTCATGGCAAAGCATGCTGCAGGAAATAGAAATCCCAGCCCAGTTTCTGTTAAATTTAAGTTAATCTAAATTAAAAGAAACAAGTACATAAAACTCAAAACAATGAAACAATTCAGATTACTTAAATGTGTCAGTTTTGAGAACTCAAAAGAAAAAGAAAGTTCTAAATCCTCATGTTTGAACTAATTTGTTTCATTTTAGTTGGCTCTACTCAAACTAATTAATTATTTTGAGCGTTAGGGTTTACACACTGTAAAAAAATTTTGGGGGGAAAAATCGTGAAAATTGATCATTACATATTGGCCCAATAATTGACTTCCAAATAATTATCCCCATGCAAAAAAATGCATTGTTCTAGTCATAGCTTAAGGTCTTCACTTAAAATTAAAATTGTATATTCACAGCACTTATTTAATTGTGCTCAGTCAATCTATGAAGTCGAAGTGAAAAATCCATGTTGGCTGAACAAGTCCTACGTCCGAAAAATGGTATACAAATGCGCAAAATGCGCTCGAAGTTTGTGTGGAGATTTCAAATGCGGAGCGTGGGAGCGGAGCAGAACCAGCAAGTGCTGAAGACCGAAACAGACATTCCCAAGAGAATAGAGATATTCATCTCACAAAGATGTTGGTGAGTATTTAGCACTGCAATTATTCTCCAGAGTTTTACTTTATGACCCGGTATGAAGTTTAAAAGACATTTTGTAGAATCACGAGTTCATGCATTCATTGGTTTCATGCGCGTGTTCTCGTTTACCACATAATTATCTAATGGTAGCCACTAGTTTTATTTTCCTCATGTCTTATATGTCTAAAACAATAGGTAATAAGTAAATTAAGTAATTTGTGTGATATGTGTGCCATGCGACCCAGTGCCGTTAGATAGAATTTGGAGTCGGCCTCTTTCAGGGCTTGAGTTATAGCCTTTTAATATCAAATACGTCAAGCTCGTGGTTTTCGTATTCGTCCATTAATTCGTCTCATCCTCGTTATATAATGAAGTAACTTCTGTTCTGTCATTTGCCAGATGTGATACAGGGGAACTTTGTCATTAATGTTAGTTTTTATTTTTATTTGCAGGTTTTTAGCCTATGCAGTGCCGCGTTTTCTTCACCATATTAAGACATCCTGTTATGCAGAAGACTTATTGAATGATTAAAATTTAGGCTATGTTTTTAGTCATTTTTGTCTTTTGGGACAGTGAGAAATAAACAATTGTGACTACAATTTAAAACAATTTAAATTTAATTGGACCAATCTCAGTTTCACTATAAAACATTTCTCCAATTCAAAATTTTCTAGAGACCGATCACATCTAAATTTTTTAGTTGGCCAAATTTAATTTCTGTGAATTAAATGATCAATTCACAGTGTTACGAACGCCTTGAGCGGTTGGAGGCTCCAATTGACAGAGGAAACAGTTGGTCATGGTTAACAGTGCTTTTATTATGGTGCACGGTGACAGTCATTCTGAATTGGTGAAAAAAAAAAAAAAGAGAGACTTTCCCAGAGACTCTCTCACAGTCTCTCAGACTCTCGGCTCTCTCGGCACTCTCTCTGACTGGCGTCAGCAGTGCTGGAGGAACTCAGGGCTCTCGGGGAGCTCACCTGAGGAGAATATCACACGTATCCAGTCCGTGGAGTGGAACGGCGAGTAAGCGAAGACACCTGAGCCTGGTCCATTACCGGCCACTCGTAGATGTGAGTACAAAGTCGGAAACTGGCTCCACTCTGAGATTGTAGAATCTGGCGAATGTGTTAGGTGTCGCCAAGCCTGCAGCTCTGCAGATGTATGTTAGCGAGGCTCCATGCGCTAAAGCCCAAGAGGAGGCCATACTCTGGGTGGAGTGGGCCCGAAACTGCCTCCAAAGGCAGCGCTTGCAGGTTCACCACCTGGTCTCGGAACGGAGTGGTGGGAACCGTGGGCACATATCCGGGCCTCAGGATCACGTGAGAGTTAGCCGGTCCGAATTCCAGGCACGCTTCGTCAACGAAAATGCCTGCAGGGCCCCTACCCTCTTCAGAGAGGCCAATGCGGTCAGCAGAGCCGTCTTCATAGACAGAAACTTACTATCAACCGACCGCAAAGGCTCAAAGGGAGGCCTCTGCAGAGCACTTAAGACTACTGAGAGGTCCCAGGGAGCGTGCGGTCACCTTCGTCGCCCGGAGAGCGAGTTTGGTGGCGGCACGCAGCTCGTCGACGAGCCCCGGATTAACTCTACCCTCATGGATGTCCTTGAGGATCCTGGCCTGGTAGACCTGGAGGATCGCCATGGCATGCAAAGAGGCGGCAGCCTGCCCCGCAGCTCTGTACGATTTCGCCACCAATGTAGATGTGAATCGACAGGCTTTGGAGTGGCCCGAGGCATCAGCGTCTGGGTTTTGTTCCACACCGTCACCCTCAGGTCACCCAGACCACCAGCCGAAGTACTGGCTCTCGGGGAGTCAGTAGATCGGGGTGTGGTAGAGGGGACTCTCACTTCTTTACGAAGGTCCTCGAGTCTCGACCGCAGCACCGCGATGGTCATGTTCCCGCAGTGGGAACATGACGCATCCACAAACGTTGCTTGAGCATGCTGAAAGCCCAAGCATACCAAGCAGTGATTGTGCCCATCGAAAGAGGAAAGCGACCGGCCATACCCAGAAGTACACAGACGAGACATCCTGAAAAGGACACGTCACGTGTAAGCTCTTTTAGGAGAAGAAGCTTCGCAGAGATGCCGAAGCACCCAGGGACCACACACCAGCTGTCTAGCAGACCACTGCGCAGATCAGCTAGCAGGCAGTATGCGATCGCCTGAACGTGCTGTAATACCAACGCCTCTGGAAAGCTGCTCGTCTCGAAGGCTGACAAAGACTCAGTATCAGGCTTGAAGGAGTGAAGAGATCCTCTTGGCTCCAAAGCAGAAACATAATGCGATGTTGCCAGCGTACTTCCTTATATACCCACGAGGTGGGGCGGAGTTACGCATGCAAATTCCGCATGCCCATGGCATTGGCACTGCCATTGGGCGCTGTTAAATTCTCAAAGGTAATTGGCTTCTAAGCGAAACCCCCATTCGTTAGTCACTAATGTTACGTCGTAGTGACTGAACGAAAGGGAACCTTTCTCTCTTACAGCTATGAGAATGGACTCTCCGGTGACGTCACCAACTGAAAAATTTAGATGTGATCTGTCACTAGAAAATTTTAAATTGGAGAGGCCTGACATTTTTTACAGTGTTGGTAAATTACATTTTTCCATTTGCTCAACATATTATTTCTAATTGAGCCCATGTTAACAGACTGTTGCCACAATGGATAAAATTAAATTCACAGAAATTCAATTTGGCCAATTGAAACATTTTGATGTGATCGCTCACTAGAAAATTTTGAATTGGAGAGGCCTTACATTTTTTACAGTTCAGTAGCGAAGCTAATTTATTAATAAATGTCACAAGGCAACGTTGACAAGTTTCTATGTTCCTGAATGTTTCTGTGTTCCTGAATGTTTCTGTGTGTGCGAGAGATGTATGTGTGCTTCATTGAAAGCAGCGCATTAATGAAGAACAGTAATGAAACAGACTGGAACTATCTGTGCATTACAGTTTGAATGCACACCTTACAGCCAATCAAAATCACATATTCAGACCGACCATGGTATATATTTGTATGAAAATCTACAATTACACATACACCTTAAACTATCCAAACACAACTTTTTTCACACTTATGCATTCAACAGAACAGAAGTTTTAATGCCAATCCACTGCTCTGCTTCCATCACAATCCATCACTGTTTCACAGATCTCATTGCTCATTTAAAACTTTGTGTTTTTAGTGATGTTAGGAGTGTGTAAAAGTACTGGGCTGGTGTTGATGTGAATTACTGCGATTCAGTCTTTTTCCCCCCATCGAGCACCCCACTTTATTATCACATCTGCCCATACAAGAATTACCTTCACTGACCCTATAAATATCATTCAACAGCTCACATACTCACACACACAGCACAGCTTTCATTATATCGGGCTGTAAGTCTCTGTCAGTGCAGTGATTGAACTGGTGGCGGATGAGGTGAGTAAACACTGAATGAATAATAGTACTGGTATTCAATACTATTTCAAAGCATTCCGAGTTCAGAATGTTCTGAACAACATGCCCACATCTGGATGAAGAAAGTGACAGTGTTAAGCTCTATGAAAATGAGACTCAATTATGTATGATAAAAAATTTGCTCAAACCCACATTATCCGGTATTTTTTGCCTAAGAGCGGCCTGTTAAATCACGGCACGAACTTCTGACAGTTTATTACCGACCGATGCTCTTGAACCACGCTAAATCTTTAATGCGACACATCATCTAGATGGCTTCACAGAGCAGAAAGCAAGAGACACCGTTATCCATCCCTGAACAAAAACAAAGTGCTTTTCGCAATTCACAAATGCATTTACAAGCACTTCGGAGCAAATACTGTGAATAATTCAAGTAAGCCATCCTTGTGTTGCAATATTACAGGGGGATCACTTTGTCTGGGTTTATGGGCCTTCACATAGCGTATGCTGCTAAATGAACCTTTTACTGATGATACTAAAAGGAATCCTTTTGCGGTACTGAAGTCTTCTTTATTGTTAAATTTAATTCAATCACATTAACTGTTTTGAATAGTATAATAAGCTACAGTAAATAATATGCTGAGGTGAATGATGAAATGAGCTGTTTTTACTTCACAATGAAATTACTTTGATGTAACCTAATGCATTTACATGTAATCCAGTCAAATTAAATTTGTACTAATTACATTTATGTTTTACTGGCTTTTATTCAACTTGCCATGTGACTTATCATGGCCATTAATGCACTTTGTTCATTCTTTATAAAAGGCAGAATTTTCATGTACAGTTTAAAGCAAAATATTAGGCGTAATATTATAAAGAAAACATGTTTTCAGAATGTAATAAATGCCTTTTAAAGTGCCCCTATTATGCTTTTTCGAATATTACCTTTCATGCACTGTGTAATGTAACTGTCTGTGGATATAAACGATCTGCAGTTGTGAAGCCGGAAGTGCACAATACATAAAGCTATTATCTCTCAAAAGAAAGAATCGAATCTGAACTGCCTAAATGAGTCGTTTGTAATTTGAATACGGCTACACGTCACTGCTACACATCACTGGGTAACACATTTGCAAAATGCCCGCTTTTGGTCTTCATTGGCTAACGTCCTGTAAACAAGCCGCGTTTCCACCGCCGGAACTTTCCCCAGGAACTAGGGGCTTTGGGGTGGTACTGGTGTGTTTTCGACTGGGACCAGGTTCTAAATAAGGTTCCAGTTCCCGTATGTGCGCCTCAATAAATTAGAAATATACACATCGGTTTGTTGATGGACATACACGTCTTAATGCTGATGGTGAGGAATTACAGTTTAAACATCTCATAATGTACCTCAAACTGAGTAGCGCATGACTGAGAAATGTCCTTCTTAAGGTGTCCTTGCGATGGAGGTTCGGGTTGAAAAACTAGTTCTTCCAATGTTTCATCATCGGACTCATGCTCGGATTGATATGGAAAAACCACGCCATTGATACTGTGTGTACAATAGCTGAGAGAGCCTCCGGAGATGAAATTCAGTCATGGTAATGGGACATTTAGTTTTTCGACAGGCATTGTAAGTGGTAGGCCAATCACACCTGACTGGGCCATCTGACCAATCAGAGTAGAACAGGCTTGCGGAAAGTTGGGATTTAGAGAAACTGAATTATCGGATCGAGAAAGTCGATTGAGAATCATTGAAAAATGTGGTGATGTGCAATGCAAATTATGATTAAATTAAAGCTTTTTTTTTTTTTTTTACCTTTGATAGGAGACATCCAAAACAAAATTAGGAACCTTTAAAATAGCATAATAGGGGTACTATATAAAATCACAATACATCTTTGTCGCAATCTTTCATTAGAATGTAAAAAATTGTCCTGCCTCTGAAATAACTTTACCTTTTGGTCAACATCACCAAGGCCTGTCATTTTTCACACACATACACTCACCTAAAAGATTATTAGGAACACCGTACTAATACTGTGTTTGACCCCCTTTCGCCTTCAGAACTGCCTTAATTCTACGTGGCATTAATTCAACAAGGTTCTGAAAGCATTCTTTAGAAATGTTGGCCCATATTGATAGGATAGCATCTTGCAGTTGATGGAGATTTGTGGGATGCACATCCAGGGCACAAAGCTCCCGTTCCACCACATCCCAAAGATGCTCTATTGGGTTGAGATCTGGTGACTGTGGGGGCCATTTCAGTACAGTGAACTCATTGTCATGTTCAAGAAACCAATTTGAAATGATTTGAGCTTTGTGACATGGTGCATTATCCTGCTGGAAGTAGCCATCAGAGGATGGGTACATGGTGGTCATAAAGGGATGGACATGGTCAGAAACAATGCTCAGGTTAGGCCGTGGCATTTAAACGATGCCCAATTGGCACTAAGGGGCCTAAAGTGTGCCAAGAAAACATCCCCCACACCATTACACCACCACCACCAGCCTGCACAGTGGTAACCAGGCATGATGGATCCATGTTCTCATTCTGTTTACGCCAAATTCTGACTCTACCATCTGAATGTCTCAACAGAAATCGAGACTCATCAGACCAGGCAACTTTTCAGTCTTCAACTGTCCAATTTTGGTGAGCTTGTGCAAATTGTAGCCTCTTCTTCCTATTTGTAGTGGAGATGAGTGGTACCCGGTGGGGTCTTCTGCTGTTGTAGCCCATCCGCCTCAAGGTTGTGCATGTTGTGGCTTCACAAATGCTTTGCTGCATACCTCGGTTGTAACGAGTGGTTATTTCAGTCAAAGTTGCTCTTCTATCAGCTTGAATCAGTCGGCCCATTCTCCTCTGACCTCTAGCATCAACAAGGCATTATCGCCCACAGGACTGCCGCATACTGGATGTTTTTCCCTTTTCACACCATTCTTTGTAAACCCTAGAAATGGTTGTGCGTGAAAATCCCAATAACTGAGCAGATTGTGAAATACTCAGACCGGCCCGTCTGGCACCAACAGTCATGTCACGCTCAAAATCACCTTTCTTTCCCATTCTGACATTCAGTTTGGAGTTTAGGAGATTGTCTTGACCAGGACCACATCCCTAACTGCATTGAAGCAACTGCCATGTGATTGGTTGATTGGATAATTGCATTAATGAGAAATTGAACAGGTGTTCCTAATAATCCTTTAGGTGAGTGTATATATGAAAACACATTACAAAAGTAAAATGAGTTGTGATCGATAAATGCACCTTTCTAACCAGCTAATTTTGATGTTAGCCCATTTTTTATCCACATGTCAAACATGTTTACAGTGTATTTTCATTAGAATTTCTGTTGCTGTAGTAAATCAACATCATTTAATTCCCGCAAACAGTCATTAGCTCTGAACTAATTTTCTAGGTTACCATTTCCATTTCCATTTACTGCCTGTTAAAATGAATTATTTATATAGCTGAAAGAAGATCACAATTTCTTGATTGTTTAATCTCTTTCACTGCTTCACTTAATATGTTTTACTTGAAACAATCACCCTCAAGGAAAATGATGTACTTCTCTACAGCATAAAAAGCCACATACTCATAAAAGAGTCATGCACATTCACAGACAGCTTCCCTTCTAATTATTCTGAGCACACACATACACAAACACACTCTTGCAGAAAGAATACCAAATACATTAATAGCCAATTAACTGCAGGCCTAACCAATAAGATGATTGTGAATTTGGCCCTGAAATCCCCTGTTGCTAGGTGACACTATAATAGTGAGTGCACTAGTTTGTCTGGAATTCACATGCTGCTCCAGAACTGTTAATATATGATCTACCCACAATCCAACCACATGCACTAGAGATAAAAAAAAAACTGACTGAGTAGAAAGGCTCCATATAAGGCCCACTTAATGTTAAAAGCCAAAAAATGGTCGTGAATGAGAGTCACTTTATTAATGAAGATGCTGGTAAACTATAACAAAAGCTAGTGGGTAAAATAAAATCTAATTTCATTTTGAACAGCCACATGTGAGGATTCGTCTTAAAGGTGTTAAAATGCGATTTTGCTATTGCACAACGGTCTTAATCTCCAAACATCCTCCATCTCCACCCACATCAATGACCTTCATTCTGACAAAAGACAGACATTCTTTAAAATTCGCTTTAGAGAGTATTATGGCACTTGAAAACCACTTACTCTTCAGAATTTTTTTTTATCAATGTTGATTCAGAAAGCATGACAGGACAATTTCAGGACTATAACGTGGAACAAACAACAATAGAAAGATCTTGAAGAAGAATTTTCTTTGCAGGGTCACTTGCTTTCAGGACTCTGGGAAACGTTCTGCCTAATTAAATTTTAGGAGTTGACACCCTGATGCCCGTGAGTTTTTAGCAAGCACATATTTCATCATGTACAGTCTTAGAAATTAATAAACTGTCAGCCAGAGCGTAGTGGTAAGTGAACAGGTTTCGTCACACTGGTGTGCAGTGTGCAGGCATACACAAAAAAAGTATTCTCTTTGGAAAATTATGCATGATGAGTAACATGCATATTCATTTATTATATATTTTGCCTAAATAGTCTATGCTTTCAGCTACCAGTAAGAATGCTGTACTCTTAGCTCTGTTTAAATCTATTCCACATAATTCTTTGATCTTCCCTCAACATCATCCCTTTAAACACCTAAAATAATAATACAAAAAATCTGCAGATTATACCATCATACGAGAATTGTGGGTTCAAATTCAGCTTGCATTATTTCTTTATTCTGCTCCTTTTTCTCCCCATCATTTTCCATCCTTCCAGCTCTTCTATAGTATATGTGACCCTGGACCACAAAACCAGTCATAAGTCGCACGAGTATATTTGTGGCAATAGTTATACATTGTCTGGGTCAAAATTATTGATTTTTCTTTTATGCAAAAAACCTTAAGAATATTAAGTAAAGTTCATGTTCCATGAAGATATATATATATATATATATATATATATATATATATATATATATATAATGTATTATCAGTAGTAATATGCATTGCTAAAGACCCTTATGACTGATTTTGTGGTCCAGGGTCACATATGATAAATAAAAAAAATGGCATAAAAGGGACAAAAAATGTAAATAGCGTTTTAGGTAACTCTAGGCCAGTTTTGGTAAATACTGCATTAGAGCTGCTTTGCCGTTATCATGACAGGGCATGTCTTTATGTTTGAGTATCAACACAATGCAACACTATCTTTGCAGTGTAAAGGCAGTTACAGATGGTTGAACAGATGCAAGAAAGAAGAGATCATTCACAATTCATTATGCAAGTTAATGTAAGACGGAAGACCGATTATAATTCAACATGCAATTATGATGACATCATTACTGTCATTTAGATCCCAAAATATTGCGCTTTCTATCAGTGTCAACCAAAAACACACAAGTGCTTGAGTATTCAGTTATTCAGTATTTAGTGTTTATTTTTTTTCCTTTTTGTCACTGTGGGGAAATATTTGTGCACTTTAACCTTACACACCACCATGTGTTTGTTGCCAGTGGTTACCGGGTTATGAGTGAGTCAGTGTCAGTTTCATCAAAAACGTGCTACTGTAGGAAGTGGAACATATTATTAATCACATCAGATCTTGTCTGTGACTAATACACAAATAAAATTAACCAGCTGTCACTATGTGTTTTAGGCATTAGAAAAGCCAGGGTTGGCCAATTTGAAAAAGTTAAAGGATTCATAAAAAAAAAAAAATTAAAGTTCTGTCAGCATTTATCCTACTCACCTTGTTGTTGTTCCAGATCTGTATGAAATTTGTTTTTTGATTTATGATTGCTGATACACTTAATTTATTAACATTTAATCATATTATGGTCGCATGTTTAATTAATGTTTACACTGTTAATATGCACATGTTTGCTAGCTAGCTAATTTTTTTATCTAGTATTCTATACTCTCCACTCGTCTTCACATGTAGTAAAGCATGGCTGGCCCCACTTTATATTAGGTGGCCTTAACTACTATGTACTTACATCAAAAAATAAGTACAATGTACTTACTGTGTTCAAATTGTATTGCAAAACACCTTTGCTGATATTGAGGTGGGATACGGGTAGGGTTAGGGACAGGTGTGGTGGTATGGGTAAGTTTAAGGGTAGGGTTAGGTGTAAGGGAAGGGTCAATAGTGTAATTACAAATGTAACTACAGAAATTAATTACAGACGTAAGTACATGCTGGTTTATTTAAAAATGTAAGTACAATGTAAAGACATGTATGTACACAATAATTGCAATGTATCGAACGATTAATTAAAATGTTAGTACATAGTAGTTAAGGCCACCTAATATAAAGTGGGTCCGCATGGCTTTACTACAGTAATGTTGTCATTTACATTAAGTGCAAATAGGCTGCCTTTTTCACTAAAGGTGTGGTTGGGCCAGCCAAAATTACAGAAGAAAAAGATTATTTATAGTGGCAATGGGGTAAAGTACATATTTGAAGTTTCAACACAAATCGACCTGAGGTTCGAATCTGCCTTTTGCCGAACTCGCTCTACTCCCTTCCATCACATAGAAGATCGGAAAGGCATTTATTTTCAATAAAAATAAAGAAAATATTCAAAAAGTGGAAATAAAGCATCTAACGTGTGTTTAGTGTTAGGGGTAGGTGAACAGACATGCAGTTGCCCTTGGGGTGCCCTTTTCAGTTCAGCACATGCCCCTCAAAATGTCTGTGCACGTCCCTGATCAACATACATAACAACATACAACATTAATTATACATAAACAGGAAATATACAGATATAGAGACCTTATGACTTTTCAGGGGGTGCTTAATAAATTGGCACATTTTATATCCGTAAAACAACTTAGATAAACTATTATAAAGTTTGTGCTCTCTTTCATGACTGCCGTGACCAGTATCGCTCCAGAGACTATAAACTGGATCACGAATAGTTCGTACTGATCCATCCCTGTGCTTTAACTTTTTAGTAAAGCCTATCTTGTATTGTGCCTTGTTCAGGCATGCACCTGCATTGCTTACAAGACATTGTTGTCACTATAGCTGTTCGAGCCAAGCGCAGAGAAAATGGCGGACAGTGTCCAACTGACTGAGGACGGAAACTATGCTAATAAGGGACAGTCCGTCAGCGCAGTGGGTGGAAACCTGCAGATTAAGGGGAGGTAATATTATAATAGATCTCCTTCCTACGTCAGAAGGGGCGAGAAGTCTGAGCGGCATGTTTTTTCCCATGCTTGCAGAAAAAGGCTTACCAAAACAAAGTTACTTGGGTCAGTTTTATGACTTCAGAAGACTTGGAAAGCAACATGAGTTAATAGTTGTATACAGGATTTGGTCAGTTTTTGCAATAAATACCTGTGATTGTACTTTATTTGCCTGTTATGTGTTTTATATTGTTTAGAAGTGGGTAGGTTTAGGATAGGAGTGGGGTTAGTTGCTCCAAAATATAATAGTAGCCTATAAATAATAATAAAATCATGTCTGCTTTTACAAATGCAAATAATTAAATGTGTCTTGATCTGACACATTGGGCAAACAACTGAAATCAATGGAGTTCCCTGTTTGTCGATATAGTGACATCTAGGGGTACCTTGGTTTGCACGGGGCTTGCACTCATTAGCGTTGCATGGATCAGCAGAATGAGGCATCTACGATCGATATATCTATTACCACGCTCATATTTTGACCTCACTTAGCAGAAGTTATGGCTGAGCTCAGAGATGATCACATTCATCTGATAAGAGGTAAAATAATAGCATAAATACTGCTCGTTTTCTTGCAGAAACTGATTGTTTCGCTAGATAAGACCCTTATGCATCGTCTGGTATCGTTTGGTATCGTTTAAAGCCCTTTGAAGCTGTACTGAAACTGTCATGTGGACCTTGAACCGTTTGGAGCCCATTGAAGTCCATTATATGGAGAAAAATCTCTTTTCGACTGCAGAAAGAAAGACATGGACATCTTGGATGACACAGGGGTGAGTAAATTATCAGCAAAAGTTTATTTAAAAGTTAACTAATCCTTTAAACATGCAAGTTGATTGTACTTAAAAGGCAGCAACTTTTTTTTTTACAGTGTAGCGTCTTCATTGTGGCGTCCACAAGGAAGGCACTTGACCATGCTTCAGATTTTGATGCCTTGGGAGTGAGAATGGGTTGCGTGATATTATCGGAAATGCAATTAATCATTCAGCCCTAATGAGAAATTTCAGTTGTAACATCTCATACCTGTACCTCAAAATGAGTGTATCACTGAGAAATGTCCTTCTCAAGTCGTCCTTGCGGTGGAGTTTTGGGTTGAATAAGTTCTTCCAATGTTTCATCATCAGACTCACGCTCAAATTGAAATGGTAAAATCGATGTCATCGCTACTGTCTTTACAGTGGGTACAATCACTGAGGACTGAGGAAGCCTCCTGAGCTGAAGTTCAGTTATGGTAATGGTCAAACAGTAGACGAATGTATATTATGAGAAAATTAAAGTGTTTTTTGACATTTTGATGCATGTAAACATGTTGTAGGAGACCTCCAAAACAAAATTAGTAGCCTTTAAAATAGGGGCACTTTTAAAAAAAAACATTAAAACAATTTTAAATCACATTTTTGAACTATTTACGTAGAGAGCATACAGAAAAGTAGCTTATTGGGGTTTGGAAAAGAGCAACAATTTATGTGTTTGTTTAGACTGAGAAGAGAGCAGGTTCACACTCTCACACACACAAGCTCTTGTGGAGCATCAATCACCCCTGCTTGCTCTATGTGTGACCGAGTCCCTTGTCCAGATTGATGTGCTGAAATGCACCTCTCCATCTCAATCTCTCTCTCTCTGTTTCACTTCCATCCTCGTCTTCTTGTTTAACTTTTATTGCACTGCTATAATTTTGTTAGGCTTATTTTAATCCTTTCAATGAATAAAACTTTAGTTGCAGTTCAAGCTGTCCTTATTTTTAAAAAACACTGCATTCCACTCCCCTCATTTGACTCTCACAAGTGCAATATTTACAAAAGCAAAAAGATAAAAAATATTTGAACACCCTGCAGCATGTTCTCATTAACCATAATACACTGTGCCTTCAGCAGACTCGGAAGCCCCAACCACTTACATTGCTAGTCAAGCCGCCACTCAAATCAAGAGCAGATCCTAGACGTGATTATGGTTAGAAGCCTAATCCATGTTTTAGCACTGCTGTTATCGCCCTCCGCAGAAAGCTTCTCGTGAGATCACATCTCAACAAACAACCTCGCATTCATTAAGTCCAATATGCAACACTGCAACAACATGAAAAAACACCAAAGAGGAACAACAACGTACTTTCTCGAACTGCCAAAAACACATCATCGCTAACAGAATCGCAATCTTCGCCTCCGCATTCTTGTTAATCCTAAAAAACAACACACAGCTTAAGATGTTAATCACAGGTTTAATCAGGCCGAGGGTGTGACGAAGGAACAGAATCAAACCGAGGTGAAATGTAGAGATGAAGGGGAAGGAAAGATGAAAAAATGAAATGGTGCAAATGATGGTTCTGAGGCGCATTTTTAATAGGCCAGTTTTTCTGTGCGAGAGCGCCGCTGTTTTGATACTCAGACACTCATAAATCACAGTGACCCAAAACAATGACTGATCTTCCTGAATCTCTCACGGCAGCATTTGGCTTTCTTAACCTGTGTCTGCTGCTAACTTTGGCAAATGGAACGAAAGGAGTGAAAGATAGAGGAAAAAGAGAAAGCAGGGCCGTCCGTTTCAAGTGCGGCGAGATGCGTCTGAAATAGAAGCGTGTTGTTATTCCAGAGCAACAATGCGTTTGGCTGTTTTTGTACGACCTCTCCTCCATCACTGTTCACTCCGACACCTTCTCAGAAAAAGGCGAAAAACACCCAGAGGAACACTGTATCCTCAGAGGTTGCTGTTTCAAAGCTCATTAGATGTTTTGTTTTAGGGTAAAGTGTGTAATTTCAAAATCCAAATTGCAAAAATAATGATTGCTTTCAAACAAATTTCCCTGAACAAACAATAAACGATAAATTTTCCATAGTGCCATAGTTTGAGCCACTGTTTCTGTGCAAAACAAATGACAGAATTAGTGACTAAAGTCCCTTTTCCACCAAAATTCCATGGAACAATTTGTCCCAAGAACTTTTTCCTCAGACCTGTTGCTGTGTAGCGTTTCCATCACGGTCTAAAGTACCATGAATATTAGTCCGGTGATACAGGACTGCGCGACTTTCCAGTTCCCGCTGGATTTCATCCTTTGCATATAAGACTGAACATCATAGTCTCTGTCCGGAGAAGCACAAGTAGCCGCCCACCAACTGCCAGTCCAGAATCTCCTGGTCTACTACGACGAACATCGTCAGCGGTTCCGGACCCTGGCCCTCGATGAGTCCGGCCAACCCTTCGTCTTCGCTCAACAGCTCAAAAGGATAAGAGGGAAAGTGACGGTTGCTCAGTTGGGGGAGGTGGATTCAGGATCTTTGGGAATGGTTCCGGGGGAACAGAGCGCTCTGGGAATCCCCATTCTCTCAGAGCGCGATGATTTTCCCCTGGAACAGTCCCAGGATGAGATGCTGAAACATGCGTATAGTCAGGTCCGTTCCATCGACGGCCACCTCCTCCATCCTGACCAGCCACTCTCCTATCCCTATTTTTCAATTATAAAAGATAGGTTGTATCGGGTGGCCCAAGACGCCCAGTCAAAGCAAGATACAACCCAGTTGTTAGTACCTAAAAGCTGCCGGGAAATGCTTTTCCAGGCGGCTCATTCTAATCCAACGTCCGGGCATTTAGAACAAACGGCTACACTAAACCGTCTCATGGCCCGGTTCTTCTGGCCGGGCATTCACGAGAATGTGCGCAAGTGGTGTGCGTCTTGTCGTAATGGTCAGTTGGTGAATCCACCGGCCACCCCAAAAGCACCACTGTGCCCCCTTCCGTTGATGCAGGTCCCCTTCGAACGAATTTATATGGACCTCAGCGGGCCATTAGAACGGTCAGCACGAGGGCATCACTTTGCTTTAGTACTCGTAGACTATGCAACGCAATATCCTGAGGCAGTCTGAGGCGCTCTTCACCATTTTGGCGAAAAGTGTGGCGAGCGCGCTGTTCTCTTTAATCTCCCGGGTGGGAATCCCGAAAGAAATTCTCACCGATCAAGGCACGGCTTTTATGTCACGCACGATCCGCAAACTCTACGAATTGTTGGGCATTAAATCAATTCGCACCAGCATCTATCACCCACAAACCGACGGGCTGGTGGAACGTTTTAATCGCATGTTGAAATTCATGATTCGTAAGTTTGTTCACGAGGACGCCAAAAATTGGGATAAATGGCTAGAGCCTCTGTTGTTCGGTGTCCGCGAGGTAAAAAGTGGTTCAGGATGAATTAGAGGCTATGCTCGACATGGGCATGATAGAAGAGTCCAGCAGTGACTGGGCGAGCCCGATAGTTTTAGTGCCTAAACCTGACGGCTCGGTCTGGTTCTGTGTGGACTATCGTAAAGTGAACGCGGTGTCGAAGTTTGATGCTTATCCAATGCCGAGGATTGACGAATTGCTTGATCGGCTAGGGACCGCTCGTTTTTATTTGACACTGGACTTAACTAAGGGATATTGGCAGATCCCCTTGTCTCCAATGTCCAAATAAATAAAAAGCTTTCACCACGCCGTTTGGATTACACCAGTTTGTCACCCTTCCTTTCGGCTTGTTCGGGGCTCCTGCTGACCTTCCAGCGTCTGATGGACAGAATTCTCCGGCAGCATGCTGCATATGCCACTGCCTATCTGGATGATATCATCATCTACAGTGCAGACTGGCAGCGTCATATGAGCACTTGTGAGCTGTCCTGAAGTCGCTGAGAAGGGCGAGGCTCACCGCCAACCCGAAGAAGTGTGCAATTGGGCGGGTGGAAGTAAAGTATCTGGGCTTCCACTTGGGTCATGGTCAGGTGCGTCCCCAAATTGACAAGACCGCAGCTGTTGTGGCCTGTCCAAGACCCAAGACCAAAAAGGAGGTTAGACAGATCCTGGGGCTAGTGGGCTATTAAAGGAGGTTTGTGCCTAATTATTCGGACCTCGCTAGCCCGCTGACTGATCTAACTAAAAAGGAGGTACCAGATACGGTTCAGTGGACGGAGCGGTACCAGCAGGCTTTTACTCAGATAAAGGCTGCTCTGTGTGGTGGACCACTCTTGCAAGCTCCTAATTTTTAATTCCTGTCCCAGGAGGTGGAGGGTGTAGAGCGGCCGGTGCTGTACATCAGTCGCAAGCTCTCTAAGAGAGAGACGATGTACAGCACCATTGAGAAGGAGTGTTTGGGCCGTTCTCACCCTTCGCTATTACCTCCTGGGGCGGGAGTTCACCCTCTGTTCGGACCATGCCCCCTTGCAGTGGCTCCACCGCATGAAAGATACCAACGCGCGGATCACCCATTGGTATCTAGCTTTACAGCCTTTTAAATTCAAGGTGGTCCACAGGCCGGGTGCTGGCTGGCTGTGGCTGACTTCCTCTCCAGGAGGGGGGGGGGGGGGGTCTATATCTCCCAGCTCTAATCTGCTGAATGCAATTATAAGTGATTAAGATATTATTAAACATCAACATCATTATTTTCTGTAAAGCTGCTTTGAAACAATGCGTTTTGTGAAAAGAGTTATACAGATTAATTTGACTTGACAATTTAATTTTGTCAAACAGGTCTGGTGAAGTACAAATGCTGGGTTAAAAAAGGTAATTTCTTTTAATGTTTGAAGAAAATTACCTCTAAAGTCTACAGATCTATAGTCTGGCTGCAGATGCAAGCCAGACAGAAGACAGTTTTTTTTTGGCTGGATCTATGTAAATATAGCTGTGGCTGCGTTTATGTGTACAAGTTATAGATTTGGAGAGTCTATTTAAACCCAGTTCTGTGATGTTGACGAAAACTGCCTTTTTGTCTTAACACGTCAATCCTTTTCCCAACTGTTTCTCTTTGTTTCGTCTTTGATAAGCCTCTCTCAGCGAGTTCTCTTTAGTTTTCTCTCATCCCTCTCTTTTTTGAACTTTCACGTCGTTTTCTGCCTTCTTTTATACATAAAAGCTGCCTCTCCCGTCCCACCTGCCAGTCTCTCATACATTCTGAGTGAACATCCATTTTTCTTTTTGTTTCATCACTGTTTTATATGCAGGTCTCTCTTCTCACCACCTTCACTTCATTCCACATTTTCTATTTCTCTTCCATTCTTGCTCTATGACAAGTTTACCCATCTTAAAATTCTCAGTCCATGCACAATGTGCACTCACTCAAGCAGAGCCATTACGAATGTGAGAATGATTCCCGAGGCCCACAGGTACAGTACAAGGTGATCATAACAATAACAGTAGGGTTGATGTAAGATCAGGTATAATTAATTCAATATATTTTGTACAATTAAAAAAATACCTGATTGAAAGAAAAGCAAAAAATATGAT
Source organism: Romanogobio albipinnatus (assembly GCA_023566225.1). NCBI lineage: Eukaryota > Metazoa > Chordata > Actinopteri > Cypriniformes > Gobionidae > Romanogobio > Romanogobio albipinnatus. The sequence goes on from CM042241.1 coordinate 19,201,979, forward strand.
ATTTTCAAAAAGTGTTGGTAACTAAAACGTTTTACCATTCACTTCCTGTTATGGAACGTACACTCAGGACACAAAGAGGAATGGTTTACAGAGTTTATTTCAACAGCATGAAGCAACTGGCAGATTCAACAGGTGAGTGAATACTCAAAGGAGACTTTGAATCCAGAGGATGAGAGTGTAATGTAATGTATTTTCCTTACAGGTCAGATGAACACGGAGAATGAAGGTGACACTTGGATAAATGGGAGTTCTGATGAAGGTGCAGACGAGGTGCAGGTGTGTGTGTGTGTGTGTGTGTGTGTGTGTGTGTGTGTGTGTGTGTGTGTGTGTGATAATGAAGTGCATGCAGGTGAGAGTCAAGGAGGATGCTGAGAAGTGAAGTGCAGAAGTGACAGGTGATCATGTGACTTTAACACTTCCATTGTATGGACACAAAGCAAACACACGGAAAACAAACTTTTATGTTCAACAAATGTTTGGATGAGAGTGGGTATATTATGAGAATTTTTGGGGGTGAACAATCCATTTCAAGTTGCGATTCCTATGTTGGCAAACACATTACATTTGGTAAATACTAAATTTGTTAAATTCCTATGTTAAAAATGCACCATCTTGAACATGCCAAAGTTAATACATGAAACTGAATTATTTTTAAAATAAATGTTAATTAATTTTACGTTTATGTCATTACATCTATTTAAGCATATCATAAGTTATCATAAGAAATAAGATCAAATATAAGAGATCTGAGATGAAAGATAAAAAGATAACACTGAGAACAGGAAAAAAGAAGTAATCAATGACTAACCTTCCCAATATGGATTAAATTATTTATGTTCCTCAAAGTTCTACAAACAATACCCTATAATGACAACATGCAAATTTATTAAAAATAAAAAAATCACATGTACAAAAGTATTCATAGCCTTTGCCATGACACTCAAAATTGAGCTCATGTGTATCTTGTTTCCACTGATCATCCTGGAGATGTTTCTACAACTTGTTTGGAGTCCACCTGTGGTAAATTTAGTTGATTGGGCATGATTTGGAAAGGCACACGCCTGTCTATATAAGGTCCCACAGTTAACATGGCTGAAGGACTCTCAGACCATGAGAAACAAAATTCTCTGGCCTGAATGGCAAGCGTCATGTTGGGAGGAAAGCAGGCACCGCTCATCACCTGGCCAATACCATCCCTACAGTGAAGCATGGTGGTGGCAGCATCATGCTGTGGGGATGTTTTTCAGCGGCAGGAACTGGGAGATTAGTCAGGATCGAGGGAAAGATGAATGCAGCAATGTACAGAGACATCCTTGATGAAAACCTACTCCAGAGCTCTCCGGACCTCAGAGTGGGGCGAAGGTTCGTCTTCCAACAGGACAACGTTCCTAAGCACACAGCCAAGATAACAAAGGAGTGGATACGGGACAACTCTGTGAATGTCCTTGAGTGGCCCAGCCAGAGCCCAGACTTGAACCCGACTGAAAATCTGAAAATGGCTGTACACCAACCCTCCCCATACAACCTGAGGGAGCTTGAGAGGTCCTACAAAGAAGAATGGGAGAAACTGCCCAAAAATAGCTGTGCCAAGCTTGTAGCATCATACTCTGTAATGACTCTGTAAGACTGTAATGGGCCCAAAGGTGATTCAACAAAGTATTGTGCAAAGGCTGTGAATACTTATGTACATGTGATTTGTATTATTTATTTATTTATTTATTTTTATAGCCTACATTTGCAAAGATTTCAATCAAATGTGTAAAAAGTGAAGCGCTGTGAATACATTCCGGTTGCAATGTATGACTAAAGGCCTGTTCACACCAAGAGCGGTAATAACTAGCGTCCACCTCAATGCACGATAACATTCTGATTATTATAAGTGCATGCTTTCAGTTATTTAATCTACTGCATTAAATGCTCAAGCTCTTTGAAGTTTTTTCAACGTTTTTTATTGTTCACCAGCTGAAAAAAAATATTCTGAAAATGATTCTAGCAGTATCATTCCTCTGTGTTATCATTATTGTTGTGTTGTAGACTTCCCTATTCTCATAGAATTAGAATGATTATTAAAACTTAGTTATAATAGTAACTTAGTTAAATAAGTTGACAGAGCATGATTAATGGCCAGGTCTTTGTTTGATCTATACCACAATAAAAGATACATGGCCAAGAGCATTATACAGTCTGTTGTGCTTGTTTGTAAGGCTCGCAATTTGGCCAAAATGTTGTGATTATATATTAACATGGCTATAAAATAATAATAATTATATTAATTATTAATATTATTATTGTTGATATTATATTACTAAATCATATATATATATATATATATATATATATATATATATATATATATATATATATATATATATATATTAGTATATATTAGTAGTGGGCCGTTATCGGCGTTAATGTGCTGCGTTAATGCGAGACTCTTATGGGGCGATAAAAAAAAATCGCCATTAATCTATTCTCAAAGTTGGGTTGGGAGCTGGGTCTATACTACGCAAGCTATGATGACTTTCACCTTGATATTTTAGCGCGGATGTACACCTAGCCGAATTGCACTATAGGGGCGAGAGAACGAGTCTTTGAACCTGTGTGTATGCCTACAGGTGTTGTCAAAAATATCCATATTTCGCTATGTATCGATACTGAAATATCTGCAACGATACGATACTCATTTTCTACAGTATCGATATCAGCTGCGCTCTCCTCTCCTCTCCTCTCCTCTCTGACCGACAGCGAGTGACACGCACCCGCCTCCTCTCATTCAGTCCGTTTAATCCTCTGAACATTGTGAACGGGTGTTCTGCTGGACTTTTGTTAGTATTGGTGTGACCGGTCTGAATTTCGCGTGGGGTTGCACATAACATTAATTCTACTAATTCCCGCAGATTTCGCGCTAGCATCTGAAGCGCGCACACACATACCGTAATAAAGTTGCCTCTGACATACAAGTGCAAAAATTAGCTCCTTTTTCCAGCTTATTAATGGTCAAATACACTCAAAAATGTCTCAATGCCCATCTTGGTGAGTTTTAACGTAAACACAGTCGTAACCAGCTCACATGAACAGTGTTTGGATATGCGTGCGTCAGGTCTTAAAGGGACAGAAGTTATTTATTATTCTACTACAAAACGGGGCCGGCTCTATGCATGGGCAGGGGTGGGCTGAGCCCACCCAAACGTCTGCCTTGCCCACCCAATCAGAATTTAGGAACTGATAGTGTTCATTTGTTTTTACTATTTGTGCATTGATTAAAACAATCTGAGATGGGCTCGGTGTTGAAAGTTTTGATGAAGGGCTGTAGAATGCCCCAAACAATCACAAAAATAACACCAGAAATATTTACTTTATTAACTGAAAATAAGCATTGTAAGCTACGCGCGCGCTTCAGTCTGTAGCAGAAAAGCAGAGGCTGCAGTCACACGAACGAAAACGGGCAGAAATATTTGCGTGCTATTAAGGTAATTACGAGATGTTGTATTCGTGAATATGTATCATGTAAATATTAATATGCATCTCTGATTTTATTTTTTTATTCATGCCAAGTTGAAATGCATGCTCATTTAAGAACGTGCATTTATTGCATGGACAGAGCTAGAACATAATGTAGCTACCGGTAAGTGTTTCAAATGCAAGTGCATAGTTCAGTTGAAACCTTGCCCTCTTTGGCTTGCTGTTGATGCTGTAAACTAAATGTAGGCTACGAGGCAAGCTGACTGTTTAAATAACAGCACTGAAATAAAAATGCGCTGTTTATCTTTTAATCAGTTTAGGGCCATTCACGCAGGACGCGTTTGTGCGGTTAAAAACGCGATGCAGGTAGGCCTATAGAGACAAGTTTTTTAAAAATGTTTTCTTTCTTTCTTTCTTTTTAAATGAGTGCCGCGTTTATAAAGCCGCGTCATGCACGAAATCTGCAAAAGTATGGAAGAGATGCGAGCGCACCGGTCTTGGGCGGGTCGCCAGGATGATTTTAAAAAAGGAGCTACATTAGATTTAGGGCCTACATTAAAAATAAAAAATAATCATTTTGTTTTCATTAAATCAGTCTAGGCATATAAAAGGAATAAATTCGCGAAATATATTTGACTTAAATAATTAACAGATTAACAAAAAGAAAGAAAAACTGCAACAGTGCTGTTGAGTTTGGTTCATTATCGTGAGGCGGCGCTCCTCAAACAATCTTGCACATCTTGTTTTTCTTTATTTTACAATAGCACAATGTAAGTAAACACTTTGCAATTTTGAACGATGCCCTACTCTTATTATCTGGATGACCAAAATGACGGAGTAGGCTATTTTATGTTTTCACATTTTTGCACATGTGAAGAGGATGATTTTTCCATCAGTATTGGGACATGAGTGAACAAAGCCTATAATAAATAATCGTGAGCGCTGGTTACTTTCAGATTCTCATTCATTTCGTTTTGGTTTTATATATATATACTTATATTTTTTAATTATTGATCTGTTCTGAATACCGTTACATTTAAAGGATGTTGTAACGCATTGTGTCCAGAGGAAAATCGAGATAGCTCACTTAACTGGAGTTAGGCTATTGTAGACATGGAGGCGATGGACATTTCACAGCTCCACTTTATTCCCCGTGAAACTCGCGTAACAGTCCGTCACAAACGCTAGCATTACTTAATCAACAAAACAACTTGATTTGAGCAACAGAAAATAACCCGCATACATGGGAGTGCTGGAGGCGCAGAGCGCACATACAGCGCAGGCAGTTCAACAGGGAGCGCGCAGCTCTTAAAGGGGCCACAACATATTCCTACTCGTTACAATTTGTTGTGGAGTGAGGGGAAATAAAATAACCTATAGCTATGTTTGTAGTGTTTATAATGTTTGTAGTACTTTTACCGGTATTATTTCTGAATGCAATCAAATGTGACTTATACATGACTTACCTGGGGTTTTTTTTGTGTTTTTTTTTTTTTTCAACCAAACGATTATTTGGTTAAAATTCTTGTTGGTTGGTTAACCAGTTAATTAGCCTCCCATATATAGGTCTAGCTATCAAATTAGTGCAGAATGTTGCGAATACGCATCAATAATCAAAAGCGTTTGTGTGGAAAACTGCTGAGATGAATTTGTGCCATCTAGAGAATAGAGTCAAATGACCAATTGTATACAAGTAGGCTTTTCTTATGCTTGGCTTGACTTGTTTGAATGTAAATGGCTGTAGGCCTATAGTTTATGGGTGGCGAAAAAAAAAAAAGTAAACCCAACCAAAAAAAAAATGCCCACCCGGGATATCTGCCAGCCCACCCTTCTATAGGTGCTTAGAACCGGGCCTGCTACAAAAAGACAAACGATCACTTACGAGCACACATATTCTGTGATATTTCAATTATGTGATAATTCAAATGATCCATTTTAATATAGATTAATCTAGATTAATTCCAAAATAAATTTCTAGATTAATAAAATTAATCTATGCCAACCACTACTATATATATATATATATATATATATATATATATATATATATATATATATATATACCACAACAACCAAACCTTAAAATCCCTGGTAATAACCCCAAATTTGACACACACCAAGTCAAAACCAAAAATCTATAGGAAAATATATATATTCAACTTTTTTGATACCACAGTTGTTTGATTAACATTAAAGGTGCCCTGCCCCATGTATTTCATTACATTTGTGGTAATGTCTAAAGTTCTACCATGGACTCTGTAAAAAAATTAATTATGGAAAAAATGCCTTGGTTACTATGTTTCAAGCCATTCTAGCATGGTATAGGAAGCCCCTTGACTCTGATTGGCTAACAGCTAGCCAATGAGAGCCTGGCTATCAGCATCCTTTACCCAGCGCAACAAGTAGAGGAACTTTGTTTACAATCGTCTGGAATCGCTGCAGAAATGGCTTCTTTAGGTATATATGACCCTGAATCTGAAGAGGAGACAGCCATGGATGTGTCTGAATGGTAATTTATGTGTAAAGTAAACCATCAAACAGTTTGAAAAGTTATCAAATGTATTCGTGGCAATTGTCTTCAGACATTTTCACTTTTAAAACAATACTCTATTGGCTAGTGGTCAAATGTGTTTATATGACAAAAAGTGCTATGCCTGCATTTGGAGACATGGCGACTGCCTTAGATAGAAATTCAAAGACAGATAGCCTACTTGTAATTTTGGCATTACAGAAGCAAAGATGGTTTGAGCCTGGTAGTTTTGCCATTTGAAATGATAATTACAGTATGTTCTTATAGCTTATTACACGGCTCTTCAGAGTGCTGCAGATTTCATTCACGGGCCTTACAAACGTTCGGAGGTCTGTTAAATCTATAATTACCATTGCAAAGTATATAATGACTGCTGTCAATGGAAACAGGTTTTGTGCTTTTGATTCACGTCTTTCATTTAATTCCGCAAGAAGTCCGTTCGCTTATTGCAATGGAATTTCATCGAAAGTGTAACTCAGCTAGTAAAACGTTGCCACGCAACACCTGAAACTGTCAAGTTCTAGCTGTGTGGCAAACTATTTATTTTGCTAGCGGAAGCCAGGAAACAGTAACAAAATAATTTTTAAAGACCCATTGTGTTAAGTTTCTTTCCTTGTTTTGGCAAGTGAGATATAAGCGAGATGTCTGCCGGTAATTCTCTGACAATAAGTCCCTACAATGTGCATTGTTGAAGTTAGGGCTGCACATTTATACAAAAAAATGTCTAATCGTGATTACGATTACGGTGGCCACGATTACGTAATCGCCCAAAGCGATTACAAAACAAAACATTCTGCATGCTTAAGAGGTGTGTTTAGAGCATGTTATGTTGACTGGTCGAATGCATGCGAAACACCAGCACGATAGCCCCCGCCATTTTAAAAAGGCTGTGTACACAGCCTATATACTCCACGAACTAACTCTTGCCACCGTCACCTCTGGCTTTTGGCTTGCTTAGTTGGGGACACTCATTGCTCAACTACATTACTGATCTGCTCGCATTGACATTATATGAGAACTGAACTGAGCTGGATGACATCACTGTTTTCTCCAGAGCGGCTGTACAGCCGAATCACATTCTGTAGCATTATTGTCCTGTTAACAGTGTGAAGCCAAGCGAAACATGATTATGTATTTCTCAGCTAGTCACACCGGACATCAACCACACGGCAAACGCCAATACTTTTTCATATAATGTCTACTTTCTTTGTATAATAGTAGACAGGACTGTTAAAAAGATCGTAAGCTAATGAAGACGGAAAATGTGAGCGCTGTGTGCAAATTTTAAAAGTAAAAACAACAAGCACGGTCACTTAAGAGTTACTGGCGGTGTGAATGCAACCAGCCCCTATTATTGTACCATGCACAATTTTTTACTTTTTTTATTTAACCACTTAAAGTTTGCGGACATCATGTATATACTTTCAGTTTTATATGTCTGTGGAGGAGCTCTGACCTCATATGTGGTACCATGTGAAAGCTTAGAGTCTCTACTTTCTGGAGATATGCATCACTTTGGCATTTGTTTTACACAAAGTAACTTATTTACATAAAATTACTCTGGTACCATTTCCGTATGGATTTGCCCTATCCAAATTGAAAAGCTTCCTATACCCACACACAGTGGTCTAAATACACAATTTTGGTGTCATTTTACAGGAAACCATTTGATGTTTTATAAACCACTGCTAAAAGTGATACACATGTAAGTATATGTTGTCTGAGCTGTAATAACCCCCCCAAAAAAGATACGCTTTTTTTTTATTTTTTTGGTTACAAATTCATTTTTGAAAGTATGTAACTCAGGCCCTGTGTGCTCTAGCACCCTGCAGACAGTTTGGGCTTTTTCCACTATATTCCAGAAAAGACTGGAAAAAAGATTTTTGTCTGGATCATGTATGCAAGGTTTATATAGGAATATGACCGTTTTTATGTAACTTCCGAATGCAGTTGCTTCAAACTATGCTATAAAGCTATTCAAAACATCATTCAAATGTAAATTGTGACAATCGTAATTAATAATCGCAATTACAATTTCAAGGGAATAATCGACAATTATGATTTTTGTCATAATCGTGCAGCCCTAGGTGAAAAGCTTAGTTCTATTCGTGCATAGCACAAAATCATGTTGACGTTTAGCCATCCTTGCTGTATACCAAAACTGTCACTGAGCTAGACAAATTCTGTGGGCGCGATCTCAAATGGGCGAGCTCATGAATAGTAATGAGCTCAGGCAATACCACATCAGATGGACCAGCTTTTGAAGTTGGCCTGATTTCTCCGCTTATTTCTTTTCAGTGGCTAGAGCTGACAGAGGAGGTAGCAGTTCATTTTTACATTCATGACATAACACAAACACATATGGACCTAACATATTTAAAAAAATACAAGTGTAAACGGTTTTGTGTGGCAGGTCACCGTTAATGAAACCCACAGCCTATAAGATCTACTGTACCTTAAATAGTATAATTTTTAAATAGTATAATTGCGAGATATAAACTCACAGCACAGTGTAATTGCGAGTTTATATCCCACAATTCTGACTTTTTAACTTGCAATTGTGTGTTTTAGAATTGTGAGATAAAAAATGTGCAATTATCTTCATTTTTTTAATTCTTCATTATTTTTTATTTTATTATTATTAATCAAATATATACAGTATACTATATATTATTTTTTTTGTGGCAGAAAAAAAGCTTCCGTACAATACTGATATTTATGACTGTCTTTATCTCTTTATATTCAAATACAGATTTTTAACGAAACAAACAAACAAAAACGCAGGGAGCCCTTTAAGCTTCTTTTTTGTTGATAAGCACTTTTCATTATAAGGTTGGCACATGCTGAGTTCCCAAGTGCACATTAAAGTGACCTGAACCAAAAGAACAGATGCAGAGATGGCGTTTGTGCAGAGCAACATTTACTGCAAAAAGAGTCGCTCTGAGATGCTGCAAAACATTGGCGAATAATAAGCTGCTTTTTGCAATTTGATAACTATACCATAACATCCTTTTGGTTTTATTTTGATTGATCGTGCAGCCCTAGTTTAAATGGTTCAGGGTTGATACAAGTGAAATAGACATCTTGTAAATTTTATTGTTTTCTTTCCAATAGTATTTTACACATTTCAAACACTGTGCCATACACTCAGCAACATGCAGAATGCCCTCCATTGTGCATGGGCCAGCACTACGCACATTTTCTCTGTCTAGTTTAATATTTATTATTACCAACACTGGGCTACACAGTGGGTAGTATATTTCTCTCAGCACTGAATAGCTCACAGTAAATTCACAGATATGAACGCTAACCATCCACTCTCTGAGTTATAATGAGGGTCACATTCAGCAATGAAATGTTGTAGAACTTTGCAGATAAGAGTCTGGAGTTGTATTGCTGCATTTGAGATAAAGTATAGTGATCTGTTTGATCTTAAACGAGCCTGTAAAATGAGCGTCTATCTATTCACCCAAATGAACGTGCCACATGATTAAATAAAGAATATTTCCACACACACACACACACACACACACACACACACACACACACACACACACACACACACACACACACACACACACACACACACACACACACACACACACACACACACACACACACACACACACACACACACACACACACACACACACACACACACACACACACACACACACACAGAGATGTGGGACATCTGAAAAAGAAAAGAATAATTCACATGCAGCAGGCTTGTTTATTCATACACAATAGGAAGTTCAGATAAAATGTGACCTCACTGTATAAACATCAATGGATAGCCAAAGAGGAAAGAGCATGACCCATAACAGCGTAAGGCGATGAAAGTCATGTATATTCTCATGGGGAAGAAATATTACTTACTTTATCTTAGACAACGAGATTAAATGGAGTACAAATGGAGTCATTTTAGCACCACAATATGACTTTAGCGCCAGTTATGTGACACAATAACGTATTTGATGTTTAACATGCAGTTTGAGTGGGATTCTAAATCTAATAGTAATAGTAATCTAAAATGTGTTTCCTCAACAAGTTTCAGAATTAAGGTTTCAAACACACCAAGATCCCAAAAGCCAAGATGCTATAGTCTGCAAGTCAGACATTTTATTATAATCTCAAAAATGTTGAATTATTTTACCCACATTCATTTTATAGCTCTAAATGTTTACTGTATGTCTCCTAATTTAGGAGAACAATCTGAAACTGAGTTGAGCCATAAGTGACAAGCCAACTGAGCTATAAAAGAGTAACTTTGCAACTCCGCTGGTGACTTAGCAACATGTCCTCACTCCACATGGTTAAAGCGTAATCTCTTTAAAGTTATATTTAGTTTGAGGCAGACAGTAGTGTCTGGCCTGAATATCCTTGGTGATGTACTGGCTGCTTTTCTGATAAAAGTGTCATTGAACTTTTGCCCAGTGTAGTAGATTAGATTAAATCTCTGCCTAATTATCTCAATGATTACACTCAACAGCCAACATAGCTTTTTGTTTTCTGTTTTAGCACCTTGTCTGTGGGTTAGATAATATTTGGATATAACAGATAAAACAAAAAGAATGCAAAGATGACATTGTACTAAAACAACTTATTCATGCCCACACACTCCAGGACTTCATATTTCTTGGAGGTCCTGTGTCTTTAAGAGAGTCATTACATAAGAGAACATCCACATGCCTTTGCTTTACCTGACTTTCAATTAATTAAATTATACATTTAATTAGGATGTGTCAATTTAACACTTAAATTATTGTAATTACAAGTAATTATAAAAAAATAGCAATTTTTAGAAGAAATAATATATTTTGACTTCTAAAGCCACCTTTTTTTGGTCAAGTTTATTCAATAATTGATTTGTCTGGCAGAATAATAAAATTTCCTTGAATTATCTACAAATACTCATATGCATTTGTTGTGATTAATTTGATCAATTTAGGATTGTGTGCCATTCAGAATCGAATTGAGAATGATGCAAAACTGCAATTAAAATTTGAATATAAAGAAGTACAATTAAAATGAAATGAAAAGCAAATAAATTTAAATACATATATTTTTCAATAATAATTTTTAAAAAAGCATCAAGACAAACACTGAATGTTGGCTTGACAAAGCCTGCTTTGAAATGTCTTGGACAAATACATTTTAGGTTTCTAAAATGTTTAAAACAGCTTTTTAAAATGGTTAAAAAGTCTTAGATAGAACAACAAACAGGACGACAACCGAACGAAAGAGTGATGGATGATAGATGAGAGCTAGACAGACAAACAGAGAGCCATTTAGATAATTTATGTATTTACTATGCTACATTTTAAATGTATATATGCTTTGGGAACATCTGGATACACAGTCGTGCTAATAAAGCTCACTTTGAAATTGAACAAAAAATGAACAGACAGACAGACAGACATAAACAGACAGACAAAGACAGAGACATAGACAGAGAGAAAGAGAGACATAGACAGACAGACAAAGACAGAGACATAAACAGATGGACAGACAGACAGACAGACGTAGACGTAGACAGACAAAGAGACATAGACAGACAGACAAAGACATGGAGACATAGACAGACAGACAGACAGACAGACAGACAAATACATAGAGACATAGACAGACAGACATAGACACTGATCAGCCACTCTAAAGATGAGCTCCTGAAAAATGATAAAAGATTAAGCCAAAAAGTGAGACAGAGAGTGAGATTGTCAGGGTTCTCCTCTGACAGCTCTGTATGTTTTGTCATTGTTTAATGTGTCCTTGTTTGTGTTGTGCATGAACACATGGCTCTGTCTTGGTTTGTGTTTGCCATGTGCTCCCTGTGTCCTGCCTCCTTGTTTCCTGTTACCACGCCCCCTTGTTTAGTCCTTGTCTAGTCCTCATTGATTAACTGATTGTGTGCTCACCTGTTCCTTGTTTGAGTGTGCTCACTCTTTCCTCGACCGTCTCTCAATACCAAGTACGCAAACTTCTGACTTGCGTCCTTGGTAGTTCAGACTTGCAAGTTCGACTCGGGAGAACGAACTCCAGAGGACGGGAAGAATCTTAGAAGTCTTAATACTACATTTTGTGAAACATTAACAGTATTTTTAAATTACGCCAGGGTTTCTCATACGCTATTGACGTTCGCTGGTTGGTGCGAGATGCATTTTGGGATAGTGGTCTGTCTGAAGTCCACAAGTCTCCTCTCGATGCAACCTCGATAAAAGTGTCGGATCAAGGACACATCCGGGGATTTGAACTGTGTTTGGCTGGCTAGATGTGAACCTGATGTGAACTTTGAATTGGAACAGTACTTGGGCAGAGACTGATGACATTTCACAAGTCCACAAGAACACAAGTACAGACAAGAACGCATATTGAGAAACGTCCCTCATGTTTTCTGCTCCTTGTTTGTCTGAGTGTGTTCAACTGTTCCTCATGTTCTCTGCTCCTTGTTTGTCTGAGTGTGTTCACCTGTTCCTCATGTTTTCTGCTCCCTTTATAAAGTGTGTTCTTTTCTTTTCATGTGGTTGCCGGTTCGTTATACGTGTGTTATGCTAGTTTTGCTAAGTGTTTGTGCTGCCTTTCGGTCTTGTCTTGTTGTCTGTGTCTCTAGTTCCTGTCCTGCAAGTAGAGCTTCCCTGGCAGCTTACTCTCCTTGCTTAGCTGCAAGCTTGGTGGGTTTCCTGATAAGACCTGACTGCATTGCCCTAGGATTCCTGCCTGGCCATCGCTGGTATCCTCTGGTCTCATGCTGCTCTGTCAGAACTGCTTTCCAGTCTACCACCTTCTGGAGTTAGTTATTGTGGCTGCACTTCCTGCCTGAGATTGTGCTGTTTGGACTGTTCACCTCCTCACCATTTCTTGTCTTGTCACTCATTCCTGCATTTGAGTCCTCTCTCATAGAACTGTGACAGAGATAATGACAACAAACAAGTAAAAAACAACAGAGGAACAACTTGGATTACTTTTTAATAAAAGAAAAACTGGAACCTGTGAATTAGCATCTGCTGAATCACCACTATATTAGCTAACTGCAGATTTCCCTCCAAAATGCTCATGGATTTTTTAAAGGAACTACAGCTGAAAAACATCACATAATTGTTGATTGTTGAACTTTCATTTTGTCTTTATTATTTGATTAAAGTCTTTTAATGTTCGCCGATTCCCACCTCCTTCTTCCCATAACAACAAACTCTACTACAGTTAGGAACACAGATACCAGTTCAGTCTAGGCAGCACAAGAAAAACACATATATTATTAATATGCAAAAAAGATCCCTCAATTTACATTTAGGCATTTGGCAGACACTTTTATCCAAAGCAACTTACAGTGCCCATATTACAGGGACAATCCCCCTAGAGCAACATGGAGTAAAGTGCCTTGCTCAAGGACACACTGGTGGCGACCGCTGGGATCGAACCAGCAACCTTCTGTGTGTCAGTTCCATGGTTTAACCCACTGGACCACCATCTCACAATTCTGAAGGCACCTAAAATCAAGTCCCACAGAATCGCTACAAACCCAAGAACTGAACCCCCCCAAAAAAGTCCCCTCAGTCAGCTGGTTCCCATTCAGTCGGTCACTCTCGACACCACGTCGGAGTACTGACGAATAGGAATCTCGCTCACGAGAGCCAATCTACTTTGAATGTAACTAAACGAGCCAATGCACATTGGCATGCAATGTTTGCAACAGGTGCTCATGCCACGCCGTGCGGGTATAATGCTCATTCGGACCATCAGGCTCGGCTATGCGATTTAGTTTGCCCGGCGCCCCCCCAGGTTCAAGGGCATCCGCTTCACCTCGGTGAATGCCGCAGATGCCCATGTCCTGTGTACGGAGATCACTGGCCTACTGGCGAAGGACGCGATAGAGCCGGTCCCTCCAGCCGATATGAAGACAGGCTTCTACAGCCCGTACTTGCTTTTACCCAAAAAAAAAACGGTGGATTACGGCCAATCTTGAATCTGCGAGTCCTGAATCGGAGCCTCCACAAGCTACCGTTCAAGATGCTCACGCAGAAACGCATTTTCGAATGCATCCGTCCCCAAGATTGGTTTGCAGCAATCGACCTGAAGGACGCGTACTTTCATGTCTCGATTCTTCCTTGACACAGGCCGTTTCTGCGCTTTGCATTCGAGGGTTGAGCATATCAGTACAGAGTCCTGCCCTTCGGGCTGTCCCTGTACCCCCGTGTCTTCATGAAAGTCACAGAGGGGGCCCTTGTGCCCATGAGAGAACAGGGCGTTCACATCCTCAACTATCTCGACGACTGGCTCATTCTAGCACAGTCCAGGGATCAGTTGTGCGAACACAGGGACCTGGTGCTCAGACAACTCAGCCAGTTGGGTCTTCGGGTCAACTGGGAAAAGAGCAAACTTGCCCCCATGCAGAGGATCTCTTTTCTCGGTATGGAGTTGGATTCGGTCGAACGGACAGCGCCCCTCACGGAGGAGCGTGTCCAGTCGATGCTAAACTGCCTAAACACGTTTCAAGGCAGGATGGTGGAACACGTTTCAAGGCAGGATGGTGGTTCCACTGAAACAGTTTCAGAGGCTCCTGGGGCATATGGAAGCCGCTGCGGCAGTAACACCGCTCGGCCTGCTTCATATGAGACTGCTTCAGCATTGGCTACACGGCCGAGTCCCGAGATGGGCGTGGCAACACGGCAATCACTGGGTGAGCATCACACCGGCCTGCCGCCAGTCCTTCAGTCCATGGTCAGACCCCTCGTTCCTTCGGGCCAGAGTGCCCTTGGAACAGGCACGCTGTGGTTTTCACGGATGCCTCTGCCTTGGGCTGGGGAGCCGCGTACAACGGCATGCAGTGTCAGGGGTTTGGACGGGCCTGCACCTGCATTGGCATATTAATTGCCTTGAGTTGCTAGCAGTGTATCTTGCTCTGAGCCGCCTCAAAGCATGGTTACGGGGCAAAGATGTACTGGTCCGCATGGACAACACTGCGACCGTTGCGTATATCAACCGACAAGGTGATCTGCACTCCTGTCGCATGTCGCAACTCGCCCGCCATCTCATCCTCTGGAGTCAGAAGTGTCTGAGGTCGCTTTCGGCCATTCATGTCCCTGGTGTGCACAACTGTGTGGCCGACGAGCTTTCACGAGCTGCGCTCCCAGGCGAGTGGCGACTCCACCCCCAGGTGGTTCAGCTGATTTGGAGACAGTTCGGGGTGGCACAGATCGACCTGTTTGCCTCCCCAGAAACGTCCCACTGCCAGTGGTTCTATTCACTGACCGAGGATACACTCGGCATAAATGCCCTTGTGCACAGCTGGCCCCAGGGGCTGCGCAAATATGCGTTTTCCCCAGTGAGCCTACTTGCACAGACTCTGTGCAAGGTCTGGGAGGATGAGGAGCAGGTCCTGCTGGTTGCACGGTACTGGCCCAACCGGACCTGGTTCCAGGACCTATGCTCCTCGCGACAGCCCTTCCTTGGCCGATTCCTCTGAGGAAGGACCTTCTGACTCAGAGACAGGGCACCCTTTGGCACCCGCGTCCAGACCTGTGGAAGCTTCATGTCTGGCCCCTGGACGGGATGCAGAGGTTCTAGGTGACTTACCCCAAGAGGTAGTTAACGCCATCACTTCGGCACGAGCACCGTCTACAAGACAGGCTTACGCCTTGAAGTGGAACCTATTCGTTTAGTGGTGTTCTTTTTGCTGAGACCCCCGAAGATGTTCGATCGCGTCTGTGCTTTCCTTCCTGCAACAGGGGTTGGAGCATAGGCGTCGCCCTCCACCCTCAAGGTTTATGTTGCTGCAATATCCGCCTATCATGACCATGTAGAAGGTAAGACGGTTGGGAAGCACGACCTGGTCGTCAGGTTCCTTAGGGGGGCGAGACTGTTAAATCCTCCTCGCCCCCCCCCCCCCCCCCCCATACCCTCTTGGGATCTTGCTCCGGTGCTCCGAGCACTTCAGAATGCCCCATTTGAGCCTTTGCAGTCAGCAGAGCTAAATATTCTGTCTATAAAGACTTTGCTTTTGGCTGCATTGGCCTCCATCAAGAGGGTAGGGGACCTGCAGGCATTTTCGGTTGACGAATTGTGCCTAGAGTTCGGGCCGGGTGATGCCTACGTGGTACTGAGACCCCGACCTGGCTATGTGCCCAAGGTTCCTACCACTCCCTTCAGGAACCAGTTAGTGAACCTGCAAGCGCTGCCCCCGGAGGAGGCAAACTCAGCCCAAGCTTTGCTCTGTCCTGTCCATGCTCTGAGGATTTACGTGGATA
This sequence comes from Romanogobio albipinnatus, assembly GCA_023566225.1. Lineage (NCBI taxonomy): Eukaryota > Metazoa > Chordata > Actinopteri > Cypriniformes > Gobionidae > Romanogobio > Romanogobio albipinnatus. The sequence continues at coordinate 19,218,215 of CM042241.1, forward strand.
GAACTCAAAGCTTCAGAACCTCAGATCAGACATGGCGAAACGTCTGGCATCAGGCCCCTTGCTGCTGAATCCTTGAGAACCGGTATTGGGCTCGGGTTATATGAGTGACCCTGCGGGATCCCATATTTCTTTCCACGGTCGCTCCTACGGGAAGCCAGTGTCTTTGCCTTGGGAGAGCCTTCCCGTCTGTGGGACTGAGCCCCCTCCTCCATTGTGGGCTACGGCTCAGCATTGTACTCCATATAACTCCTTCGGGGTACGATGTGGGCTCCGCAGCGTCCCTTCTCTAGGGCACGCTTTCCCAGTGTTATCCAATAATCACTGAGCGGGTCATACGGAACAGCAGTGATGGACTTCCCGGTGTGAGCCCCGTCTCATCAGGTAAGAGAGCTCAGGCGGCTCACACAGGGCACGCTTTGGTAGGGATTCCTATTTGTCGGTACTCTGACGTGGTGTCGAAAGTGACCGACTGAATGGGAACATCTCGGCTACGTATGTAACCCTCGTTCCCTGAAGGAGGGAACAGAGACGCCACATCCCGTTCGCCATGTCCTCTGTACCCTGCTGGGGTGCCTGTCTACCTACTCGGCTCCTCAGCAAAAGGCTGATTTGATGCAATCACCTGTATCTCATTTATACCCGCACGGAGTGGCATGAGCACCTGGTGCAATCATTGCATGCCAATGTGCTCATTTAATTACACTCGAAGTAGATTGGCTCTCACGAGCGAGATTCCTATTCGTCGTTACTCCAACGTGGCGTCTCCTTCAGGGAACGAGGGTTACATACGTAACTGGGACATTCTGAGACTTACTAACCCGACTCAGACCAGCACTAGCTTTTCACCCAAATATCAAAATAAACCAAATTATCAAACAATCTAAAAATACATATCTGGAACATTGGGATCAGTAAATTTAAAACACAAAGTAAATTACAATTCTATCGAACTCTAAAGTCAAATTATGAATTGGAAGAATATCTACAGAGTGTCAGAGACACAAAGCAGAGACAGATCCTGACCAAGTACAGGCTCAGTGAGTACAGTCTGGCCATCGAGACTGGCAGACACAGAAAGAGCTGGTTACCCAGCGAGCAAAGAGTGTGTGTTCACTGTAGGACAGGAGCGATCGAGACAGAGACACACTTCCTCCTTCACTGTCACAAATATATTTCCATAAGAGGCCTCTAGTTACAGTTTTTTTAAAAACTGTAAAAATAGTACCAAAGCGAATAAAAAAAAACTCTATATAGTGACCAATTGTGGTTACCACTATGTGAAATCAATTAGCAATAACGAGTATTCATCATGTGTTGTTACACATAATTTATATGTTTGTACAAACATTTTTATTTCTGTAGTTCTCAAAATCCATATACTGTATATTGCTGACAAACCAATTTAAAATCTATAGGTTTACCAAACGGTTCAGTGATTAACCATTAAGATCAGTTGGATTAAATAATAGACAAATGTATTAAACTGAACGAGAAGAGATGCAAATCAAAAGTTTGATAGTAAGAGCTTTATGAAATGCAGTTACTATGAATGAAACATTTATAAAGATGAAACACTTATTTTGTGTAGTGAAAAGGATACTTTGTGGTTTTGTGTATTGTACTAACACAATTGAAAATATGCTGAAATGTTTGAGAAAAGTGCACTTTTGATGATCTGTTGTGATATTAGTACTATGAGTTTTAAAAATGTTCACCTTGGTTATGAAAATAGTACCAAAGCGAATAAAAAACATTTAAAAGTGGGGGTGTAAACACTGGCAATTTCTTTCAACATTTTTCAGCTTGTGGACAAGGGATCCGTCAGAGAGGTGGGCATGGGCCCCAACAGAGAGGTCAGAGAGGTGGGCATGGGCCCTGTCAGAGAGGTGGACATGGGCCCCAACAGAGAGGTGGGCATGGGCCCCAACAGAGAGGTCAGAGAGGTGGGCATGGGCCCTGTCAGAGAGGTGGGCATGGGCCCCAACAGAGAGGTCAGAGAGGTGGGCATGGGGCCCGTCAAAGGGTTGGTCATCAGAGAAAGGGAGGCAGAACTGTTGTCTCTAATGAAGTCCGGGCCATCATCGTTGATCATGTGGTGAACCGAGGCCTTACTATGGCAGAGGCTGCCAGATTAGTTGATCCAAATCTAAAAAGATCAACTGTCAATTCTATCATCCAAACTTTTAGAGGGTTATGGCTCTTGATGCTGATGTGAACCATCACAAGTAAATTTTTGTTGATGAAGCAGGCTTTAACCTGGCCAAAACTCGTCGCCGTGGACGGAACATCATCGGCCAACGGGCCACTGTCCAAGTGCCTGGACAACGTGGAGGAAACATCTCCATGTGCGCAGCTATCTCTGAAGATGGTGTTGTAGGACGTAGGCCATTACTTGGCTCCTATAATGCAGCACATCTTATTGAGTTATTATTGACTGTCAAGGTGAAGAGGTCACCTATGTAATTGTGTGGGACAATGTCAAGTTCCACCACGCAGAGGTAGTTCAAGCATGGTTTCACGCCCATCCCCGATTCATGACCCTCTACCTGCCTCCATACTCTTCTTTCAATCAATCAAATCAAATCAAATCAAATCAAATCACTTTATTGTCACAACCCTTTATTTCCTCAACCCTATTGAGGAATTTTTTTCAGCATGGAGGTGGAAGGTCTATGATCGCCAACCCCTTGAGTGTGCTACCCTCCTTCAGGCCATGGATGATGCATGTGATGACTTCAGTGTAGACCAATGTCAAGCATGGATTCGCCATGCCAAAAGGTTTTTTCCAAGGTGCATGAACAATGATAACATTCATTGTGATGTGGATGAGAATCTATGGCCAAATGCTCAAGACAGGCTTGATCCAAATTAATGTAATGTGTGTATGTTTTCTTCTCATTTAGTTACATTTCATTATAGAAAGTATACCTGTTACAATTATATATGAAAAATAAAACCTAATTTGCCCAAATGATTGTAGAGGATGTCTTCATTGATCCTTCACTTGATTACACATAGGATGGATATTTTGGAAATTATAGATTATGTAACTGCTGGGTAATGTATTAAATATATTGGTAAAGTGTATTGCCTAATGTGAAAACTGTGTAATCTGTCTTTTATAGTACTGTAGCATATTAATTTGAAACATGTATCTTGCATTGTTTGCTGTTGGATGAACTGAATGTTAAAAGTACTAAACTGAAAGAAGATCATACTGATTTTTGTACTAAGAGTTTTGAAAATGTACACCTTACATGTGAAAATAGTACACTCACTGTCCCCACATTTCACAAAACCACCCCTGTGTGTGTGTGTGTGTGTGTGTGTGTGTGTGTGTGTGTGTGTGTGTGTGTGTGTGTGTGTGTGACTGTGTATACGCTTATTTGGACTTTACAAAAATATCTTTCAAATAGAGTGTCTGTTATGAAGGTAAATTGATGCCTTAAAGAATCGCAAGCGCAGGGTAAGATTTGTGAAAGTGTACATAAGATTGCAAGCATAAATTAAATTTGAATGCGCAAGATAAGTTTTGTAAAGGTGTAAATTGCCTTTCAAGTGTAAGAAAAAAATATCTGCAGAATTTTACTGTTATTCGTAAGTGTAATTCATGTATTGTGAAACTGCAGCTTCATGTTAACGCAAAATAAATATGATCTGTATTCTTCTGACATCCATTTTTCCATGCTAAGACTTTTGACATGTTTCTTTCGCTAAGATACGGCCAAAATCATTGCACGACTGTGAACATTGATCTGCAAGCGAAAACATCAGAGTCAGGAACTGCAAAACAGATTGACCGTGTAAAAGCAACCTTTGTGTAAAAAAATAAACTGTTGCAAATGTCTAAATGACTTGTTGTGTATGTAGGGCAAAAAAGTTCCCGAAAGAAACCGATTTGTACAGTTCCGTCTTTCTTTTAGCTGCGCTTAAAGTTTTGGCACGATTCTCTCACTCGTTTGAGTTTTGCAAGCGCGAGGAGGAAGGCGGGTCCACCTTCTTCTGTTGCCAATCAAATGAGCTGCTCGCTGACTCTCGATTTACCCTTATCTGAAAGAAAGACGGAACTGTACAAATCGGTTTCTTTCGGGAACTTTTTTGCCCTACATACACAACAAGTCATTTAGACATTTGCAACAGTTTATTTTTTTACACAAAGGTTGGTTTTACACGGTCAATCTGTTTTGCAGTTCCTGACTCTGATGTTTTCGCTTGCAGATCAATGTTCACAGTCGTGCAATGATTTTGGCCGTATCTTAGCGAAAGAAACATGTCAAAAGTCTTAGCACGGAAAAATGGATGCCAGAAGAATACAGATCATATTTATTTTGCGTTAACATGAAGCTGCAGTTTCACAATACATGAATTACACTTACGAATAACAGTAAAATGCTGCAGATATTTTTTTCTTACACTTGAAAGGCAATTTACACCTTTACAAAACTTATCTTGCGCATTCAAATTTAATTTATGCTTGCAATCTTATGTACACTTTCACAAATCTTACCCTGCGCTTGCGATTCTTTAAGGCATCAATTTACCTTCATAGTCTGTATGCTGTGCCCTGTGTTCCCTGTGACCTAATTTCACTGTGTGGTTAATTAGTCATTATGTTCACCTGTCGTTTCATAAATTATCTCATTAGTTCCCTTTGTTTGCTCTATGTATTTATATATGTATGCTCTATGTACATTGACAATGTCCCGCTCCTAATCCAGCCAGCCTAGTTCAGCCAACAATCACCCAGCTGCACAGACGAGGAGCCTGAGCCCACTACAGGAATTCATCCTGCCATGAGGAATGAGCAAGAGCAGGCAAAAAGGGCCGAGCTTGACATCGCCTCAGAGCCGGAGCCTCAACGATCATCTGACCACATCTGACCAGATGTGTGAGTCGGCAACACTGTGTGCCGTCGTGGGAGTCCTTGTTGAGTATGAGTTAATGGAGTGGAGCCCCGCCCACACTCCCACCACAGAGGGTGAGATGCTCCCTCTCCCGTTGTCTCCCGTCAGCCCCTCGGTTCCTCCTCCTCCATCCCTCTGTGGTGTGGATCCACCTCGGGCCAGCTGTGTAACAGCACTGTTTGGATGTATGGATCCTCTGGCTCTACCTCCAGCCACCAATCCAGTCACTCCACCTTGGCGACAGACTCCTCCTCACTGGCTCCTCCCTCCCTCAGCGCCACCTGGGACAATCAGCCTTACGGCTTCACCAGGCTCCCTTGACCCTCTGGCTTCACTTAGGCACTCAGTCGCTTTGGCTCAACCTCAGACCTCCGGTACCCTGGTTCCACGTAGGGGGGTCATCGTCACTAAGTGCCTGTCCATCGTCTCTTTAAAGGAATTTAAAGGAAAAAGAACTCTACAACTTTACACTCAAAATCCTACGCCGCCAATAGTGTACTTTGATTGTTATGGCAGTATTTTCATTTTGTCACTTATAGTGTAGCTGGAGTGTCATTCTCACTTTTTCTCATCACCCTTTCCTTAAAACTTTCACAAAGTCTTTCATTCTTTTTTCATACTGCTATTGGAATCCCACTAAGCTCATAAGAGGTATTCATAGCAGTAAATAAAACATAAGTAATCTGAACTAATCTGAGGAATAAATGAAGAGTTCAGATGCAAAAGCCTCTAAGTGCCATCTGAAATTTTCTTCTAGAATGATCATTTTTATAAAGCTTGTATATTTAAGTTACATAATTTCACTTAAATGGCAATGCAAATTACCTATTAATTGTTATTTAAGTGAAATTACTTAAATTAAATATACAAACTTTATAAAAATGATTATTCTAGAAGAAAATTTCAGATGGCACTTAGAGGCTTTTGCATCTGAACTCTTCAAATGCTCTAATTGCCCTACAGTAATGACTTACAGATAGGTAAGAAGTTTCCACATTTAGTTCATAAAATGGATTGGACATGGTCTTATTGTAAAATATGATGTCATGTTACAAACGTGTTATTATTATTATTAGCATAAAAAATAAAAATGATTAATATATTATATGCAATTATTTATTGAACTGCATTTTGTTGTCGCTACCGTGTTTTAAAAGCAATAAGCCCTTGAGTGTCTGCATTATAATGGTATTAGCAAAAAGGGATTTTTAACAACACCCCTTAAGTTTGATACAATGCATGGCCTTGCGTGGTTTATAGCATCAATGAACCATCAGTCTACTTGTAAGAGAGAGAGACAGAGAAAAGGTAGATAGCGTTTGTAGTGCTTTAAACCCTAGACTCATGTTATAACTGCAAACTGTATTTTACGTTGGCAGGGCAGGATGGGCGATGTTATGGTTTGTTGTGGGGCAATAACTACCCAGGTGTGCAAGTCTTTGCCATGATTTTGCTAGATGGAAATTGACTGTAAAACCTGTGACGAAATAAAAAAACATTTGCTTACCTGCTTTTTTGCACTGCATCATTTAAATTCAAGCCAACCCATCTGTCACAGGACAGTTGAAACACAAGAGATGCAATTACTGTTATAATTTAAACTTGACAACGTTACTGCAGTTCGCCTTTGTATGGTAGTGCAGCCCACTTAAGTTTGTTTCACAGACACCAACAGCATCTGTTTTCAGAAAATATAAAATGTGCCTTTAGACATGCACAGTGCATTTAGAAATACACAATTTTTTTCAATAATAACCAGAGAATTGTGTACTTGAGGGGTCTGTTGATAGAGAAACTCTTTTCACACTTGTAGGTGCTCACAGCCTTGGAAAAGCTCTGAGATTTCATTTACAAAACAACCATTCAGACCTACTCGACCCTAACCAATTACCCCAATGTTCATGTTCCCCTCACCACTCTCTCACACACATGCACATATGCAGATGTTATTAGAGCTCTCCAAGTTATTGAGATAATCCAAGCTAAGACATAGATGCTGTATTTGATGTACAGTGACCCCAAAGGTTTTGGAGACTTAAAACACAGTTGTATGTGAATTTCACTGCAATAGATAACAAAATATTTGGAAATAGTTTTAACCGACTGGACCCAAGGTTATTTTTAATGGATGCTTCAAGTCCGAAGTTTGTAGTTCATCACATTAACTATGAACATGATCCACAAAAATTTTTTACTTCATTTTGAACTGTGTATTTATTTATTTATTTAAAAAAAAAAAAAATGTCTTCCATAATTTAAAACCTAAAAAAACCCCCATCTGGTCCCACTTTATATTAGGTGTCTTTAACTACTGTACAAACATTTAAATTAATCATATATGCACACATTGTGTACATACATGTTTATATATTACTTATATTTAAAAAAACCTGCATGTAATGCAATCTGTAATAACTTTGTTATTACATCTACACTGTTGACCCTTCCCTTACACCTTAACCCACCCTTAAACCTACTATACCACCAAACCTGTCCCTAACCATACCGATATCCCACCCAAGTAGCAGCAAAAGGGTTTTGCAATACAACATGAACACAATAAACTTTTTTTATTTCATTTTTTATGTAAGTACATAGTAATTAAATGGGGGGTATCACACACAGTTTCTGTCAATCTCATGTCAATCTTGAGTACCTATAGAGTAGTATTGCATCCTTCATATCTCTGAAAAGTCTTTAGTTTTATCATATTTATAAAAGACATACACTGTACCGAGTCTTTCCAAATAAAACCGAGCGGGCTGGAGGCGTATCATGTGGGCGGAGGCAAAGAGTTACAAGCACGCACAGCTATTGCGTTGAGAGCATCTGAAAGCTGTGACATCCTTAGAAAACGTGAAAAAAAAAAAAGTTTTTAGAACATCATGTCATGCGCGAGTTTTACAACATTTGTGTGTGTTTACTCATGGTTTATGAGGACATGATTTGGTTTATGGACTATTGTATGTGACTTAGCAAGCGGAACAGTTTTGCACGTCATACTAGTGTGTGTTTACAAAGAAAAACAATGGAATAGTAGCACATTTGAATGAAGCGCACTTTGTGTGAATGGCCCCTAGTTTTAATATGAAATAATTCATTTAGTTCAACATTTTCCCACACTTTGTGTATTGTTGTTTGGAGTGGTTTTACAATAAACAAACAGACAACTATAGTGGTCAGCTCAACAAATGTATTTAAACACACACAATACTTGCCATGCTCCATTGATAAATTAACTATACGTTCATGTTGTTTACTTGATGTGCACTTACTGATGGCCAACAACACAGACATTTGAAGCAGTTTTACTCACCGTCTGCAGTTCCAACGCATGACCATGAACCTTTATCGTTGGGACCACTCCATCTTTCAGCATTAGACGATCTGCAAATCCAGAGTTGAACTGGGCCTTGTTTATAAAACAATATTTGCCGAAATGCAGGGAACAAACAAAAACACTTGCGCAACTCTGTTGCTGATCCGGAAAAACAAACTCCATCCACTGTCCCCTTAACGCTGGGTTCTTTGGGAAGCTGAACAGGGCTGTCTTGTCCTGACAATTAAAAACACACTTCTTTGGTGACATTGTTGATTTCGTGAGGTCTTGTGACCTGTGCAGAGCAGCTGACGACTTTCCTAAAGCTGAGCAAAGTGTGTTGATGGGCGTGCTTTTGCTCACTCGCTCTGTTTGACATGTGTGCACGCACCCTTCAAGGAGAAGTGCCTGTACAAGGAAATTCCGCCCTTGTTGACGTCACATTGGCTCATACTCTAAAAAAAACTTTCCGAAACTTGTGAGAAACCGGAAGGAGTATTTTTCACAGAAATACTCCATCAAACTTATTTTTTGAAACTTTTAGCATGGGAATTCAAGTCTTTAAAGGGGCTATATGCAACTTTTTCCCCAAAATAAACGTAACTATAGCCTTTTTATTTTACCATTTATGACTCAAACATCTCCTGATGAGCATACTGACACCTTGTCCGCTCACAGTGGGTGCACCTATAAGCCTGTATCCTATTTTTCATATTTTCTGACGGGTCGTCTTTTCCCGCGCTGTCTGCGGATGTGACATCAAGCGCGTTCATGTTAAACGTTTCAGATCACTCTGCCACCACCGCTAGTCAGAAAGTAGCCTACACTCGCAAGCAGTGCAATGGATTTAACGAATACACAGAAGAGACCCAGGACAACTCGGGCACCAACAGTAACTCCACAGAAGACTAAAAAAGTTAAACCCCTGACAAGTGGCCAAAAAAGGTCGAAGATTGAGAGAGACCGGCGCATTGCAAGGACTAGAGTGAACATCGGCTTCGCATTTGAGCCTTGGAGGATTTATTATATAGCCATGTAAAGCTACATTATATTGTTTGTTGTTTCTACATCTTAACAAAAAATAAGAGGTAAATGAAGATGTAAAGTGTGATGCATTTTATTTCACATAAGACATGTAGTCAATAAATATTGCTAAATAGTATTATGTATATGTGTCTTTCATACTTGGTGATAGTAAGCTACTTGTGTATAATAAGTGGTCAAGGACAGTGCTCAGTCGTCAAGGACAGTGCTCAGATTTGTGTTTTTAATATTCTACGAAAGTTTCGGTCTGTGCGCCCTTCATCAGCGTGTATGCCAATGGCGAAATGGGTTTATTTATTTATTTATTTAATGTATTAATTTTTTGTGTAGTTTGTCAGCTACACGTTTGACGTTTTGATAAGAGAACACTTATCTCAAACAATATATGTATTTGACTGTTCTTACCTCTGTAAACATAATGTTGACCTCCTTGCAGCAGATGACTTGTGAAGTGTACACGTACGAGCGCGCGCTGCGAGAGCAAGCAGAAATGAAGAGCAGTTCTGTTTTTTGGCCACAGGTGTCAGTCGCGAGTTTAAATTTCAGAAAAACGCATATAGCCCCTTTAACATTGTAAAAGACTCAGTATACTCAGTATGAAATAGCATTATAACCCCCCTTTAATGACACCTAATATAAAGTGTGACCAAACTTCTTTTTTTAAAATGTTTGCATGTGAAAGTGACATTTACTGCTATTTTATCTGTTTTTTGTTTTTGTTTTTGTCTGGGTCAATGACATGATACAAATGTGTTGATGAATGATGCAATTGTTTTGTCTATTTATAAAAAAATATATATTAAAATGCAATTGATAAACTAGTTCAAAAGTTTGGGGACAGTAAGGTTTTTTTTTTATTTTTATAAATGATCCATTCAGTTGATCAATTGTGACAACAAATACATGTGTGTGTGTGTGTGTGTGTGTGTGTGTGTGTGTGTGTGTGTGTATTAAATGGCACATCTGTTTTCAACATTAATAATAGAAAAATAAATGTTTCCTAAACACCAAATTAGTATTTATAAATGTAATTATAAATATATATTAAAATAGAAAACAGCTATTTCAAATTGTAATAATACTTCACTATTTTATTGTTTTACTGTATTAGAATTCTTTCAAAAACATATTTAAAAATATTACTGACTGCAACCTTTTGACTGGTGTACATACTGTAATCACTTGAGTACACCTCTGATGAGCATGTTTTTAATTCCTATATTTAAATTCATTTTTAATATTTCTGGGGAGGGCCACATTAAAAATGTCCAACCAAAATGTCAGAGAGATACAATTGTTCTGATATCATGGAGGAAAACACTCAACCTGGTAGGTCCAGTCTCGCAGTAATGCTGCAGTTCATTTGAACGAGTGAAAGGATGCGATCTGTCTGTTCTCAGCGCTCAGGTCAGTTAATACTTTTAAACAGTCCAGACTGCTGTTATCTCTGTCGTCCAGACCATAAAGACAAATTAGCAAAGGGCCAAAGAGACACATGCATATTCACACAATCAGAGTCTGTCTAACTTTACATTATTTATCTCTCTCAAAATTATCAACGAACATGCAGCATTTGTTTAGACAGCAAGAGGGATAGATTGCTGATGGCCTCTCTTTCTCTTTCTCTTTCTCTCTCTTTGTCTCTCTCTCTCTCTCTCTCTCTCTCTCTCTCTCTCTCTCTCTCTCTCTCTCTCTCTCTCTCTCTCTCTCTCTCTCTCTCTCTCTCTCTCTCCCTCTCTCTCTCTCATACTATTGAGAGTTGTTAAATACATGTGAGTGAGAGAGGGAGAGTTTTTGCGAGTTCTCCGCATTGTTGTTAAGAGCCTGTTTATTTGATTACTCGCCTACCGGGAGAAACTGACAATCATGTTGAACACAAGCAGACACGTGCAGACGGATGTTCTTATGTTGTTCACGACGTGTTTTGTTGTTTATAACTATTTTGCGTCAAAGTCTCTCAGGGGTGATTGAATGTAATTGGATGTTTATTGGTATGATGTAGTGAACCACATGCAGTGTATGTGTTCTTGCAAGGTGTATTAACAGCGCAACACAAGCCCCACATCAACCAGAGCATTAATAATTATAGGCTCAGCATGCTACAGCCATCTGGGGGTCGGACCCATGAATTCAGCCTCTCAGAAGGGGAGCTGCAACATAAACACATGGAGATGATGTTAGACTGGTGAGAACAGAACAGAGCAGAGCACATTTAAATGTATTTCTTTATTACAGGACAAAATAGAGGTTTTAATCCTGTGGTCTATCTATCTATCTCTATCTATCTATCTATCTCTGCCTGTCTGTCTGTCTGTCTGTCTCTGCCTGTCTGTCTGTCTCTGTCTGTCTCTGCCTGTCTGTCTTTCTCTGTCTGTCTCTGCCTGTCTCTGCCTGTCTGTCTGTCTCTGTCTGTCTGTCTGTCTGTCTCTGCCTGTCTGTCTGTCTCTGTCTGTCTCTGCCTGTCTGTCTGTCTCTGTCTGTCTCTGCCTGTCTGTCTTTCTCTGTCTGTCTCTGCCTGTCTCTGCCTGTCTGTCTGTCTCTGTCTGTCTCTGCCTGTCTGTCTGTCTCTGCCTGTCTGTCTGTCTCTCTGTCTGTCTCTGCCTGTCTGTCTTTCTCTGTCTGTCTCTGTCTGTCTCTGCCTGTCTGTCTTTCTCTGTCTGTCTCTGCCTGTCTCTGCCTGTCTGTCTGTCTCTGTCTGTCTCTGCCTGTCTGTCTGTCTCTGCCTGTCTGTCTGTCTCTCTGTCTGTCTCTGCCTGTCTCTGCCTGTCTCTGTCTGTCTCTGCCTCTCTCTCTCTCTCTCTCTCTCTCTCTCTCTCTCTCTCTCTCTCTCTCTCTCTCTCTCTCTCTCTCTCTCTCTCTCTCTCTCTCTCTCTCTGTCTGTCTGTCTATGTGTCTATCTGTCTGTCTATGTCTCTCTGTCTGTCTGTTTTTATTGGCATGAATGAAAATGATACAATATTGCCAAAGGAATATATGAACATAATTAATAATAATTATATGAACATGAATAATAATATTAATGATAATAATAAACATCAAAATAATAGAGGAAAATATTACAACATAACTTAAACTTAAATAAACACACGCGCACACGCACACGCACACACACACGCACACACACACGCACACACACACACACACACACACACACACACAGACACACACACACACACACACACACACACAGACACACACACACACACACACACACACACACACACACACACACACACACACACACACACACACACACACACACACACACACACACACACACACACACACACACACACACACACACACACACACACACACACACACACACACACACACACACACACACACACACACACACAGGGGTGTTTTTGTGAAATGTGGGGACATTCCATAGGCGTAATGGTTTTTATACCGTACAAACCGTATTTGTACGGGGCACAACCTAACGGTTTTTGACTTGAGGTTCAGAGTATTTATTTTTTCCCACATTTATTTCTCATGTCTAGTACAATTATGTGGTTTTGTTTGATTAATACAGTGTATACTCTTTTCTTGATATACCCTGAAAGAATGGAAGTGAAATGTGACAACATGCTCCATATGTGGGATACATTGTAACATGACCAAATGACAGCTTAAAATGTTATCTGATCTAATCAAAAAAATAATATCCAAGACAAACTAAAATATTTTGTTAATAAAATACAGTTATTAACTTTTTAAAATAAAATAATGGTATTTTTTTAATCATAAAAATATACAAATTTTTGAGTTTGACAACAAACACATTGCTACGCGGAAGGCACTTGACCATGCTTCGTTTTTCGACGCCCTGGGAGTGAAAACGGGTTGATACAGCATAGTAAAATCATAATAATAATGAATAATTTCTGAACATTGACTCTCAGTCATTATTCACCTTTTTCTCATGGTTTCTCAAAAGAATTCATAAAAGTATAGAATATAATAGCATATTTTTAATGGCTCATTGTAACGCACGTTACAACGCACCCCACCTGCGCAACTGGGATTTAAACCTGGCTCGTGTGTTCTGCTGTTAGATCAGCATTAAAGAACGATCTCAGCTGTTAAATAACATATATAAGATTAAAATAATATCAGATTTGTCTTATTTTAAATGAACACAAGATGAACAGAGATGAAAAATGAACTTAAGTAAGAAATGTACTTTTGCTATGGTTAAATAAATGTTCAGTAATATCTTCCAAAGATTTTAAAATTTTGGTGTAATTTTTTCTCTAAATAATGTTAATATGGCAACTAGTAAATACACTAAGTTTCGTCATCCTGGCATGTGTGGAACGTTTTAAACCATGTGTGTTACAACTAACCCCTCATTAGGTTGTGCCCCGCGCTCCCCTACATATGTTTACCAGCCAGTGCAAACTTTCCCAGAATGCTCACGTTGGCAAGCCATTTCGAACTCCTGAAACAAACTTTGTGTTGGCCTGATTTTGTTCGAAATTACATCATACCAGTTAATTCTTCGATTTCGCTTGAAGTATTTCAGGGGCCTTAAGAAACAGACCTTTTTACTGGATGAGGATGAGATGCACTGTAGTACTTAAAACAGACTCACTGTGACTTTTGATATTGCCACAGTTGTTCAATCTTTTTGTGATCATACAAATATTTACACATTAAAAGGTTTGTATTTTCCAATCATCAGTGCATTACACATACTTGTGTAATATAAGGGAGAAATACGCAGACAGAAAGAGAGACATAGAATGAGATAAGGAAAGATAAAAATGCTGTACCACTGTTCAGCAGTTGCTTTTTTGGAGATGGAAATTTGTAATGTTTTGTTGTGTAATGTGCTGTGTGATGGACTGGGGTAGGCTCTTACACAGAGGAGCATTATGGGACAGCTCTCCCCCGGAGTCAAAGACCCAATCTAATACCCCGTTGAACTCTGACCATTCTCCACACGAGACCTCAGGGACCTTTAGCAAAGAGATATGAAGTGAGACACATTTACAAAGTATGCTATTTATCTCCTCTCACTCTCTCTTTCTCTCCATCTTTTCTTCAGCTGCAAAATGCCAATGGGACGTGCTTAACACACCCACACCCTTTCTCATTCTCTTTCTTCCTCCGTTCCTCTGCGTAGTTGGCAGACAGCTGCAAGAACTTTAACTCTAACTAACAGTTTTATTTCCATGTGGATTATAACACACAGAGGCCAAATGGAGCTCCAGATATTCCACTGTTTGGCAAACATTAGCGAGAGGGAGAATGTTTGAGAGAGAGAGAGAACCGCCGAGAGAAGCAGCAAGGTCAGGTGTAGAGCAGTTCTCCATCATATCCAATAAGCTTATCTCGGAATATAACTGCAGCCGAGAGCTTCACAGAGTTCCACCATCTATTTAACTGTTAAACGAGCCGTTATTTACCCATCAAAGTCTTAGAACCAGACATGAAATATGGATTTTAATATGAATATGACAGCCATCTAAGGTATACACCATATAATCATACTGCCGCCGTGAGATCTCAGCTCACAGCGGTTTGGAGTCGGTTCCTGGATTCAATGTGATGTAAATTCTGCTTTTGTTTGCACATGAATGACATATGTAAATAATTTGCTAATTTGCACTCCCCTACAGGCTTGAGTCACCAGCTTGAATATGCATCATATAGTAATGTGTGTGGGGGGGGGAAATGTTATGGATTTACTGGGAATTATGCCATGTTTAAATCCAAAACATTGATTTTCACTATATTTGTACATTGTCTGTAGTCAAACAGAATAAAAATGTTCAGTCAAAACTGAGACTGTTCTTGTCAATGGGAGGTGACGATGTGACATTGACTTGCTGAAGTGTAATATTGGTTATCGGCAGGTGTCCGTCAACCGGTCAGATAATCAATGAGACAAGATAATCAACTGAGCACATTTAACCTTGGCAATACACTACTGTCAGAGAAAGACAATGTCCATTTGCGCAGCGTGGGACTGACAAACACCAAACACACATGCACCGACATCAGAAAAAGTAAGCCAATAAGAACAAAGCTAGTATGGATTTTCAGCATGTGCATTGCCTTAGATGCAAATTCACAGCAGTATCTTACACTACACAAAACTCTTTTTCTTAAAAGTACTGTATATTCTCAACAAAACATAAAATGGGTTTATTTTGCGATAACAACCAACTGGACATACATAATCCTGCTTATTACATGGCTATTTGCCACATAATTAAATAATTTGATATTTTTTCTAATTTGATCTTATTAGCTCAAAACCCTGTGCTTCCATGAAGAAAAAACATTTCCTGGCAAGCAGCTTTGAAACAATATAAATGAACAAGTTTAAACAAGACAAACATTTAAGGGATAATGTATACAGTCTTATCACACAGCTTTTCACCAAATAAATAATTACGTTGACACAAAATACTGACAATACGTTTTGAAATCTTAACTATGTGCGTGATTAATGGTAAAATTCATTACAATGTCCAAAACGAATGAAAGGTGCTAATAATTAAGTCATCTGATTTCATTTTTAATAAAATGGATAACCGAGACACAAAATAGCATCTGCTGTGTTTGTATGAAGCGAGAAATGAGAAGATGAAAGAACGTTATACAGCATTTCTCATAACATTTTTCCTAAGTAAGAGTAGGGAAACCCTGCCCATGACTGTTGATGATCTGCCCTTTAAGCATAGACACACCCCTGAGTGAGAAGCACAGAGACCGCCATTTCTGTTTACTCGCTGTATCAGCTAGCTAGAGTATTACAATGTCTTTGTATAAACAGTAAAAGATGGCTTTATTTTCATTTCAGGGTTAACTATCCATTTAACATCACATATCCTGCGATGTGTCTCTTGCATATATCGTGCAGCCCTAAATTACACTGTTAAAAATGTAATTAGTAGTTTGTACTTAATTACTTTTTTTAGAGTAACTTACCAAATACTGATCACCACACCATTGAAAAAAAGGGTTTTCTTCTGTTGCTATTACTAGTCTATTTTTGCTTAGTCAATGAAAATAGTTCCACCAAACAACAACCTATATAGCAACTTTCCTCCCCCTCAAGACAGCACTTGTTCTCTTCATGACGTATGTCTCGGCAGAGGGTGGGACTAAATATCTTCCACAACTGACTGCAAACTGGTATTCAGATCCTCTTCCATAAATAGAGACCCTAAATCAATCAATCAATCAATCAATCAATCAATCAATCAATCAATCAATCAATCAATCAATCAATCAATCAATCAATCAATCAATCAATCAATCAATCAATCAATCAATCAATCAATCAATCAATCAATCAATCAATCAATCAATCAATCAATCAATCAATCAATCAATCAATCAATCAATCAATCGCCCATCAACAGCCCATCAACAGCCAATCATAAACAAACATCTTGCAGTGCAAATGCCGAAAAGACTGTCTGGTTTCTAATATAAGGTCTCATTTCCTTTATCTGTGAGTGTATGAGTGAGTGTTTCTCCTTTTCTTATCCATTACTTGTCACATTCAACCTTGTCCCATTTCTCTCTCTTTTGCAGTGGCAGAGGTTGAGAGCAGCTATTGCAGGGCAAACAATAAAGGTTATTGTTAAGATTTAAAGCACTAACCCTGTGGCAGCACTTCAATATGGCAACCCTTTTCTTGTCTCTCCTACAATACTTGTGTGCTGCCTCTCTCAGCTCCCTCCATTAGCTTACCCTCTTGTCTCATTCCTCATTGACCTTCCGTACATTAGCATATAGATAATGTATGGAGAGCTCATAAAGTTACACGTCAGCCTTTCTGAGCTGGAGGAGAGAGCACCAGCTCTGTTGTCGGCCCATAAGAGTTTGTGTAGGATATGCGTAGGTGTTTTATCCTCACTTCAACTTGTTTTTTCCTAAATTGCCTCTAAATTTAATCCATTGTTTTATGAGCTGGCCTGCTTTAAGTAATTGATTGGGTGAGTTCTATGAATAACCATTTCTTAATAGCAAAGAGACTCTATATTGAGTATGTTTTGTAGACTTTTTCCATCCAGAGGAATTAATCTTCCAGATGAACTAATGAGCACATCTGAACATGCTCGGCGAATCCTATTGAGTCTGATTTTTGTTGTGTCAACCTATTAATTAGAGTCATCAATCATGAATTACTTTGGTAGGGATTCACCCAAAAAATCTGTATTTTAACTGTCACAGTATATTCTTCAACCAGAGAACTATATTGACAGTTGTTGGTAACAACTGAAAACAGATGCACTGTACACAGTGTACGTAAAAAACATCACTGACACACAGTACATTAGTTATGAACGATACTTGTCTGGGTCTAAGCCTCTGCAGACTGCAGGATATGCAACAGAGAAGGAAGATTTCTCTTTGCCTCTAACTTTGGGAGACAGTCGTAATGATGATTGAATATAGCGGAAAGAAAAGGAGAGGGAGAGTGAAAAAGAATGAAATGAAACTCGAGCATCATTTCTTGTTCTCAAAACTTCTCAGGCACTGGTGCGAATCTTCACAATAACAACCCTTTTCTTTCTCTGTCTTGAATTTGCTCGTTTTCCTCTCAGGCTCCTTGTATATTTCCTTTCCTCCTCTCCATCTCTCTAGACGTGTTCCAAAACCTAGTGAGCTTGCCTACATAGGCAGCCGCCTTCTAAGACAGCGTTCAAACTTTAATGGATGTCTCAAGAGTAAGTGATTTAAAATTATCTGGACACTAACTCCAAGGGCTACATGATTAATCGATATAAATCAGAAATAGCGATATGGCTGCAATTTGATTAAATAAATGTGTGCCCTGCATGTATCAGAGTAAAGTGTGTTCGATAATTCTTGTCTTTCACACAAACTCATCTCTCAATGTGCTCTTAGTCTTTTACAGTTTTTTTAATTCGCTTTGGTACTATTTTCACAAGAAATGTGTATATTTTCAAAACTCATGGTACTAATATCACAACATATCATCAAAAGTGTACTTTTTTCAAACATTTCAGCATAGTTTCAATTGTGTTAGTACAATACACAAAACCATCAAATTTCCTTTTCACCACAAAAAATAATTGTTTCATCTATATAAATGTTTCATTCAAAGTAATTGCCTTTCATAAAGCTCTTACTATAAAGCTTTTGATTTGCATCTCTTCTCATTCAGTTTAATACATTTGTCTATTATTTAATCCACTGATCTTAATGGTTAATCAATCAATCATTCGGTACACCTGTAGATTTCTAGAGATATTGATTCTATATACATAGTTTCTACTTTGTTTGCAATTTCCAATATGGATAACCATATGTAATGAATTATTTGTACATTATAAGCGATTTATTATAACTACTATGTTCAAAAATGTGTGTATGTGTGTGTGTGGCCTGGTAAACTCTACATTATGGGGACAAAATGTCCCCATAAAGATGGCAATATCCTAAATCCTTGTCCTTGTGGGGACATTGTTTGGTCCCCATGGCCATGAGGAAACAAGCTTATAAATACAGAATGTGTGTTTTTTTTTTTTTTTTGGAAAATGTAAAAATGCAGAAAGATGCAGAAAGATAGTGAACCAGACATGTGGGTGTGAGTGTGTATATAAGTGAACATAGAGCAGATTAGAGTATAAGGAAAAGGAAATAGTCAATGACGGTGTAACATCAGACTGATCAGAAATGCATCAGATGAAGGGAGACAGATGGCAATGCATCAAATACAGCATTTTACATTACAGTATATACCGTGTGATACTGTAAACAGATTACCATGGTAGAGACACATTACTGTACCTCACCCTTATAAAACTCAACTACAGTATAGATTCAGTCATATGGTACAGTGATAACATTTACTGTATTGGCAGCAAACTCTAGCCCAGAACCTCATGGCTGTCGTAACTTCATCACAACTTTTGATAACACACTGAATAGATACTATTACAAACATTATAGATTCAATGAGATAAGTTAGGTAATGTAAGTGTATTTTCTTATGAGGCATATGAAGCCTGTGTTACTGTAGATAATTCAGCAACGAGGGAGATTTGAAACATGTATCTTGCATTGTTTGCTGTTGGATGAACTGATTGTTAAAAGTACTAAACTGAACGAAGACCACACTGTTGTGTTTCGGTGATTAAACCAAATGTTCTCATTACATATTACAATAATCTTGCTTTTGAAACAATGATTATGTGGACTGAAAATATGTGCAACTGAATGAAAGCATTACATCAGGTTTTGAAACAATGACTAGCTGTATTACAAGTGTGATCAGTTTGGATTTTTGTACTACGAGTTTTGAAAATGTACACCTTACTTGTGAAAATAGTACCAAAGCGAATAAAAAAAACTGTAAAGTCTGCATGAAATGGAAGATGCAATCGTCTTTTCTTTCCTATTATGATGTATAGCTGTGTGAAACAGCTTCTGGAACAAGAAAAACTATAGGGCAGGCCTTGATTTCATTCGTGGTAATTGATTGGATCAGAGGAAGTTGGGCTTTGCTAACTAAATGGATAGTGGATAGAGGATCTGAATACCAGTTTGCAGTCAGTTGTGGAGAATATTTAGTTTCACCCTCTGCCGAGACATACAGTAGTTCATGAAGAGAACAGATGCCGTTTCAAGGGGATGGGAAGTTAGCCTTTTTAAAGGTTTCATGAACTGGGTTTTTAATTTTTTTATACTGTTGTCTGAGGTCTACTTGTGACGTTTGCGTGGTTTTTACATTCAAAAACTTCATAATGAATAAGTAATAGGCTATTTTCTGCCCTGGTTTTGAGCCTCTCTCAAGATACGCTCAGTTTTAATGGGCGTGCCGCACTGAAGGCTTGGAAGTAAACGCCCACTGCTATGATTGGATAAGCTTTGCATATTTAATGAGCTTCTGCTCCCCATGAGTGCGTGTGAGGCGTTGTTTTGAAAGCATGTGGGGAAACGGCAACCGGAATGATTCATCCCTCAGGGCTCGCAAAATGTCTTTATCAAACAAATACAATGATTTATCTCTCATCCACCCGCAATTAATATGAATGTTATTTTATATTATTTCATTATTTTATTACATTTGTTATGCTGACGATACTCAGCTCTATATTTCTTTGCGCCCTGACGAAACTTACCAATTCACAAGATTAACGGAATGCATAGCTGATATAAAACATTGGATGACCAGTAATTTGCCGCAACTCAATTCAGAATAAAACCTGGGGGGGACCTGGGTGTGCTCTTTGATACCAACCTTTTGTTTGAAAGCCACGTTTCTAGCATCTGTAAAATTGCATTCTACCATCTTAAAAATATATCTAAATTACGGCACATGCTCTCAATGCAAAATGCTGAACAGTTAGTTCATGCGTTCATGACCTCAAGGTTAGATTATTGTAATGCTCTACTGGGTGGTTGCCCTGCTCGCTTAATAAATAAACTCCAGCTGGTCCAAAACGCAGCAGCTCGAGTTCTTACTAGAAGCAGGAAGTATGACCATATTAGCCCAGTTCTGTCAACACTGCACTGGCTGCCTATTAAACATCGCATACATTTTAAAATCTTGCTTATTACTTACAAAGCACTAAATGGTTTAGCTCCCCAATACTTGAGCGAGCTCTTAACATATTATATTATTATCACGTCTACTGCGGTCTCAAAATTCTGGCCAGTTGATAATACCGAGAATATCCAAATCTGCGCCCAGAAAAGACCAATGCAGGACCCTGAAGTGTCTGCAGAGACCGTGTCAATTAGACTCCCCCTGAAACTACCTCATCGACACGGCAATAAACCCGTCAAAAATTGTTTGAATATTACAATTTTATATTTCTTAAATCAATATGTCATCCTCAATAAACCCGTCTCCAGCGTGTTGCCTCCGATCTTTTGAATATTCCGATCTATTATGACCTCTTACCTGTAAAGTTGCCAGAATAATAATCATATGCTGTTTGTTAATTGGCCAGAGGAGAACTGGCACCCCGACTGAGCCTGGTTTCTCCCAAGGTTTATTTTTCTCCATTAGGTCACCTGATGGGGTTTTGGTTTCCTTGCCACTGTTGCCTCTGGCTTGGCGTGCTCAGTTGGGGACACTAAATTTTTCAACTAAATATCCAAATAAATCTAATTATTAAACTAAATTAACCATATAAACTAAATTACTGATCTAAAGCCCACACTGTATGATAATTGAAATAAACTGATGACATCACCATTTTCTCCAGAATGGCTATACGGCTGAATAAAATTATGTTGCATTATTTTCCCGTTTAACACTGTAAAGCTGCTATGAAACAATCTGCATTGATAAAAGCTCTATATAAATAAGGTTGACTTGACTTGACTTGACTTGAATTACTTGGCCCGCCCGATCGGTGGATATAAGCGCGAACCGTGCATCACTGTCGTTTAGCTCCACAAGTCGTTGGGCAGGGCTACAGAAGCAGGCATACATATTTATCTTTTGAGGTGGCGTTTCAGCATATAATGGGTCGAAATATTCTGAGATCAAGCGTTTTCTGGGCCTGGTGTCAATAAAAGCAGAAAAAAGGAAATTTTTAGCTCCGAAACTTACAGGATATTCTTATATCACAATTAACTTTTATATATCAAAGGCTCAAGGGAAAGTTGATTTCTCAATTCCCCACCCCTTTAAGTTTATGTGAATAAGAAAATAATTTGCACTGTGATTCAATAGTGATTTTAAAGGGGACATATTATGTCCCTCTTAGCAGATCATTTATTATACCATGTTGTAAATGCCCATTTTTGAGTGAAAGGAAAAAACATGCTGTTTTCGTGCATGTATATTTAAATGCAGCTCGTGCCTCGGATACTCTGCCAAAAACTAAAACATCTGTTTGGTTTTGATTATCATCTCTATTGTGGTCACATTCACGTGACATTGCAGTTCGTCATCATCATGAAAGTTTATTATCTGCATGTGTTTTAAAGCCATATCAGTCTAAGCTTCTGATATATGGTTTTCTGAGCGCACACATCCGAAGCACGCACACAGAAAGCTGGCTGTCAGAATTAAGTTCTCTTTCACCTCTTATTGCGCTTAAACTGTCAAATACACACAAGCTTACGGAAAAAAAACACACTAAGTTCACATAAACACAGTCACTTATGTCTGTGAAAGAAATTGCATGTGTATATTAGATCTGCGTATTGAAGTGAAAGCAGAAAGTACCTACTTGCTGTTAATATGAATCAAACAAAAAAAGAAAAACAGAAAATAACTCAATGCTCTTGATAATAATACATTTCTTTCTTTCTGATGTTAAATGCTCTGGCGAGGAGATAAACATGGCAGACTGTGTACAGTTCATTCAGGACAGGGTCTATGCTAATAGGGCGGAGTCCATCAGCAGTTGTGGGCTAGAATCTGCAAACGGCTTGTTATGAGACACTGCTTATGATTTATGGGGATTAAAAAAAGAGGAGTGGGCAGATTTTTACACTTGGTGGTTGTGTACACACACTACCAACAGACATATATGTTCAAACAACATGTAAAAGTGAATTTTGCATAATAGGTCACCTTTAAAACATGCATTTGGAAATGCAACATTCGTCAACTATCTTCCCAAACTTGTAATGAGAAGCACTTAATCTCTTAATCATCTGCTTTAGGGTTTGGTTTAACAGATAAAAATGAAGAAATAAATATAGTCTTGTAACAGTAAAGTCAGATTTTTTTCTTATCCAATTTGTGCAGCCATACTCCTTGTGCCAAATAGCATTCCAAATGGAAGGCTTGACTCACAATACAGTTTATGGTTTACACGTTGCTAATCATGTGATACTCTTATTAACACTACAAATATAAATGGTACACTTTTTTTTTTTTTTAAACAAACTATATTTAAAGATTGTTACTAATTACTAAAATAGCTTTTTTTCAGTAATAAATAAAATGTATATTTTCACAGAGCTCATTGCACTGCATTCTAGGAACTGCCATTTTATGAAGGCTGCATGTAATACGGTCAGTTAGCTTCTCGTTTCTTTGATGGCCATTCAGAATTAACCTTGCATTCTGCAAAATATTTCTTGTGGTGTCATCAGCCAATCAGCATTGTCATGATGTAATTTACCTGCATCTCATGTTGTTGGCTAAATCAGTTCTGCAGTTCCATGACCAAAGATGCCAGACAAATAGCCTACTTCCTGTGCCAGCTGTGCAACTGCCATTCAGATGAATGGGAATGCTAATGGTTACTAGCTTTGAAACAACTTTTGGTGGACTGCGTCTATGATGTTGTAAAATGTATTGGGTAGGCAACTCATTAGGTTTTGGAAGAGAGCCTCTGTCTTTGTACAGTTTGTACAGTAAAGTTCTACACCACAGCCTGTTCCCCAGCCTGACAGCTTCAGGTGTGAGTCTGAGCAGCAGACAAGGGTGTTACAGATGACAACTTGTAGTTTTGTGCTTAATAGTATGTGGGTGATTTGAATGCTTCTGCGCAATTAAGGCCCAATCCCAATTCTATTTTATACCCCTTCGCCTACCCTTTCCCCTTGCCCCTGGAAACAGACTGGCGAGGCGTAGGGATACAAATTCCTCTAAGAAATGGGACACCACTACTACACCATTCATCATACGTCATCATACCCTGTTATTTTATAAGTGCCCTGTAACATTTAACCAGTATGAACAGCAGTAAAGTGAGTAGGCAGGGGTTAAAGTGGGCCGGAACAGTCTGGTACTACACCTCAGATAAATAAATAGATCCAGCAGTCGCAGCTCGAGAGCAGCTGGACTGTCTCACGCACAGCGCGTACAAACTTGTTCAGCACTTTCGCCGCTAAATTGAAGTGATAACGAGCGCCAGGCAGTCGCTTTATTCATTTGAATACAAGCGCAACATCACATGTACAGTAAAGGCTCTGTGGCAAAAACTAGCTGAACCAGACCTCTAGCTCCGACCATGCTTACTGAAGTGCTTACCTGAAGAGGTAAACTATATGCTGCCTACAAGACTGTAATCATGGCCATAGCCATCTATGAGGTCACAGAGGATCCGGACCTCTGTATTAATTAACAAAATAAATAATTTACTAACTGAGTAGCACTTTAGTGCTGCGAGGGTGTCTTCTCATCTGAGCTGCCTGCGGTCTGTCCAACCTGTCACCGCTCGCCAATGTCAAAATATTTTAGATGACCAATCAAATTAAAGTAGGCAGGCTTTATGTTCACAGACACTGCTGAGCGCATTTTCGCATTTCACACAGCGCGAGTCACGCGGCGCTTCAGTAAACGGTGCAAGATGTAAGTAGCTAAACTAAACATTTCATAATTGACAGCTGTTTTAGGATAGATACTAATAGAAACTAATACAATTTTGTCTAATTTCGCCCATTTTGAATTAAAAAAAGGACATTAACAAAGCCGATTTCATCAGATTATAAAATGGCATAAAATGAATGTGTGTTTGTACATATTGTGAATTAATTTATTAAACATTTAGCATTCCTAGCCTTTAGTGAATTAACTTGTCTAAGAAAATGCTTGATAAAATATAGGCTAAATATCAGTTGACCCTATGTTTACTTTCTTCACTGACACAGACGAAAATTTAAATGGTTTTAAAAACGATTTGTTATTAATTTTTTAGCCTTCAAACATCTTAAAATGCACATATATAGATTAGAGAAATACAATTTTTCATGCCCCCCAAACCCCCCTAAATAGCTCAAATTTGGGACCTCCTTGGTTTTAAATCTCCTTAAGGCAGTTGTGCTCAAAAGATGTTGCTGTTTCTGAAAACCTGTTTGCTTTGACCTAATATCTGTAGTTAATGCATTTATGCTGTTAATGTGTTGCTGCCTGGAATATTTATATATAGGCCTACTTAATATTAGATTATTATAATAATATAATTCAGACAGTATATACTCATTGTATCTCTTTGCTTTGAAGATTTTGTAAAAAAAAAAAAAAAAAAAAAACTAATTATTTATGTGGTAAAAAAACGGTGTGGCACCAAGATCGGCTACTAAGTGTTCTTAATCCGGGCCTGTAGATGGACCAAAATTACCCATTAAAATATTAAATAAATGAGTATTGTGATACTTGGTGCCACAGTGACACTCAAGCCACAGTGACTTGCTATACCACGATACTCAATATTTTATCCCACGGTTAGTCATTTTCCCCCTGTTGCACCAACACAATATTTGATGGTTCCCCCAACAAATCAGGCACGAGCACGTTTAACAAATGATTCACTCCCAACGTTGTTTTGTGCTGTATTTGGATTTTATAAAACGGCACTCGTTTTTGGGTTCAAAAACGTATACGCCTTCGAGTTTCCTAAGATGATACAGAATGATACAGAACATACAAGACTGATGAAGTCGCTTTTCCGTCGGGCCAAACTGTTCTCTTTGTTTGTTAACTGTTCCATTCTGTGCCGATCCGAGCTGGCCACTACGGATATGGTTTCATTTTCTACTGTGGTGCTACGATAACAGAGCTCTTTGCAATGTAATATAAACGAGTCAGTTGTTGCCTTGATAACGCAAGAGTTAACGGTTTACAGACGATACGTGATGTATATATCGACTGCGTTATGAAGGATGACCAGATATTTCTTTGAACTGTATTATTCATTTGTGTTCACATCACTCAAATAAAGCGTTTGAGTGAAGCTACGGTGAAACTGGCAGCCAGGCAACACACAAGTGGTTGATCCCGAGTGGCAACATCACTACACGCATTCTAGCAGCACGGTATCGGGTATGAAGCGAAATTCCTCATAACCCTTCGTTCGAAGTGTGGTCCTGAAAAATAATAGTTTGAAGGGCTATCTACCCCTACCACTCCAGCCAAAAGAGAAACGAGACAACCCTACCCCTTTACATGAACACGCAAAACGAAGGGGTAGGGGAAAGTGAAGGGCTAAGGGGCAGAAATGGGATTGGGCCTAAGTCTATTTGTCAAGCTATGTGATCATAGTAAAATAAAAAAAGTTAGACATTATCTGTTTTCAAAGCAAACATGGTTAAATATATACACTCACCTAAATGATTATTAGGAACACCTGTTCAACACCTGGGGAAGTTCAGAGAGGCGAAGGTGCGCTCGGCGGCATTTAGATCATGCATACCGCTGAGGTCCGGGACCGCGCCCAGGCAGTCAGGTGTCCCTGGCCCGTCACGGCCTGAGGGCTGGAGGCGGGACCAGCGAACCAGCGTCGCCTCTCGAGCGCCCCCTCCGCGGAGGACTGGTGCGCAGAGGATGCGGGACACCCGCAACCAGAAGAGGAAGGAAGCCGGAGATGGGAACCGGAACCAACGAAGACAGCGCGACAGGACTCCGCCCCCTAGGGCGCGCAGATGAGCGCTGCTTTTCCCTTCCTCTTGCCTCTTTCCCCGGGCGCTTTACATCAGGCCGGTGGGCCTATGATGTGCAGATATGTAAGATCTGACTGGCTTGTTTGGTGAGGGCGCCCCCCTCGGGATGGTGGTCGAACACTGGCCTGATGGCTGGTTTTTCAAGGTTTGAAGCACCAGAAGAGCGAGCGGTGAGTCCCCTCGAGTAGGGTGAAACATTATTTTCTATGTTTTCTAGGACCCTCTTTCGCTCTCCCGAGAGGGTTTGGGGGATTGTGGAACATCATTGGACATTGCAGGGCCTGCAGCTCCCTGTGAGTAGCTAAGAATGATCTTCTTTGCAACTTTATATGTTTGTGGATATATGCTATACTTTGGCTAGTAGAGTTTTACCGCCTCTCCGTGTTATCTCTCTCACTAATGTGAGTGTTTGTATCTGCCGCTCTTGCTCGTGGGCTTGTGGCGTGCGGGGGCGAGTTTGTTTCCTAGCTTTAAGTATAAAGTAGCCATGACCAGGTAAGCACTAATGCATGAGCTGTAGTGTGATCTGCTCACAGCCTTGTGGGGCTTTTGAATGGGTTTTTCGGGGCCTCGTTGTATTTATAAGGGGTGATAATATTTCTTTCCCGAGCCCTGAGTAGATCGAGTGCAGGCTTAGCGCCACACCACTTGGCTTAGGCTTCGCTAAGGATGGGGGGCGTTTCCTTTAAAGGCAGGTATTGTCGCCCCGGGCCTGTCCTTTAAGTATAAGAACAGTGCTGTGTTTTCTGCATCCTTGATTCAGCCTCCTCTTATTTCAGAGTCGTCCGGCCAAGGCCCGTCCCCTTCTCCGCGTTCTGGGGTCATTTAGTAATGCAGTCTAGGTGTTGCAGCAGGGATAGCGACTTTGCCAATAGTCGTGGGGCGGGGTTAAGCATCCTTCACTTGTGTGTGAATAGACTTTATTGTGCTATAACCCGCCTTTCAGAGCTTGTGTGCATCCTGCACAGAGCATCCTGGAGGATGGCATGGCCGGTGGGTTGCATATTTGTATAATATTTTCACCCTTGCTCTATGTCTTCTGCTCCACCTTCTTTAGGGCTCGTGTTGAGCTGAACATCGCAACCTTCTGCATGGCGGTTTTTGTCGGATGCTCCCCTGAGGCCTCCCTAAGGGCCTGCTGTGGGGTAAGCAGGCTCACTTGACCTCCCCTGAGGGGGCGCTCCTGGGCTCCAGTCACTGGGTGGCTAGCACGAGTTGCTAGTAGGGAATAGGCCTCACCCGGCCTCCCCTGAGGGCATGTTCCTGGTCACAGTCTGGACAGGTCCAGTCTCGGTGTAGAGCTTTAGCTAAGCACACCTATCTTCAGGTGTCAGGCCTAACTAAGCCTCCCTGGAGGAACGCCCAAGGACTACCAGACGGTAGGCCTCACTAGGCCTCCCTGAGGGCGAGTGCCCGGTTCCCAGTCTTTGTGGCGGTGAGCGTGGAGTGCTAGCAGATAGTAGGCCTCACTAGGCCGGAGCTGAGCTCTGAGCTTGGATACTCAGGCAGCTAGCACCTTCTGCTATCAGGTGGCGGGCCTCACCAGGCCTCCTTGAGGGCGAGCTCCCAGTTCCCACTCTCTGTGACGGTAAGCGTGGAGTGCTAGCAGGGAGTAGGCCTCACTTGGCCTCCCTGGAGGCTAGCACGTTCTGCTATCAGGTGGTAGGCGCTGGGCCTCCCTGAGATCGTTCCCCGGTCCCCAGTTTCGGTAACAGATGGTGGCATGGGTTGCTAACAGGTAGCAAGCTGCACGGGGCTTCCCTGTGGGATTCGCCATTGGGTAGCAGGCTTCATCCTGGCCTCCCCTGAGGGCACGTTCCTGGTCTTCAGTCACTGGACACCTAGCAGTGGATCGCTGTCAGGTAGTAGGCTTCACCAGGCCTCCCTGAAAATTCGCCTCTGGGTGGTAGATCCCAGCAGGCCTCCCTAACGGCGAGCTCCGGGACCTCAGTCATCTCTCATGGTTCGCACGAATGGCTAGGCCTCCCTGAGGGAGGGCCCCCGAGCATGGACGCTCGGTTAACTCACTTAACGTGCTATGAGGTTGTAGGCCCCTACTAGGCCTCCCTGAGGGGGTTCAGGTTCCAGTCACTGTGACAAGCTAGCGGGACCATGAACAGGCCTCACTACCAGGTCGTAGGCCTCGGCAGGCCTCCCTGGGCGAGCCCCGGAGTCGGGACGCTCGGACAGCTAGCATGGTCTAGAGTCCCGATGGTTATCAGGTGGTAGGCCTCACTAGGCCTCCCTGTCAGAGCAAGTCCCATCTTCCAGCTACCTCGAGGGCCAGCTCGACTGCTATTGAGCAGTAGGCCTCGTTAGGCCTCCCCGAGAGTGAGCTCCTCTGTTTGGAGGCACACGCAGTCAGCACAGGTTACCAGGTGGAGGCCCCTTCTGGCCTCCCTGGGGAATGAGTTCCCTAGGAGGGGACACATAACTGGCTTTACACTGACAGCTAGTGGTCACCTGCTATCAGGCTCCGGTTTCTAGCTGGTAGCACCTGAAGGCGGGTTTCATTCCCTAGCATGACGAGACGACACTGCTGCTATGTGGTCCCTGCAGGAGGGACTTTCATAGATTGCCTACAGCATGGTTACCTACCAGGCAGGCTTATGAGCTCCTCTCAAGTGAGAGTCCTCTGTGAGCTTACAGCCGCTTGGCTTTGATCCATCGGTCGTAGGCCCCTCGGGGCCTCCCAGCTAGGATCAGCCTGCAGGCCTGTTCGGCCTCCTGAGCACGTTTTAAAATAAGTGCTTGGTAGATCCTAGGATCGAGCGGCTAACTCCCCTCACTAGCAAGGGTTAGAAAGCACTTCGCTGAGCACTGCTCTCCAGGATGACCCGTCTCTGAGGTCCGGCTGGTGGAGGACACTGCCTTTTCTGCAGTACCCTAGCGGGATGTCTCTTCGGAGACGAGTACCAGAGGCTCTGTACTTTACAGACAGGGTTGGCTGTACTGACGTGTCCCATACGGGGTCACTAGGTCAGACCTCCCTGGTGGCATTCGGTGAAATCCTCCCGAATAGTGACTGGCGCGGGTTCCCTCGGGTTCCCTTGCCACGTTCCCTTAATGGAACCCCTTCTGCTGAATGGGATGGTTCCAGGCCTTCGAGCAGCCAGGGTAGGACCTCATTGGTATACAAAGGTTCCTTCTCAGGTTTTAGCTTGGGCTTTGACCGTAGGGAGCGCTGTCACTGACAGCCTAATGTGACCAGAAGGGGAGTGGTTCAGGCATTTCAGTTGAATTTGCTTGTCTTGACAGTTGTCACTGCCCAGTGGGCATGCACTCCCTTCGGCATGGCGGTGTGGGTATATCATTCCCCGTAGCGTCAGCTGACGCAGCGCGAGTTCCCTTTCGAAAGCGAACGTCTCGGTTACGTATGTAACCCTAGTTCCCTGAGAATAGGGAACGAGACGCTGCGTCGCTTTGCCATGCCTCAGGGCTTGCCTGCCAAACAGTCCCTTCAGACGATTAGATACTGTCATGTTGGCAAGGCGCCCTTATATACTTCATGATGACATCATAGGCTGTCGCCGGTCAATAGGATTGCCTTTTTTTGATTGTGATTTCAGGCACCTGTCACGCTGGAGGCGTTCCCTGTAGTGTCAGCTGACACAGCGTCTCGTTCCCTGTTCTCAGGGAACTAGGGTTACATACGTAACCGAGACGTTTTTTGAACATGACAATGAGGTCACTGTACTAAAATGGCCCCCACAGTCCCCAGATCTCAACCCAATAGAGCATCTTTGGGATGTGGTGGAACGGGAGCTTCGTGCCCTGGATGTGCATCCCACAAATCTCCATCAACTGCAAGATGCTATCCAATCAATATGGGCCAACATTTCTAAAGAATGCTTTCAGCACCTTGTTGAATCAATGCCACGTAGAATTAAGGCAGTTCTGAAGGCGAAAGGGGGTCAAACACAGTATTAGTATTTGTTTACATTGTTTCAATTATCACATTGTATCATCAATGGAGCAACAGAAGCTGGGCTTAATAAACACGCATACATTTGGTTCAGAATAAAGCTAGCTATACAACTATAATAAATCACTATACTGTAGATACAGAGCACATTGGAATAAACAACACTGATAATAAAATACCAAAACTGCATGATATACAGGTGCTGGTTATATAATTAGAATATCATCAAAAAGTTTATTTATTTCACTAATTCCATTCAAAAAGTGAAACTTGTATATTATATTTATTCATTACACACAGATTGACAAATTTTAATTTTTTCTTTTTATTTTGATGATTATAACAGACAACTAAGGAAAATCCCAAATTCAGTATCTCAGAAAATTAGAATATTACTTAAGACCAATACAAAGAAAGGATTTTTAGAAATCTTGGCCAACTGAAAAGTATGAACATGAAAATTATGAGCATGTACAGCACTCAATACTTTAATTGGGGCTCCTTTTGCCTGAATTATTGCAGCAATGCGGCATGGCATGGAGTCGATCAGTCTGTGGCACTGCTCAGGTGTTATGAGAGGCCAGGTTGCTCTGATAGTAGCCTTCAGCTCTTCTGCATTGTTGGGTCTGGCATATCGCATCTTCCTCTTCACAATACCCCACAGATTTTCTATGGAGTTAAGGTCAGGCGAGTTTGCTGGCCAATTAAGAACAGGGATACCATGGTCCTTAAACCAGGTACTGGTTGCTTTGGCACTGTGTGCAGGTGCCAAGTCCTGTTGGAAAATGAAATCTGCATCTCCATAAAGTTGGTCAGCAGTAGGAAGCATGAAGTGCTCTAAAACTTCCTGGTATACGGCTGCGTTGACCTTGGACCTCAGAAAAAACAGCGGACCAACACCAGCAGATGACATGGCACCCCAAACCATCACTGACTGTGGAAACTTTACACTGGACCTCAAGCAACATGGATTGTGTGCCTCTCCCCTCTTCCTACAGACTCTGGGACCCTGATTTCCAAAGGAAATGCTAAATTTACTTTCATCAGAGAACATAACTTTGGACCACTTTTTTTCCTTTTTGTCTTTAGCCCAGGCGAGACGCTTCTGATGTTGTCTGTTGTTCAAGAGTGGCTTGACACAAGGAATGCGGCAGCTGAAATCCATGTCTTCCATACGTCTGTGCGTAGTGGTTCTTGAAGCACTGACTCCAGCTCCAGTCCACTCTTTGTGAATCTCCCCCACATTTTTGAATGGGTTTTGTTTCACAATCCTCTCCAGGGTGCTGTTATCCCTATTGCTTGTACACTTTTTTCTACCACGTCATTTCCTTCCCTTCGCCTCTCTATTAATGTGCTTGGACACAGAGCTCTGTGAACAGCCAGCCTTTTTTGCAATGACCTTTTGTGTCTTGCCCTCCTTGTGCAAGGTGTCAATTGTCGTCTTTTAGACAGCTGTCAAGTCAGCAGTCTTCTCCATGATTGTGTAGCCTACAGAACTAGACTGAGAGACCATTAAAGGCCTGTGCAGGTGTTTTGAGTTAATTAGCGGATTAGAGTGTGGCACCAGGTGTCTTCAATATTGAACATTTTCACAATATTCTAATTTTCTGAGATATTGAATTTGGGATTTTCCTTAGTTGTCTGTTAAAATCATCAAAATTAATTAATATAATATACAAGTTTCACTTTTTGAATGGAATTAGTGAAATAAATCAACTTTTTGATGATATTCTAATTATATGACCAGCACCTGTAATGTTATATAAGCAGAGCTTTGCATTGGGGATGCAATTATTATGGATAAGGGATAAGCACTTAGCCATGGGTCTAATCTGCAGGGATAAACATTCTATCGAAGTGTAGAGGTGAGTCATCTCCTTATCATAAGAGACAGAAAAAACAATGATTCTGCACTGA
Organism: Romanogobio albipinnatus; assembly: GCA_023566225.1. NCBI lineage: Eukaryota > Metazoa > Chordata > Actinopteri > Cypriniformes > Gobionidae > Romanogobio > Romanogobio albipinnatus. Next base: position 19,250,676 of record CM042241.1, read on the forward strand.
CTAATTGTGTAGCTTGAGCAAAGGCTTAACAGATAGCATGCACCTTCAGAAAAGAACTCCAGAAAGCAGTCTTCATAACTTTAGTGACTTGACTGGTTATTGTTCTTCTCAATTATTTTTGTAAAACTACAAACAAGAAAAAATATTTATGAACATTATGTTCACAATTACATACACATATCCAGCTTAATATTAGAGTTTGATTTGTACATAGTTCCTTGTTAACATTATTTTAAGTAAAATACATATGGAGAAATTACACTCACCTAAAGGATTATTAGGAACACCGTACTAATACTGTGTTTGACCCCCTTTCGCCTTCAGAACTGCCTTAATTCTACATAGTATTGATTCAACAAGGTGCTGAAAGCATTCTTTAGAAATGTTGGCCCATATTGATAGGATAGCATCTTGCAGTTGATGGAGATTTGTGGGATGCACATCCAGGGCACGAAGCTCCCGTTCCACCACATCCCAAAGATGCTCTATTGGGTTGAGATCTGGTGACTGTGGGGGACATTTTAGTACAGTGAACTCATTGTCATGTTCAAGAAACCAATTTGAAATGATTTGAGCTTTGTGACATGGTGCATTATCCTGCTGGAAGTAGCCATCAGAGGATGGACAGAGCCATCATGGTGGTCATAAAGGGATGGACATGGTCAGAAACAATGTTCGGGTAGGCCGTGGCATTTAAACGATGCCCAATTGGCACTAAGGGGCCTAAAGTGTGCCAAGAAATCATCCCCCACACCATTACACCACCACCACCAGTCTGCACAGTGGTAACAAGGCATGATGGATCCATGTTCTCATTCTGTTTATGCCAAATTCTGACTCTACCATCTGAATGTCTCAACAGAAACCGAGACTCATCAGACCAGGCAACATTTTTCCAGTCTTCAACTGTCCAATTTTGGTGAGCTCGTGCAAATTGTAGCCTCTTTTTCCTATTTGTAGTGGAGATGAGTGGTACCCGGTGAGGTCCTCTGCTGTTGTAGCCCATCCGCCTTAAGGTTGTGCGTGTTGTGGCTTCACAAATGCTTTGCTGCATTGAATCAGTCGGCCCATTCTCCTCTGACATCTAGCATCAACAAGGCATTTTTCGCCCACAGGACTGCCGCATATTGGATGTTTTTCCCTTTTCACACCATTCTTTGTAAACCCTAGAAATGGTTGTGCGTGAAAATCCCAGTAACTGAGTAGATTGTGAAATACTCAGACCAGCCCGTCTGGCACCAACAACCATGCCACGCTCAAAATTGCTTATATCACCTTTCTTTCCCATTCTGACATTCAGTTTGGAGTTCAGGAGATTGTCTTGACCAGGACCACACCCCTGAAAGCATTGAAAGCAACTGCCATGTTTTTGGTTGATTAGATAATTGCATTAATGAGAAATTGAACAGGTGTTCCTAATAATCCTTTAAGTGAGTGTATATTCAAATGAGATTATGTACAAACAGATGAGAAATTAGAATGCTAAAACATGGCACGTTACCAATAACACGAATCAAGTGTGCTATAACAAAAATATATTAATAATCTCGATCTGATAATTCTTAAACACTTTAATTCACTATTTAGTATAAAATATAGCACTTACAGACATATATTTCCATGGTTTAAACAATGGAATCATTGCATGCACGTTCTTCATGTTCTGTTTAAAACTTTAAAAACTGTTATCTCTAACTTCCGCTAACTGTTGTATGTGCGTTCACGAGAGACTGGCATTCCAGTGTATGACGTAGGACGCAGGTGTAGCGTAAGTTCTGGTGACGAACGCGGAAGCGCAGAGGATAGAGCAAAACAAAACTTCATCAATCAATCAATCAATCAATCAATCAATCAATCAATCAATCAATCAATCAATCAATCAATCAATCAATCAATCAATCAAAAAATGCAGAAAGTTTAGGGTTAGAGGATATAATATACCGTTTGAACAGTATAAAATCATTATGTCAGTGGAAAGTCCCCATAAAACATGAAAACCCAACACATGTCTGTCTGTGGCTACATGATTAATCTAAATAATTAAGAAATAGTGATATGGCTGCAATTTAATTAAATAAATGTATGCCCTGCATTTATTAGAGTAAAGTGTGTTCGATAACTCCTGAGTAGCTCGTGATTCACACAAACTCATCTGCTCTGAGTCTTTTAAAGTCTGCATGAAATGGAAGATGCAATAGCTAGGCCTGTCGCGATAGTCAATAAATCAATTAATTGCACAAAATTAAAACGATAATTTCCAGCGTCCGTTTTTATATCCCTTTTTGCCGAGCGTTACATTATATGATCACGCTCTTATACTTGTAAATGCTTCTAAGCGTGACCAGACACAAGAGAATGTGCTGTATGTCAATGTCCTGTCTGTGTGGCTGCGTCTCATGTCAGCTAATCGAGGGACACTCTAACACACACACACACACACACACACACACACACACACACACACACACACACACACACACACACACACACACACACACACTCGACGCACAGAGAGACTCGCGTCAGTCTCCTGCTCACATCGAGTTCTCTTTTGCTCATGAACAAACAATAACAACAACACAGAGAATTTTGAGTTTTCTCATATTAGGAGTCTTAAATTAGTTAAATAACGTCTTAAATGAACCAGTGGCGGCTGGTCAATAGAGGGCGCTGTGGCGCCGCCCCTATCAAAATTCCAGAAATATACATGTATACAAAAATGATATAAAAATAAAATAAAAATAAAATAGTTTACTCATACGATGTGCCGGCTGTTAGTAAGAGCCTCAGCATTTAATAAAAACTGGCTTTTCTCGGTTAACTATGTTATATGTTCTTAAATATGTTTCATGCGGTTTCATGGGCGAGGGACGCCGGACAAATGGATGTCTATCTGAGTTCAAAAATCTACGGGCAGTATGTGACCTGAAGCTGGTCTCTTAATTGGTTTCTTAAAGATCCTCCTCTGGACGCAGGTCGCTGCGTCCCTGGAAAATCAGAATTGGATGCGTGTTATTTTATCCAATCTGATTGGTTCTCATCACCTGTCATTCAACTTTACGCTCTTGGCCACTAAAGCGAAAGTGCGCGGGCTACACCGTCACTCCGACACCGTCAAAACCTTGTTAGGATGATCACTTTCGCAGTTAAACCAAATTCTTTCACAAGGCGTTCGCTGGAAGAAAAAAAAAGGATAAAGGATCCTGGACCAACTCGATTTACAAATCCAGCAGCAGGCCAGGCAGGCGAAAAAAAACGCCCCCCCAAAAATAATTATCACCAGCCGCCACTGAAATGAACTTAAAGAGTTGTGAGGAAATGAGATGCGCGAGACAGTGCGTGAGATCTGCGTCATGTTCGGCAACGGCTGTTCTTAAAGTGACAGGAGCACTGCTGATGTCTGTCATTAATGTTCATCAAAGAACAACAGGAACAGAGAAAATTGTAGCTTTAATGATGATTAATCTATATTTCATTTATTATTTATGCAGTTAAGAAAGGTTTGACAACTATTACATTTCTGTATATGTCTAACAGGGAAGGCACAAGTAAAAATAACATTTATTATAATGGGATTATGTAAAGATTGTTTTAAGTTCACTTAAATTAAAAGTTTTTAAAGCCTAATAAATGTTGAAACTGGTAGCTTTTAGTTATACTGAAATGTAACGGCATTAATGTTTCATAGAGACATCAGTGATATTGGCCTTCATTCATAAAAACATGACAATACAACACATATTTAAAATATGCTGTCAATAAATAGTTGCAACGTTAATTTGGAGAGTAACTGAAATGATTACAATATCAAAACATTAAAAACGTATTAATCATGATTAATTACAGAAAAAAATTCGGTTAATTCACACCCAAGCGATTTTCACTGGCAAATTGCTGAGTGAACATGCAAATTCACTCCCTGACAGTAGATGGCGCTTTTGATTTGATTGCAGATCAAATAGGATTTGATGGAAACTCACCATCAAATCCTATTTGATGTGCAGTTCCTCTCCATAACAACTTCCTCTTATCGAGATGTTAGTAGTCGCTGTGGCATTTGTCATAAAGTTATTTTGTCATAAAGAGACCATCAGCTCTACATTCATCTTGCTTTGTTGTATCTTCTTCTTTGTCTACTTATTTCCTTTTCGTCGTCTTCTTCTTAGGTGTGTGTTCGTCAAGACCGCTTTGTGCTTGAGCACCACCAAGTCGTGTTTTACTGTAACTTCAGCAGCTCCAGGCACGTGAACAAAAGCGGCAATCTCATTGGTTGCCCAGTTTTTAACGCGGTGCGCCCGTTTTTAACACGCACCTGAGGTGTTTTTTTTACACCTGCTGTTTTGCGCGTTGGTGTGCACACTCACATTGGCGCCCTTTGTTTAGTCACGAGACATTAAACGATGGCGATAAGAGCGGGCAATACTGGTCCCGGTGGGAAAAAGCCTTAAGGAAGGAATTCGAAAACTGGAAAAGCATATCTCTGCCAGTAATCAGTTAAACATGAAGGAAAAAATTAAGAAAGGAAATAAACATGGAAGGAAGGAATTAGAAAACAGGAGAAATATTTCCTGCCTATAATTCTGTTCAAATCCAGCCTGTTCTCTTCATTTACAAACCAACAGAGACTGAGATTTAATTTCATTACACTTTTACTCTTCTCAGGGAACGACATAAAGGTGAAATATGCACATTCATCAAAGCTTAATGCCCATGAATAAACTAAAGCCATACTGCTTCACAGCCATGGCCAATAGCACTGAGAGGATCACTAACAAAGAAAGAGGAACATGATCTGTAAATTATTCTTTATTGATGCTTCTAACATAACTCTTCCCTACAGTATGAGTCAGTCTCTTTCCTCAGATGGGGAACCAGAACATGCCTGAAATGTCTCAGTGACCTAAGGTCAGCGCTATTCATGGACGGTAGTAATAGAGTTAACTTCATCGGCGACTGCAGCACCAGTAATGTCACAAGGAAGAAACGTTCTTGGTCACTGTGGATGTGTTTCATTCACTTATATGGATTTTCTACTGAGGGAAGTAAAGGAATGGGAAAAGAGTGGGACAGATATAGGGAAAATAAGATAGAGAGAGGGAGAGAGGAGATTGGGGTGAATTGTGATAAAGCCCTGTTCTCCTCTTCATAATGGAAATGCTCATTGGTAGGTCACATGAATCAAACCTTATTCGCCTGCACTGTCTTCCTTCGGCTGATTGCTTTTTAATTATCCCTGTGACATCATCACTCCCGTATCCTAGTGACTATCACCTGCGGTTACCATAGATCATGGGCCAGTAAGAGGAAACAGAGGTTTGAGTCCACTGCTTAATTTAACTCAGCCATTACTGCAATATGTTACAATTCCTGTCTCATCCATTCAGGTCAGCAAGCGTTAGTGTGAAGCCTTCACTGTGGGAAGTCAAATTGTAAAGTTTTAAATTAAATCTTTACCACATGATAGAGGTCAGAGAGATCAATGCAGAAAGGTTGTGTCATTCAGCTCTATCTAGGACAGTGGCCCTGCTTGGTGAACATGATTTCACCAAGTTCAACATGTTCCTGGATCAACATCTTTGTTGATGCTGGAACAACATTCCAATCAACCAATCAGATTTGAGGGACAAATTTACAGTTTATGTCAAGTTTAGATTAGATTAGATTAGATTCAACTTTATTGTCATTACACAAGTACAGTTACAAGGCAACGAAATGCAGTTTAGGTCTAACCAGAAGTGCAATAGCAGTAAGTGCAGGATATACAACGGTTGCATAAGTGCATGATATACAATGGATGAATAAGTGCAGGACATGGATATGTACTGAATATATATATATATATATATATATATATATATATATATATATATATATATATATATATATATATATATATATATATATATATATATATATATATATATATATATATATATATATATATATATATATATGGTTATTACTATAAACAGAATTTACAGGTGAATATGTACAATGAATAAATATACAGATGGCTATTACTATAAACAGAATTTACAGGTGAATATGTACTATGAGTATAATATAATATACAGATGGCTATTACTATGTTTAGGCTTACAACCTGGGTTAGGTGCTTCTATATCAGTGTTATTCACCTCCATTTTCACTCCAGAAAATCACCATAGGAGCTGAATAAAACACAGTACAAGAAGTGCGCATAAATTTCAGCCAACCATCCGAGCCACGATCTGCTTTTACTACTGCCGTCTGGCAGACCGTATCGTAGTATTAGGGCTCGTACCAGTAGACTACGAGACAGATCCCTTTCATTCAGTCACTACAACGTAACGTTAGTGACTAACGAATAGGGTTTTCGCTTAGAAGCCTATCATCTTCGAGCACTTAGAAAACACCCAATGGCGTGCCAATGCCATGGGCATGCGGAATTTGCAAACGTAACTCCGCCTCACCGCGAGAGTATAAAAGGAAGTATGTGGCAATATTGCATTATGTTTCTGCTTTCGGAGCCAAGAGTACCTTCCTCTTCACTCCTCACAAGCCTTCTGAGACTCTGTCAGCTTCTTCAAGACGAGCAGCTTTCCAGTCGGTGTTGGTGTGATGGCGCGTTCCAGTGATCGCATACTTCCTGCCTGCTGATCTGCGCGGATGGTCTGCTAGACGGCTGGTGTGTGTTTCCCTGGCCGCTTTGGCATCGACTGCGAGGCTTCCTCTCACAAAAAGAGCTTGCGCGTGACACGTCTTTTTCAAGACGGTTCGCCCGTGCACTTCCGGGTGCGATCGATCTCCGTTGCTGTCTATTGGCACATTCACTGCTCGACGTGTTTGGGCTTCAGCACGTTCGGGCAGTGATTGTGGATGTGTCATGTTCCCACTGCGGGAACGTGACCATTGTGATGTCGCAGTCGAGACTCAGTGATCTCCGCGAGGAGAGAAAGTCCCCTTTGCCACACCCCAATCTACCATCTCCGAGAGAGGTGGTACTTTGGCTGGTGGCCAGGGTGACCTGAGGGCAGTGATGTGGTATTAAGAACCCCGAAGTGTGGCGAAGGGTGCGATCGAGCCTGTCCCTCCAGCTGAAATGAAGTCCGGCTTCCTCAGCCCTTACTTCATTGTACCCTAGGAAACCGGTGGGTTATGGCCAATCCTGGACCTGCCCGTCCTGAAAAGATCCCTTCACAGGCTTCCGTTCAGGATGTCGGTAGCGAACGCCTCCTCGGACGCGTTCGTCCGGTAGATTGGTTGCAGCGATCGACCTGAAGGACGCTTACTTCCATGTCTCCTTCCTCGACGCGGACCGTTCCTACGGTTTGCTTCGAGGGGCGGACATTCAGTACGCAGTCCTTCCATTTGGGCAGCTCTGTCCCCTCGTGACTCTACGTAGTCTATCGAGGCAACCCTTGCGCCACTCAGGCAGCACGGGGTTCGCATCCTGAACTACTTCGATGACTGGCTCATACTGGGTCACTCTTGTAAGCAGGTGTGCAGACACAGAGTCCAAGTGCCCCGGCACTTAGCCCGTCTGGGCCTTCGGGTCGACTGGGAGAAGCGCGACTCTGCCCCATACAGAGGATCTCTTTTCTCAGTGTGGTTTCCGACTCGGTCGCCAGGTGCGTGCTGCTTACCAGCGAGCACGCACGCAGTCACTGCTGACTTGCCTTCGTTAATACGAGAGCAAGAGTGCGGTCCCACTGAAGTTTTTTCAGAGGCTCCTGAGGCATATGGCATCTGCAGCCACGTTAGCGCCGCTCGGATTGCTTCATATGAGACTGTTTCAGCTTTGGCTTCGCGATCAAGTCCCGAGATGGGCATGGCGGTCTGGCACGCTACGGGTACAAGTGACTCAGGCCTGCCAACAGACTCTCACCCCGTGGTCGAACCTCAGTTTTCTACGGGCCGGTATGCCCATAGAACAAGTTTCCAGGCATGTTGTCGTATTGACGGATGCTTCAGCCACGGGCTGGGGTGCCATGTGCAATGGACAAGCAGCCGCGGGCTCCTGGACAGGACCCCAGCGTCTCCTGCATGTCAATTGCCTTGAGTTGCTGGCAGGCGTTGCTGAAGGGTCAACATGTGCTAGTCAGGACAGACAAGACGGCCGTTGTAGCGTACATCAACCACCAGGGCGGTCTACGCTCCCGCCGTATGTCTCAACTCGCCCGCCATCTCGTTCTATGGAGTCAGAAGCGCCTGAGGTCCCTTCGTGCTGTCCATATTCCGGGAGTCCTGAACCGTGTAGCCGACGAGCTCACGGTTTCAGCCACTTCCGGGAGAATGGAGAATCCATCCCCAGTCGGTCCAGCTGATTTGGGAACTTAGATGCTCTGCAGAGGCCTCCCTTTGAGCCTTTGCAGTCAGTGGATCTTAAATATTTGTCAATGAAGACAGCGATCCTGACTGCATTGGCCTCCGTCAAGAGGGTCGGGGATCTGCAGACATGTTCGGTTGACGAAGCGTGCCTGGTATTCGGGCCGGCCTACTCTCACGTGATCCTGAGACCCTGGCCTGGATATGTGCCCAAGGTTCCCACCACTCCATTCTAGGACCAGGTGGTGAACCTGCAAGCGCTACCCATGGAGGGGGCAGACCCAGCCTTGGCATTGCTCTTTCCAGTACGCGCCCTCCGTGCTTCCGTAGACAGGACGCAGTGTTTCAGGACCTCAGACCAGCTCTTTGTCTGTTATGGTGGAGAGCGGAAGGGAAGAGCTCTCTCAAAGCAAAGGCTGTCTCACTGGATAGTGGACACCATTGTTTTGGCTTACCAGCAGCAAGGTCGACCATGTCCCCTTGGGGTTAGGGCACACTCCACTCGGAGTGTGGCCTCCTCTTGGGCTTTAGCGCATGGCGCCTCGCTAACAGACATCTGCAGAGCTGCAGGCTGGGCGACACCGAACACATTCGCCAGATTCTACAATCTCCGAGTGGAGCCCCGAAGGGCCGGTATTGGACCAGGCTCAGGTGTCTTCGCTTGCTTGCCATTCCACTCCACGGACTGGATATGTGCGATATTTTTCCTCAGGTGAGCTCCCCGAGAGCCATGAGTCCCTCCAGCACTGCTTACGCCGATACCTGCGTTTCTGCCCTCTAACGAGCCCAGACCCTTGTGTCCGGCCAGGTGCCCCGTGTGCATGGTTCCCCTCCGGCGACCCCCACACGTGTATTTCCACCGTAATCCTCCGCAGTGAGCAGGTGTCTTTCCCTTGGCAAGTCTCTGCCACCCATGGGGTTAAAAATCCACCTTCGGCTGGTACCCTAGAGTTTTCCCATATGCAACCCTCAGCGGGTCATATGTGTACTCTCTAAGTCCTCCCTACGGGCAGGAATCTTTGCATACCTCCACTGGAATATGCCTCCCAGTGTACCTTGGTATTCCTGTGATAAGTGGGAGTCCCTCGTCCGTACTAGTCTTACGACAGGGAACTCACACACGGCTGAGTGGCGTGATTTTATTGGGACCCCCATTCGTTAGTCACTAACGTTACGTCGTAGTGACTGAATGAAAGGGAACGTCTCGGTTACGGATGTAACCCTCGTTCCCTGAGGAGGGAACGGAGACGTAATTTCCTGTTGCCACATCAGCTGTGCTACCTGGAACGCAGAGTTCAGTCTTGGCTCCTCAGCAGGTAACATAATGCGATATTGCCACGTACTTCCTTTTATACTCTCGCGGTGAGGCGGAGTTACGTATGCAAATTCCACATGCCCATGGCATTGGCACGTCATTGGGTGCTCGAAGTGCTCGAAGATGATAGGCTTCAAAGCAAAACCCCCATTCGTTAGTCACTAACGTTACGTCTCCGTTCCCTCCTGATTGGAACGAGGGTTACATCCGTAACCGAGACGTTTCTTCGCACAGGCCATTAGACTGCTGAACTGTAGCAATACATTGTAGCACACTTAATTTACCCTCACACTGCACTTTATTAATTGTGTTCATTGTTATTTATGTATACTGTTAATTGATCATACTGCCATGTAGGAGAGACTTGCGCCTAAGCATTTCACTGCCAGTACACTTGTGTATATGACATGTGACAATAAAGAGAATTTAATTGAATTTAGGTATATGGGGGTGCATTGCCTTCAAAAACAAAAAACACTGCGTCTTCCGCAGCTCTGATATGGGCGGTACATGAAGACTGTTATGTTCACTTTTACATTCAACAACAAAACACCTGAGTTGCTTACGAGACATTCTTGTCACTACAGCTGCTCCGGCCTGGAGAAAATGGCGGACAGGGTACAACTCGCTCAGGGCGGCGTCGTGGTTGAGGCCGGCACAAAGTGACATCACTTTGCCCAGAATCTGTGAACGGCTTGTTCTGAGACACTGTTTATGATTTATGTGGATTAAAAAAAACATGGGGTGGATTTTTATCATTATAGGGTGGATGTATACACACACTGCCAGTGCCAACAAATGCAAAAAACGCAAAGTGAATTTTGCATAATAGGTCCCCTTTAAAATAGAAAACAGTTATACTAATTTGTAATAAATTGTCACAATATTACTGTTCTACTGTATTTTTTTATCAAATAAATTCAGCCTTGAGCATAAGAGATAAATAGCTGAATTAAATGGTTAGTTGTTTTATTTATTTATTACTGGTTTTACTCACAAGCCAAGCAGTGGGTAAAAAAACCCACTGATCTAGATCACCATCACACTGACATATATATCTAGGCTAACAAGCTTTTCATAAGGGTTAGTTGTTATAGTTATTTAGTGCTAATAATAAAAAAATAACGCAAGCAATGAACAGCATAACTAGGTCAGGAAACTGTTCTGCTGCTAATCAGCTGCCTCACTGTTTACTGCAGCTACTGTCTACATTGGAACCAAAGAACTGCTTACACTGCAAGCCACTGATGTTGCATGTCACAGCATGCCTAGAGTCAACTGACTCCTGTTCTTATCGGATGCACTGTACTCCTCCAGCAGCTTTATTTTCTCCATTCTTCTAAATTACATTATCTACAAATATAGGTGTGATTTTTGGGTAACACTTTATTTTACAGTGTCCTTGTTACACGTTGCATGTACTGTACTAATAACTATAAATTATGCATAATTGCATGCAACTAACCCTAAACCAAACCCTATACCTAACCCTATAGTAGCTACATGTACTTACTATAGGGTTAGGATTAGGGTTTGGTTTGGTTTAGGGTTAATTGCATGTAATTATGCATAATTTATAGTTATTACTATAGTAACTAAATGTGTAACAATGACTCTCTAAAATAAAGTGTTTAACACAGATTAAATCACGGCATCTGTTAGCGTGTGGGATATATTAGGCAGCAAGTGAACATTTTGTCCTCAAAGTTGATGAGTTAGAAGCAGAAAAATAAGGATTTGAGCAAGTTTGACAAGGGCCAAATTGTGATGGCTAGACGACCAAAACTGCAGCTCTTGTTGGGTGTTTTTTGGTCTGCAGGGGTCAGTATCTATCAAAAGTGGTCCAAGGAAGGAACTATTGTGAACTGGCGATAGGGTCATGGGTGGCCAAGGCTCATTGATGCACATGTGAAGCGAAGGCTGGCCCTGGTGGTCCGATCAAACAGACAAGCTACTGTAGCTCAAACTCAAGAAGTTAATGCTGGTTCTGATAGAAAGGTGTCAGAATACACAGAATGAACATGGAACTTTTTGGAATACACTATCCAAAAGTTCCAAAGTGCCAACAGTGGGCACATGAGCATCAGAACTGGACCACGTTGCAATGGAAGAAGCTGGACTGGTCTGATGAATAAAGTTTTCTTTTACATCACGTGGATGGCCGGGTGCATGTGCGTCACTTACCTAAATAACACATTGCACCAGGATACACTGGGAAGAAGGCAAGCTGGCAGAGGCAGTGTGATACTTTGGGCAATGTTCTGCTGGAAAACCTTGGGTCCTGCCATCCATGTGGATATTACTTTGACATGTACCACCTACCTAAGCATTGTTGCAGACCATGTACACGCTTTCATGGAAACGGTATTCCCTGGTGGCTGTGGCCTCTTTTAGCAGGATAATGCGCCCTGACATAAAGCAAAAATGTTTCAGGAATGGTTTGAGGAGCACAACAACGGGTTTGAGGTGTTGACTTGGCCTCCGAATTCCCCGAATCGAGCATCTGTGGGATGTGCGGAACAAACAAGTCTGATCCATGGAGGCCCCACCTCCAACTTACAGGACTTAAAGGATCTGCTGCTAACATCTTGGTGCCAGATACCACAGCACACCTTCAGGGGTCTAGTGGAGTCCATGCCTCGACGGGTCAGGGCTGGTTTGTTTGGTAGCAAAACGGGGACAAACACAATATTAGGAAGGTAGTCATAATGCTATGCCTGACCGGTGTACCACTGTAACATGGACAAATAAAGTGCAATACATTTTCGCTATGGATTTTATCTTGCTTGTGATCTTTTCGGTCTCTGGCTTGCTTATTTAAATATATTTTTGTTTCTAACCAAATTAATACACATTTCCTCACATTCTGTTTTATATTCTGTATTTAGCGCCATCCACTTGTGATCCGATCGACCAAAACGTATCAATACAGGGCCTTAGTGGCTTTGCAGTGACAAAGCAAATGGACGTCTTTCATTTGCTAACCATCACTGTTAATCTTAGCACATTTTGCCAAGTTATAATATAATCATAGCACACACAAATATTGGTGGAAATAGTGTATTTTTAATTACATTAGCACTATTTACTTCAATACTTTACACTGCTGAATAAAATATACACCACTTATTTGGGATTTGACTTCATGCACCATATTGGATTTCATTTTCACTGAGCTGGCAATGCATTCTGGGATTACCTTATCATCTCATAAGCAGCATTATTTCGCTGCCCACTGAAAAATTCCTATGATGCCTAAAAATTGAGAACACAGCTTTAATGTTGTGGAAGAGACTGACTGCTAGGCTATGTCCCAATAAACCTTCCTTATCGATGGCACATAATATAAAATTACCATTTAGCACCTCAAAATCAAACAACCCATTTCATGACAAAGGATCAACTGAGAAAATACATAAAATGCATGGCTGGTTAACTGTGAACACAAACAGAATCTAACTCCTTACACTGGAACAAATACTGGCACATGTAAACACAATGAACTATGTATGTTGTTTTTCAGTTACAAAAGATCAAATAAACCGAACATTAAAAGGCCAAAATTGTATTCAGTGAGCACAATTCTAGAGTGAAGTAAGAGTTTGATCACGGCAACAGTAATATATTCATGTGACAAATAAAACTATTCATTTTCAAAAAATTAGAAGTCAGAAATGTGTCAAACATAACTCTCAAAATCTTGAATCACACGCACATCTACAACTTTATACCTGTGATAATGTTTTGAGAACTTCACACCTTGACTGTCAGATTCAAAATGTTTCCAGTGTTTCTTATTTTAGTTTTTTTATTATACTTTTTTCATTTTGCGTGTCATGTGTTGTTTTACATGAGATACGAGCAATATTGTTTTAGGGTTTTTCATATATATCGTGTTTAAACACCTGACTGTGAACTTTCCCCCTATGGCAGTTTGTCGGTTTCAAACAGAATTGAACTTCAGATGGATTATATCAACACTGACACTATCAAATTTTGACAAGCAGTCAGATCTACTAAAAGCTCACATACTTAAAATATATTTTATAGTGCAGTAGCATCAGCGGAACAACAGTTACAAAGAGAAAGAAACCATATACACATTTAAAAAGATTTGTAAAACTTTGTTGCTTTTTATTGTCACTCTATAAATAAATAAATACATGTCTCTTCTCTCTATATTGTCATTGCATCTGTGCTCTCAAAAAAAGAGAGAATAAAATAAATAAAATAAAATATATCCATATAAACGTAGTGATCTCCAGCCTCTATTAAGTGGCTGTGTGCCAAATTATTTAATTTATAGACTAAAACAAAGGGTTTCCTAGATTTAACAAAAAGATGTTTGTTCTCATTAAAAAGAAATGCACTAATGATTTTTTTTTGTCATCATACAGGTAAAAAAAAAAAAAAAAGGTCATCAAAATGTTTACTTTCATAATGCAGAAGATCTGATTGGACGGGACGGGTCACACTAAAGGCTGTGAAAATAGCCAATATATAAGATCTGTTGAACGCACATTAACAGAATAATCCTTGATCTTTACATAGTTTTCCAGCCATAAACAGTCAACAGCTAGGCTTCTGAACTATATTACCTGGCTGGAAAATTACTGTATTTTTTTTGTCACATTGGGGTCGTATTATAATGCTTTTGTCACTGTTTTATAAAAGCAATAAGCCACTTGAGGCCACTCAAAGCGTTATTGCTTGCATCGCACCTAACAACCCTCTAAACTAGTTTTGCTAAAGGCCAGCTGCATAACAGTTACATCATCATAATTCTAGAAATATAAATCTAGAGTTCTCTAACTCAAAACCACATGTTTACAGTGACCTGAAATGTATTTCAAGATGTTTTTTAAAGCATCAAATTAAATGCTTAACCATCACTATTCCAAAAGTTTGACACTACATTAACCAGCTTTTCATTCCATTGGTGCACAGACTACAATGCTGCTGTTGTCCAATCGAGATGAAGGAATGAACCATCTGGCCAAAAGCACCTTTCATTACCATCATGTCTCATATCACAATTCAGAAACTGCCAGAGAAAACAATAATCTGTCAATCGGCTTGAATGGGACTTGGGATAAGACTGCAAACAGGGAGATTATATTTTCAGTGGCCCATGGATTTTCTGCCACTGTAATGTCCCGAATTTTGACAGGTAATTACAGATTCCTCTGTCCTCTCCTATCCGTCGAATAATTAATTCATCATTTGCAGTAGATTAGTGAAAATCCGCCTGTAGAAATGGCTGCTCATCTCCAGGGGGTTTTGCATGTCTGCTCTGGTTTTTTGGAAATGTGAGAGGTGTGCGCGTGCACTTCTGCTCTATTGCCACTTAAATCAAGGGTTCGGCCTTAGATGGAGAGCAAAGCTCAGCTGAAGTATATGTGAATCTGTGACAGGAAATGAACAGGGATTTTGAAACAAAACAGAATGTGAGACCAGAGAGAATCTGATACAACTCCAAATATCACAGAATTCAAATTTCTGCACGTTTTATCCTGTCTTTTCATCTCTTCTCTCTCCGAGGACTGGCGAGTGAGCATAATTAACCATGTCAGTCACATCTTCCCAATGGAATACAGCATATTTGAGTGATTTGTACAGCATGTCCATATGTGCATACTTAAATGCAAGACCTTTGGATACTCAATTTGGCGAGGTTTAACAGGTTTGACTTTTCCAGCTGCACCTATTACAAACCTCATGTCTCTAGGAGCAACACGTTCCAACATCGAATAGAATATAATAGAAGCTGTTGTAGCAACAAACTTCCATCCCAAGGGAGGACCACTCCAATGCCCATGTTTTTTATTTAAATTTATTTACATTTTTTATTTTATTTAAAGGTACAGTACAAGTTTAACCACCAAAAAAGTAATTTACTCTACGTCATTTTGTTCCCTCATAGACACGACTTCTTCCATGCAACACACAATGACATTTGTACTGGTCTCTCTTTTCCACTCTCTTTGGAATTGCTTTGAAAAATGCCCTTTTCAACTTTGAAAAATATTTTTTTACAGTGTAGGTCAAGTGTTGATGGTTTGGAAAGAAAACCAAAGGTTACAAATCAAAGTATAAAAGGGAAATTGGTCACACTTTAGATTAGGGTCCAATTCTCACTATTAACTAACTATTAACTACGACTTTTGCCTAAAAAAACCCCTCTCCTAATTGCTGTTTATTAATAGTTAGTAAGGTAGTTGTTAAATTTAGGTATTGGGTAGGATTAGGGATGTAGAATAGCAATTAATCTCTCCTGACCGGCAGTCGGATGGATATCGCACAGTTGAAGAAGAGATACGAACAGATTGCCCTAAACTCAGCAAAAACATAATTTAAACCATAAAATAGCTATCAAACTAGATGCAATTTAGCAGACTGTTGCTTTCATTTCATGTCGCAAAATGTATAATGCTGCATTCACACAACCAGTGAATTTGTCGCTGCATGTCGCCAGTGGATTTTCCCAATACTGACCTAGTAACGTTTGTGAATGACATTCATGGATGCTACTCCATGTTGTAGATAACAAATTAGTTTTCTTGCTGCTACAAACAAACATTTTTGAAGGAAAAGTCTAAATGTAAATGGAATCAGTATTTAAAATGGCTAATATTAAAGATAAACAAGAAACAGCGAGTGCTCTTTGTCATCGCACCTATTCATTTGCACCAAAAGGGCAAATGTCGTTCTATCTGAGCTCACAAAACCATTCAGGCTCGGAGTCAGCACAGCAAGTACCACTGTATGTACACGGAGACAAGAACTAGTATTCATTTTGTCACCTATGTTTAATTTTGTCTTAGTCTTGTGCCAAATGTCCTTGTTAGATTTAGTTATATATTTAGTCATTCACATATCTTTTTTTGTTAGTCAAGTTTTAGTCGACTAATAGTCGTGTCATTTTAGTCTAGTTTTAGTCAAAGGAAACCATCAGACCGTTTTAGAATAAAAGGTCTGATGCAGAGCAGTGTAGAATAAAAGTAAAATATATGAAAAATAATGCAATTTTTTTCAAACAAAGCATGAACACATGTTACAGTGTACCCCACAAACACAATCAAGCCTTCGAAAGAATGTGTTTTACCACCCCTTTAACATTTTAAAATTTCACAAATAAGTAAGCAGTTATGATCTGCAATACTTTTTTGAGCAACTAGGCTACATGTATATTTATTAAAGAGCCATACAGGGTAATGTAATGGCATTACAAATTAAAATTAGTATTTTTCAAGCCACAAAATGACTCTAATTTGCCTATTTGCATTGGAATTCTCTATTTTAAACTTAATTACTACACTAATTGTACTATAAATAATACAAAAATATTTTAAGTGGTCATTAATGGACCATAATTATTGCACAAACAGTAGGCCTATTTAGTACCAAAATATCTCCTCAAAATATTCAATATATATTATTGAACTAAAATATAGGCTCTTTATTTTAAAAATAGTTAAGTTGTATGGTCACATTTGACCACCATATAAGTTTGACCAATTAGTAAGGAATACCTGAGGGCTAAATACAAGAAAAACATTTACATTAATGTTAACAATGTTGCATCTCCACCACTCTCCATAATATAATGATACTGTAAATGTGGTTGACGTAATAATCAATACACACTATGCTATACCGTTTACCAAAAATTGCTGCAAACACCTGTATAGTTAAGCTGTTATGTATCCGCTTAAGCCATTCAAATGTATTGACCATTGACACAGCGCTAGAAGTATTGAGCGCTCCGGGAACCACGTGACCGCGCGCGCCGCCGCGAGATGACAGGCTTGCAGCAACAGGCGTATGAGAGAGACCTGTACTTGAGCAACAGCGTGAACTCCTTCAGAATATTTTGAACAGCTGAATATTCTCATGATGAAAAAGTAGAGACGATTGTAGACGAAAATGAGAGAGATTTTATCTTTGTTTTTATTTTATGCAAAACATTTTAGTCTCGTCTTTTTTCGTCAACAATAATGCATGTTAATTTAGTCTTAGTCAGTGTTTTTGGACATTGGTGCAGTCTCGTCATCGTCTCGTCTTAGTCATGGAAAAAAAGGTTGTTGACGAACATATTTAGTCTCGTCTCGTCTGACGAAATTAACACTATATAGAACAGTTGCTAAAAATGAGCTTCTCCTTCATCTTGCATCGGAACTGAAGAGCGATGGATCACGTGAGCTCCACTGACTTCACTCCTATTGGTTGTCGTTTCCCCAATATCGCTATTCATTTGCATAAAGTTGAACAGATCTCAACTTTGTTGTGTCGCTGGACACACCCCATCTGGTCGCCAACGGTTGCTGTTGCTCATGTCACCGGAGATCGCCCACTCGTCATTTAAATGAACGGGATCATGCCGCTTTGTCGCTTGTAGTGTGAATGTGTAACAGACATAGAATAGTAAGAGCTGTGTGTGTAAACCTCACTCCACTGAATTCAAGAGGTGCTCTACCGACTGGTGCTAGAGACTGAGGTCTTTAGCCTCCTTGTTAGAGCACCCGTCTCTTATGCAGACGGGCCCAGGTTCAGGTCCCGTTAAAGGTTTATAGTCGCCACGTCCGCACGAGCGCGAAAGTGTGCGCAGCAAAAATTACGCCATTGCGGAGTGGTCGGTCGTGCGAGTTGAGAGCGTGAGACACCATTTTGCTTGGCATGTGCACTGTAAATTTTGTAACTTTCCGCACGGATCTGCATCCAAAGATGCACAATTTTGAGGCGAATCTTGCCAAGCATGACGTCTCATCACACCGGCACCCAGTTTGCGCGTGCCTAAATTAGTTGCTTATATTTACAAAATGAGCCTACAATAGCATAAATAAGCCCTTTTAATGAAAATAAAGGTCCGTGTTTAATAAAAATGTTAAATGAAAAAATTTGAAAATATTTAAGAGATTGTTAATTTAGTTGTATAAGAAGTGTTGCTTTGAAAAAGTAATCTGATTACTGATTGCTGATTACTCCTTTAAAAAGTAACTTAGTTACTTTACAGATTACTTAATTTTAAAAGTAACTAAATTAGATTACAAGTTACTTTATTACATTCAGCAGCTGCCGACAACAGCCCTGCCGCCTCAACATAAAAATGACAACCGTTTTTGCCAACACTCACTTTATTGGAAGTGCATTTTTAACAGTAACGTCAACAATGTATCTCCAAACATTTTAAGTTAAAATTAAAAAATATTTCCTGAAAAAAAAAACATGTTTTAATAAAAAATTTAATAAAGGCAGTCTTTCTTGACTTCACTTAAAATAAATACTCTCCCTGAGACGCAAGAAGAAAGCAAAAATATATTTTTTACTAAGAAAATTACAAAAATAGTAACGCACAGTGACTTGGATCTACTTTAATCTGATTACTGGTTTGGAAATAGTAATGCGTTCGAACGTTAAAATCGTTAAAATCGTTACTGGAAAAAGTAGTCAGATTAGAGTAATGTGTTACTAAGTACTACTGGCATCACTGTGTATAAGTTACATGTTCTCCTATCCATATATTTGTTCTAATGTCACAAGTAAAAATCTAAAGGTCTACTGGGTTTTACGCGATTCTTTTGTTGTTTTGGTAAAGTTTACTAAAGTAAACACTGTCACGTGTGTACCTTACCTTTTCCTAATGGTTTATAGAACAATTGCTGAGTCGCCCTCAGTTGTTTCAAAGAATAGTACGTGTCAAGTATAAATGCCTACCCAAACGGACGAGGCGAGTACGCAGCCAGCGGAGGCTCGAGCTACGAAGCCAGGCAAAAAGTATAAACAAGGGGTTTGGGGTTCAGGGGGTCCCACGTGTTTATTTCACACGTATAATGTGAGCAGTCAAGTCACAGCTCACTGTATAGTGTGAGCGCATAAAATGTAAGGTTTAGCTTTACATCGCATGCGATTTACTCGTACAGTGAGAGTTTTTAACAAATAATCGCACAGTGTATGCCCGGCTTAAAGGTATCACACTTGTGCATTATATTCCATGCCTTCATTGAAAAGATCTGACTCAAATGAATGATTCATTCATAAATATGATATCTCCAGGAGTCGAAGTAGGGCAAATGTCAAGATTTCAGTGAATAGTGAATTAAGTTTCTATAATATGACTCTAGCTCCCGGTTTCACAGTCAAGGCTTAAGCTTAGTCCCAGACTAAAATGCTTGTTTGAGCTGTTTTAACTGAAAGCAACTGTGATTTGTCTCAAGATGCACACCAGTAATGTATTTTCTAAGGCACGTTTATAAAAGCTACTTAAATGTCCCAATTGAACTAAGGCCTAATCCTGGCTTAATCTAAGCCATGTCTGTGAAACCATGCCTAGAATACTTGAATATACATTATAGCACATATGGACCACTTCTATAATACTTTCATGGTGTTTCTAAGTCCATTTTGAAAGCTTCAGTTCATTGCAATTTCATAGAAAAAAAGGTTTTGTGCTTTATGGAAGAAAGAGTAATACAATTTTGGAATGACATGAGGATGAGAAAACAGACAGACATTTCACTTTGGGTGAACTGTTCCTTTAAATGAAGCCTATGTGTGGTGCTCAGGTGTCCACATACTTTTGTCTTGGTATTACCGACAGTTTGCTGAATAGTCACATCAACTTTAAGTTGAAAAGGCACTTACATTTGCAACCCAAACACATACACAGACACTCATGCTTTTATTACAGCTTATACAGGAACAGCTTTCCTTCCTAATTTACATCAACCAAAGGAAAAGTGACAGGTAGTAAAGTAATCGTAATGAGGAAATACAGCAGGTAGTTAAAAACGGGTGAAAGATAAACAACCTGCCACGATACAAAGCAGAAAGCAGCACTTTGCACACACACGCTCGCACTGATGCTAATTTCCATTTCTAAACACACCCCTCGAGTTGATTTATATAACATTTGTTCTTTAATCTCTCAGTGTCAATAAACCATCCTTGTTCATCATTCTGACTACACCGGAGAGGAGAAGTCCCTTTCAAGTCATCGATCTTTTTTGTGTCACTCACTCGCACCGTTTTCCTCACAAACGCAAGTTATTTTCAAGCGCTTCTCATACAGCAGCTGTCAAGACGCCTAGTCCATCAGATCTAAAGTTCACATTCTACATTTCACTCCAATCCAATACGATTTGGATCATTTCTTTCTCTCCCTCGCTCTTCGTGTCCTTGGTGATCGGTTTCTTCACGAGAGAGTGTGTTGGTTTTTGTGTGTGTGTGTAATCTCCCTCTTGCAGGCTGCAGGTTGTGTGCCGCTGCCATTGCGGTTGATATTTACCTCACAAAGCATTTGGCAATTTTGGGTTCAAGAAGCATTCACATTGGCGCCTAGAGGAACAGAACTCAATTCACACCACTGTACCCCTCACCCTCTGTTTCTCCTGGACTTGAACAAACTATATACTCGATTATGACTGTAACAAACATGTTAACGGCAAATGCAGAGGGTAGCTCAAAGGCAGTTTCACTAGAGAACAAAGAGGGGATGTATGAATATTTAAAGACTAGACTAACACAATACGTCCAGACCCACCCACTCCACTCTCTTACTGCCTAGCAATGTAACAGGCTTCAGAGACACCCCCTGGCCCCTGCCCTGCTTTCATTTCTCACTTCCTTTTGGTATCTCTCTCTTAAAGAGGCTTTAGATGTTAGAGAGGATTATGGTGAAGTGGAACAGCTCATGTAGAGTGTGGAGTGAACCTATAGCAGTCTGCTGAATACGGATGAAACCATAAACTTACCTATGGCATAGACATGATTAATAACTCATATCTTGCTTATTTTTTGAGGAGTGGTGTGATGTTACTGGGTAAACCCAGCCTGATCCGCCGGCAATTTGATTTCTCCCTACAGCTAAGTCTGGAAACCTGTACATTAATTTCTACTGCTTCTGTTACACTTTTTCGGGAACCAATCACAGACTGGCTTATCCACCTGGCACGCTATTGGCGGGTTTAAAATGATGACAGATAGAGAATAGTGATGTGTCGTTCATGAACGATTTGTTCATTTTTCATTTTGACTTGAGAACAACGAGTTGTCTCAGAGAGCGATTCGTTCATTTTGTGTTGACCGCACATGCCCAACATCCCATACGTTCTGTACAGGAAACCAACTTGATTAGTTCACCTCTCGAGTCTTCGGGTTCGAGTCATTCGTTCATCAAGTCCCAGCCCCATAGGCAAGGCTATGCAGTCACCGGAAACTGAAAAGATTAGTTAATCTCTCAAGTCTTCGGGTTCAAGTCGTTCGTTCAAGTCCCCATCGGCTGAATGCAGAAACAGAAAATATTAGTTCATCTCTCGAGTCTTCGGGTTCGAGTCGATATGGTTATATCTGGGCAGCAAAGCTCATAAGAACGAAGGTGCTCAAAATACCATGATGTCATGACTTTGCACACAAAATATACCTCTGTGTTCACTGCAACAATGTGAGTAATTTGCTTAAAATCAGGTTGCCCTGAACATGATCCAGCTGAAAGTATCATGTCTGTCTTATAATTAATCCCATTAATGCAGACAGATGGTGCAACAAGAAGTGCTTGAGTATGAGGGCGTTTTTGACCAAGTGCTCTCTGTATGTTCTCTGGGAAGGTGGTAACTAACACTGGTGTAACCTTAGCCATTTCCACATCCAGCTTCAAAAAAGAACTGCAGATAGCTGATGGCTAAGAGCCCTCTGGTGTTTCAGTGCAAGAGTCATGACAACATTCTTGAAGTTCTGGGCATCACGTATAACCTTTTTGAAGAACTTATGTTTTCCTTCAAAACGCATTGTCCAGACTTCAGTAAGTGGGCCATGTACCCTAATCAGTTCAGAGTAGTGTTCAATGTAGTGGTGTTTTGGTCGTAGTTTAAAGTCAGGGAAGGTTGCAGAAGGTCCCTATGCTCTGCTTTGTAGTCAAGGATGTATAATGACTCTTCAGTAAACTGAGGTGCCACAACTAATACAACTATGTCCTTGAGGAGCATGAGTATTTCCCATGTGTTGTCACCCTCAGGAATGTTATGGCCAATAAGCAGAGGAAGAAGCCTAATTAGACACCAATTCTCATAGCCATTTCCCCCAATTATGCCCTTGGTTGAGAAGCCCTTTGAAATCAGCTGAGGCTGGTTAGTTTTGTCAGATAATGTATAAGGAAATGATCTGATAGCCTCATTCAACACATCAAGGGAGATGTATTTCTTTGCCATCAGGTCTTTGAGGCAAAGAGACAACTCCAGTGTTACTATTCCCTCAAAGATATCATGCAATATGTCAGGAGGATAACCACCAATGACATGAAAATGCTCCAAAGTTGCTGTGATCATCACAGCTAAGCAGGGAATTCTCTCTAAAACTTAAGCCATCACTACATGTCCTGTATTCATGTGGTTTATGTTCTTGTTTTGACATAACCTTATCCAAAATGTCTTTCTTGTTCAATAGTTTCTGTAGCATATGCTACTGTTTTTCTTCCTTTCTCAACAACAAACTCGATAGGCATTACTAGAGGAAAGTTGCGCATTACATATGATACTCTCCTTTTGCTGGTTGCAAGACATCCATTTTTTCATATGATTTGGACAAAATGTCACTCTCTGCCACAGTCTCAACCACCTCTTTCACAACTGAGTCATCTACATGTCCAAAGTGTTTCTGAAGAAAAGCCTTCACATTCTTGTTCAAAAGTGGCTGGGACAACTGAACTATTTGGCAAAGCTTTTGAATTACTTCCTGAACAGAGTTCTCGGGTATGTGAAGGATGGTTTGCATTTAAAAAAAAAAAGCAGCTAAATTATGTTCCAATTGTTCTTCTAAATCTTGTGATTGTGTTTCGCTTGATTCTGCATTGAAATCATCTTGGCCCAATTCATCTGGAAGCATCTTCTGCACAGCACACTCCTGAGTGTCAACTACACTGTCATCATTTTCATTCTCATTACTCTCCATTCTTACTATTAACTCTGGTTTAAACATTCTCTCATTTTGATCTTGGTGATGCTTACTTTTGTGTGCACTGAACGTGGAATATACACTGCTTTCAAAGCTACAGCCTTGAAATGGACATTGAACTTTTTGGTGGGCAAAATATTCAGTAATCTGACAGGGTTCAAGAAAATCACAAAGCTGACAGCGAAACTTAGCTTCAAATTTTCCCTCAGATTGTTGTTTTTCAGTCACTGTATGAAAACGAGATAAGTGTATTTTAAGGCTATTGAAAGACTTAAAAGTACATAAACATTCCTGATATAGGCATGGAAAAGGCTGGCTTCTTGCATAGCTCCCATGTTTAAGTCTGTAATGTTTTAACAAGTATCCCCTTTTGTCACAAGCAAATACGCAATACTTAAATTTCCAGATCATCTTTATTAGCCTTGCTTTGAACTTCTTGAAATCTGCAGAGAAACACAAATCTACATTAGAATGCGTTTTACTAGCTGACAAGGCAAATTTACATCTTTTGATATGTTATCAAATAATTTTCTATCAAAATACAAGTAATATCGGGCTATCTATTTATCTAGCATGTAACTGAAATGTACTAGCTAACACCACGCTGATGAGCACGAGGTTGCATTTCTTTAAGACAGCTAACATTATGGATTAGTATTTCTCGCGAACAGAGAGAGGGTCAGATTTCAATTTAAGATATTTTGTTTAATACTTCACTCAAAGACATGCAAAAACTTGATAAAGTTGTGCTGTATTTACGTTAAAGCCATGTTGAACTTTTCTAACGTTAAACCGCCAATATTCACAAACACCACCGAACGAGATATCGTTTTACACAACAGGTGAAGCGTTCAGTCGTTTGTTTAATGAGGATTACTGACCAAAAAAAAGAATAAGTAAGGTTATTCGTTTTTGCATGTGGCGATCCCATAGAGCATGTAACGTAACATAGAACTATAAAAGTGGCGTATGCAATTGATCGGTGGCAAAGATGACATGTAAACGGAGCCCAAACTTACATTTAGTTTTACTGCCTAACTGTTATACATCTCATTTATTAGGGATTACAAATGTTGGATTACAAATGACAAATTAGCTGCTTGAGACCAAAATGGAAAGCAACAAGTCCTACTCACCAGCAAACGTTGATAAAAATGCACGCAGCCCATGCCTGGCGTCAGTTCAAAGAGCCAATCAGCATCTTCCTTGTATTGCGTTGCATTGACAACAGACTAAAATAGGCTCTGTTCAGTAATTCAATTTAAACAATAAAATAAGAAAAAAAAAAAAACACCATGCAAATCATACAACAAACTAAAAACATGGATTAATTGAGCAAATTTGTTGGAGTTTATGTTTATGGTACCTAAATAATTTGAACTAAAACAATATCAGGGATAACAGTGTAATTGTTTAGGTCAGTTTAATGTAATTTAAGTTGAAATAACTTAAACATCAAAGTTGATTGTACTTCAAAATGTTTTTTTCTTTTTTTTTACAGTGAGAGAGAAAGGTTTGGAACAACATAAAGGTGAGTAAATAAGTGAGCAAATTTTCAGCAATTATCCCTTTAACATGGTGAAGTGAGATCCAACTATGGAGTTAAAAGGTAAGTTCACCCAAAAATGAAAATTGTGTAATTAATTACTCATCCACGTGGCGTTCCAAACCCGTATACAGAACACAAATTAAGATATATTTGCTGAAATATAAGAGCTGTTGAATATGTTGAATAACTACTAAATTCAACAAAATGTATCTTCCATATCAGTCTCTTACGTTGTTCACATAGTAAACACAGTGCAGTGCTTCCGAGTTCTATGTTAGAACGCTGGCTCACTATTGGCTGACACTGTTCACGTGAGCACATTGACGCATGCGTGTGATACTGATGCAGGAGCTGACCAATCAGTGGCCAATAGTGAGCCAGCCAAAAAGTGTTCACGTTGCTTCATAACATTCAAGTCTTTCCCACTATTCCTTGAAAGTGGCCATAGCGTTGCAGTCTATCGTGGGGGTCAGAAAGCACTTGGATTTCATCAAAAATATCTTAATTTGTCTTCTGAAGATGAACGAAGGTCTTTAGAACGACATGAGGGCGAAATAATGACAGAATTTTCATTTTTTGGACGAACTAACCCTTTAAGTTGATATGGTGATGAAAAAAAAACATGATATGGAAATTATATTTCAATGTTTTTGTGTCCGCTCACAAGACGTTTGCAGTCATTATCCAAATGTTTGCCTTTCATCACAAAATGTCATATTTTTCTCACAAAAGTATTGCTTTCCCTCAAGAAATGTTGGCAAATATATTTTTTTCTCTCGCCTCATATTATTTCCATCCAAAAAGTTTTGAAAGCAAATGCAACAATTCTTGGGGGAACGCAAAAGTTTTGCGAGAGGATGTAAAATCATTGAAAATGTCCCTCCTGTCTCAATTTTTTCCATCACCATGTCCCTTTAGAGGCTCTGTACAATGTGATCTGGTCGCTAAAAGCATGCTGATGCCAGGTGTAAAGGGGCTAAAGTATCTCAACAGAACATCTGTCTTTTTCAGCTTTCCACCATTTATCTTGCCAGCGCAAATCATCACATGATCATATTTAATCTCTAAACAATTATTGATCAGAAATATATCCACCGCAGCCCTGCACTTAATCAAGTCCTTTCTGTTGCACCCTGTCACACACAAAACCAACAGAGCATGTATTAAATAATAACTAATGAACAATCAATCAAATCAAGATTACATTATCTAATACAATAATACTTGAGTGTTTTCATTGGAGGAAAAGGGTCATTTCAATCAAGCCACTATATGTGCCACAGAGAGGGAGAGAAACTGAAGGGAAAGAGCCAAAGAAGGACAAGAAATAAAGTATAATTTGCTGGTGGGGGATTTCTTTAAGAAAATCAGATTTTTGATTTATGGAGTCCATTATAGTGGAGGAAAAACAAACAGCGTTATTATAGATTATATTAGAGCAGCACTGAAGGCTATACAGGAGATAGATAGGGAGATGGAAAAAGAGAGAAAAGACGTTCATGGTTGTTTCTGAATGTTGCAGTGATGCTGACTGCTTTTAGCATAAATTTATAGAAAATGTTTAGTGTGGAGATTTGAAATTTTGCCAAAAAAAATAAAATCATGTAACTTATTGTCCATGCCAATTAAATATAACAATTACAATAAAGTAGGAATTGAACCTTTAAGCTACTTTGGAAGCCATACAATAGCTTTTTGCAGAAAACCAAAATCTCAGTCATTACCCATAGAAAATCCCATCCAGTAAACTGTTGACATGACATGTCAGTCATGTGTGAAGGCTTTGTGAACGAATATTTCAGCCCAGTTTTGTGGTCAAACGGACCAAATTATTCATTTAAAAGATACACAGAGCCACACAATTTGATCAAAGCCAAGTAATACATTTTAAAATGAGCCCCATAGAGACAAATTTTTAATTGCATAATGAGTAGTTTAAAATCTTCTCCTCATCACTTTAATATTAACAGTTATGGCACATATATACTCTGGCTTCCCTTCAGGAGGTATATTAGAAGGCAAAATGTCTGTTTGTTCCTGAGTAAAGGCCAATTTATACTTCTGCGTCGAGTGTACGCTGTAGCTACGCCATAGGTTGTAGGCCAATTTATACTTCTGCGTCGAGTGTACGCTGTAGCTACGTCGTAGGTTGTAGGCCAATTTATACTTCTGCGTCGAGTGTACGCGTAGTGTATGCTGTAGGCTACACGCGTAGCCGACGCCGTCGTGAGCATTTATACTTCTGTGTTGTTTCTGCGTTGATCTACAATTACACCACCGAAACGCTAGGAGGCGGTGGGGTTTCTATGCTCCACTGTGTTGAGTCTCTTTCGGGCAAAAAAAAAATGGCGAATGAAACTGAGCGGATCGTGTTGGAGTTAGAGCTGATCGATATTGAAAAAAAGTTACTTTTATTGAAATTACTCAAATTAAAAGCAGAAACAAGAGAAGGCGTCGGAGGAGATCCACGCAGGAAATCTGACGGTACCAAGCCGACCAATCACAGATCTGGCGCTCTGCGTCAACGTGACACGTAGTTAAATTTTTGGGGAGGTGCGCGTCATGGTACGGCGTATGGAACTCGTCTATGCGTATGGTACACCGTACCTTCTGCGTGCACTCGACGCAGAAGTATAAATTGGCCTTAATGGCGTAGAGGATACGGCGTAGGTCCGACGCAGAAGTATAAATCAGCCTTAAGGCCAATTTATACTTCTGCGTCGAGTGTATGCCGTAGGCTACGCGTGTAGCCGACGCTGTCGTGAGCATTTATACTTCTGCATTGATCTACAATTACACCACCGAAACGCTAGGAGGCTGTGGGGTTTCTATGCTCCACTGTGTTGAGTCTCTTTCGGGCAAAAAAAAATGGCGAATGAAACTGAGCGGATCGTGTTGGAGTTAGAGCTTATCGATATTGAAAAAAAGTTACTTTTATTGAAATTACTCAAATTTTAAAAGCAGAAACGAGAGAAGGCGTCGGAGGAGATCCACGCAGGAAATGCGACGGTACCAAGCCGACCAATCACAGATCTGGCGCTCTGCGTCAACGCGACGCGTAGTTAAATTTTTGGGGAGGTGCGCGTCATGGTACGGTGTATGGAATGCGTCCATGCGTATGGTACGCCGTACCTTCTGCGTGCACTCGACGCAGAAGTATAAATTGGCCTTAACGGCGTAGGTCCGATGCAGAAGTATAAATCAGCCTTAAGGCCAATTTATACTTCTGCATCGAGTGGACGCCGTAGGCTACGCGCGTAGCTGACGCCGTCGTGAGCATTTATACTTCTGCTTTGTTTCTGCGTTGATCTGCAATTACACCACCAAAATGGTAGTGGGCGGTGGGGTTTCTATGCTCCACTGTGTTGAGTCTCTTTCGGGCAAAAAGAAAATGGCGAATTAAACTGAGCGGATCGTGTTGGAATTAGAGCTGATCGATTTTGAAACAAAAATTACTTTTATTGAAATTACTCAATTTAAAAAGCAGAAATGAGAGGCATCAGAGGAGATCCACGCCGGAAATGAGACGGTACCAAGCCGACCAATCACAGATCTTGTGCTCTGTGTCAACGCGACGCATAGTTACATTTTTGGGGAGGTGCGCGTCGTGGTACGGCGTATGGAACGCGTCTATGCGTATGGTACGCCGTACCTTCTGCGTGCACTCGACGCAGAAATATAAATTGGCCTTTTTTGAATGTGTGTGTTTGTGTGCGTGCCAGTTTTTAGTTGCATCTGTGTCTGTTTTACAGGTCCTCTTGTCTAAATAATATGAGGAGCCATTTATACACAACACTTTCCGACCATTTCTCTGTGACTCTTTTACCGCTTTGCAGCCTTCCCGCTTTCATTCCCATTTCTCATGGTGTGTCTCAGAGCAATAATGCCACATCCCCAAAGACTAGCAGGGCTAACAGATGGCCATGAATCTTTAACCACATAAAGGAACATATGTGTGTTTCTTCAACTATGACAACCTTTGGCCCTGTGGACTTTTAGAAAATAAATTTCTTTAAAACACTCAGTCTTTTTTTTTTTTTTTTTACCAGCAAAAGTATTTTCACACTTTTTTTTGCATAAATGTAACAAAAATCACACAATATAGGCTAATTGGGGGGGAAAACACACCTCTATCTACATTTTTGCAAAACTCCAAAAAAGTACATACAATTCACTGCAGTTTCCAGGTGAAATAAACAATAGTGACAGTAAAACACCAATAACGTTTAGTCCTTTTCAGACAAATTATGATAACAGGGGGAGTATGTATTCATCGTTTAGTGCTACTCACTGTACAATTTATTTTGAAAGTGCAAAGAAACGTGCAAAATGTGCAAGAAACAACACAATATTATTTTGTATCAAGCAGCATAACAGACAGTTTTTGTACAGCTAAAATAAATGGAAGCGGATGAGACCAGAAGCCTTGACACAATCAAGTTAGAATCAAATGCAAATGTATGGGGCTCCACCTCTTATCAGTGATGTCATGCATGAGAGTTTGTAGTAGTTGGTGAAATTGTGGTGCTGGAAACGGTATTATTTTGGGGAGTCTAGCACTATCATAAACAGCTTTCTCTTTATTTTGTCTTTCGGTGCCCACTGAGATTTTTTCTTTTTATCTTTCTGAATGTCTGTCATTTTGAAAGATTAAATCTGATGGGCTATAGCAGCTCTACAGCGGGTTTGCTTGAAGGCTGAAGATTTACATTCTGAACCATTCAGTAAACATCCCAGCAAGCAATTTTGCATTTAAAAGACATCTAATAGCCGTCCAAACACAGCCCTGACGTCTAGGCTGAAACAAGGCAAAATTTGGGTTGTCAGCGAAAATGTAATAGCCGAAGAATAGACTAGTCATCTAGAACATGAACATGTCAAAGAAATGAAACCAAACACCTTGTAATCCCTGTTGACTTTGCTTACATGATAGAATATCCAACGCTACCTCATGACCAATTCCTATGTATTTGTACGAGGTGACTAATTCATACGAATTCGTACGACTTCACTTGTGTGAATTTGTATGATTTGTCTATACTGGAGTGATGGGTCGGTTTTAGGGGCGGGATTAGGGGTAGGTAATTTGTACGAAATCATACGAATTGACCAACTCGTCAAATACGTACGATTTAGCGTGGAATATCATACATCTCGTTAAGTAGATTACTCAAAGCCAGACTATATCAGGTCCATAGTTAACCAGGACGGTGAAATGGCGACTAGTGCTTGCTGGGATTTGACTGAACAATTCTACAATGGAGCTCCAATATAAAATATTTGTTTTTCCATCACAGTTTGGCAAAGGCTAGTCATAGCCAAATTGTACCAGATTTTATTGACTCGCAAGTCCCGCCCATTGGTTGAGCCAATGTTGCTGGTCGGGAAATAGACCAAGCAATGTTTTGATAGCTCCAGAGCCACAGTGTTTATAGTTTTCTGAGAAAATGACTTATAGATGCCTCAACATAGTAAGCTAATATATATGTGTAAGGGATCATATGGATTTGTTTCGGTTTAGGGTGGGTTACATGGGTTAGTTCTGTGCTCTGTTTAGTTCTAGTTTTCAGTTAGTTTCCATGTTTTTTTTTATTGATTTCATTATGAGCACCTGTTATTAGTTTTGCTGATTGGTCTGTCTACCTTGTATTTATTCTGTTCATTGTGCTGAGAAGTGATTTTTGAGTTTGTTTTCATAAAACTTTCACTGCGTGCAATTAGATCCAACTCTTTATTGAGTGTGTTTTTCAACCTTCGCTGACAATATGATAAAACGCTCAAACATGTAAACACTTCACTTTTCAATATTTCCCAGTAAAACACTAGGCAACACCATAAACATAGTTAAGTGTCTCGGTTGATAAAAAGACTCTAAATGGATCATGAAATTCTGATACATTAGAATATATTCATAATTAAAAAAATACATAAAACAAAGATCTACATTTAAGTTTTCGTAAATGTTACACAATAGCAACACAATGTAAAAAAAAACTACCATAAATATATAAATAAATAGATCCATTTTATATATTAGTTCAGGTGATTTAACGGTCATCAGCCTTTAATAACGGAGGAATGAAATATGAATAATTCATCAGGTATTTTGCAAGTCTGTGCACAAATAACAAAATCATTATTAACGCCAGTCAGTCTGCAAGGTTAATGAAAGCACTGAGCACATACATATGTAAGTTATGGAGATGAAATTAAGCAAAGTGATTGTCTGACAGCTCACTTAACGCTGGATAAAAAGACTATTAGCTCTATGGTCAATGAAAATGTTTTTTTTTTTTTTTTTTTTGCCAGTGACATAAAAGCTTTCTCGATGGCTCATTCTTTGACTGATGGACTGATGTTGAATTTGCTAATGGGTGGAAAACATGAGAGATGTAGCCACCTATAATTTAGTCAATTTATTTTAATGCACATGCTATTTTAATGCTCTTTATGAGTTGAACCTTTCAAAAACTGCATTTTGTGACATGAGTCCGCTTCAGTTAAATGTTTCGCTTGGAAACACGGTTATATGTTTGAAGATGGAGCCTGTTGACTATTTAAAAACACAAGGGAGATGCAAAAGGATATAATAGATAGAGGATATGAACTGAGTGTAATTACCGTTGTCTGAGACAGATATAGTTCTAGCTCATTTCCTTAATGGAGCATCTTCACAATGGCAGCTCATGTATCCCACAGACCAGAACTCTGTTATCTAAATAAGAGCCTTACTGCTATTTGTCTCTCTCTACATCCCTCTCTGTTGCTTTCTTTCACTGTCTGCCAAAAGAACCTCTTGCTTCCCACTGCTACATTGCCTTTTAGACATTTAGACCCAAAATTAAACTCATATTATGTCTCTCTATTCAAGCCTTAAACACTGTGCCCGTTCCCACCTCCACCCCTTTATTGACCCCTAAATCGCCCTGCCAAGAGACAGATAATGCCACTCGGCAGACAGCTGCTGCGACTCTAGAGCATTAAAGGAATGTTCCGGGTTCAATACAAGTTAAGCGCTATCGACAGCATTTGAGGCATAATGTCGATGAGCACCGAAAATACCCTTACAAAAAACAAAAACGTTTATTCAAGTGTGCCATTAGTATACTTCTTTTAAACTAAAAATAAAAAAGTATACTTTTAGTCTACTTTTTATATACTTCTCTGAAATATACTTAAAATAGAATTTAAGTATACTTGACTTATACTGACAGAAAGGATTAAGTTTATTTGGCCTGTGCTTGTACTCAATCTTTTTGACGTATGAGGGAGTCACCTGTCAATTGCGTCATATCTGCGTTACTCTTGGTTTCCGGTTTTATTTTGCAGAAACTCTTTACTCTTACTGCAGTGTGCAACAAGTGTCATATCAGCCACTGAGCGAGCACACAGAATATCGTCATCAAATAATTTTCAACACACTCAAATGTATCTAATATGATTAACAAAGCTGCGTTACCTCATAGTCATGACCAGAAAAGCAGAAATGCCGCCGACGACTGTGGCAAAATAAAAGTCCCACTACTTGCGAGGCATGTGTTGCGTTCATCTTATTAACAATCGCTCCAGTGGCCTTACTCGGCTCTAGGGTTGGGTATCGTTTGGGTTTTTTTCGATACCGGTGCCAAACCGATACATTTAAAATGGTACCGGTGCCTAAACGGTGCCTGAACCGATACTTTAAAAAAAAAAAGAGCCACAAAACGAGGTGGATGAGATTAAAGAATGGCTTTTTATAGAATTTTTTTTATTTTGTATTATTTAAATTGAACAATTTATTACAAGTTTAAAGTATACTTAAATATATAAATATAAATAAATACAAAACACAATTTACTTAACAAACTCACAGTAAAACTAAAGCCACCTAACCCAACTACAACAGGCCTAATTTAACTCTAAATAACAGTCACAGAGATAACAGCAGTCGTCTGTATTCTTGGTCTGCTACAAACCGGCTTCAAGCTTCAGCTTTATTTTGCAGAAATATGACCATATTCTCTGGCTTAATATTTTAGAACGCGTCACCTTATTGTTTCCATGGAGACGCGTCATGCTTCTCACATGACACACAGCAGCCGCAATAGCGCTGTATGACAGCTCAGCCGTATCGGGTTTATTTCACTTTTTCTTTTTTATTCAAAATATTCACAAACTTGCTAACTATGTCATGAACTATCTGATATTCTGATTTTCGAATATGTGTGAGTGAATGTGTGTTAGTTGATCTATACTGCGCGATGGGTGGCGCCAAGTTAGTTTGCGCCTCAGAGAATTGGATCTGTCGGATTTACATCACATACATTTATCTTCGTCTCACAAAATACATGAAAGTAAGTGACCGCTGCTGAACTGGGAGAAGAATAGAGTCAACTATATAGTCACTATATAATGTGTATCTGATATGAATAAAACACGTAGTCACGTTATCTTAACTGTCAGAAAGGATTGTTTTTGCCGCTTCCATATACATCAGTGTGTATTTTTTGCTAGTACTTTTTATAGCATTTATATGTCTGAAACCTAAAATAAACATGATGTGGTTGAAAACACTGAATAGTTGTGATATGTGACGAGCGCGTCTGTCTCTGGCTCGGCACGTTTGAATTTAAGTGGCACCGAAATGAGGCACCGAAATCTGCGTTCTGATTCGGTCCGGTACATACCGGTTATAAAGGTACCGGTGCCATATTGTCACCGGGTTTCGGTACCCAACCCTACTCGGCTCCCACACCACTCGGTCCTGCTCTGCTTCATATTAGAGTAACGTTAATAATCTCATCCATAAACATGATTTCTGCCCGAGACCTATCCCGATTCTTTTCCACCAGCTGTGAGGTGAAGACCACATGTCCCGAGATTCTGTGCTCAAACTTGGCGTCATCAAGCTACGCCTTTGTTTTGAATAGTCGACCACTAGCGGACGGAAAAGTTACATAATGCACCTTTAAACAGCAAATAAATCAAAACTGCCTAATGTTACTGAATGAAATGTCAACCCAGAACGGACTATAGGATTATAAAGCTTTGGGGGTGTTGATGGACTCGATCTACTCCATCAATGTTTTGGTCATCATTCTGAATCACATCGTGACGAAGTGCAATTTTCTCAGCTTTTTGTTTAAAATGTTGCCTTTTTTGTTGATAAAAGATGTTGATAGAAGGATGAATGAAGGTAGAATAAAATGTTTTTAAAATTATAAACCATAATAGAAGTCATACAGTCTTAGTAAATGACTAAGTTTGGGTG
The DNA here is from genome assembly GCA_023566225.1 of Romanogobio albipinnatus. Taxonomy (NCBI): domain Eukaryota; kingdom Metazoa; phylum Chordata; class Actinopteri; order Cypriniformes; family Gobionidae; genus Romanogobio; species Romanogobio albipinnatus. Next base: position 19,285,041 of record CM042241.1, read on the forward strand.
TAATATCACACCCAGAATGGGTTAAGATAGCTAGGTCTACTGTAGTGGACACCATGCTTGGGAAAAAAAACAACTAAGGTTAAAAACAACTAAGGGTACATTGCTTCCAGAAAATGGTATCAGTAGGAGGAGCAATTAGGGAAGAGATATGGGAGGCATGTGGGCGGAAATGAAGGAGGTAAGAAAGCTTGAGACTATGAAAAGAATGAGAAATAAAGGGTTACTAAGGCCCCATTTACACTGCATGGTTCAAGTGACCCAATTCCGATTTTTTCCTCTCATGTGGCACAGATCGGATATGACATGTGAACGTGTAAGCAGGAAAAAAACGCATGAATTCCGATATCCTCAGATCGGATTCAGGCCTCACTCATATGTGGTAATAAATCCGATATGATTCGGATACGTGCATTTGTGTCTGCCATGTAAGCGGTCAAATCGGATATTCCCCAGTAAATGCGCGTCGTACGTCATTGAAAAAGGGACGGAGGCAAATGACGTCAACTCAGGTGGACACAAACTACCTGCGATCAGTGGCGCAAAAAGTGGGTATGCGCTATATGCGGCGCCAAAGCGATGGGAATAATAATTAAAAAAAAATTCTATATGTAGGTGCTGTTGCACGTTTCTAAATAATTTCTGTATTTCCTCAATATTATATAACATTTTAGAAGACTAACAGGCTAGAGTAGGCGCCCTCATAAGATTCCATAATAGAATTTTGGATAATAATGGAATATCCCTAGTGGGTGCGCCTGGCGGGGGCACCGGCGAAAACGCGCGTCCTTGACACGTGATTTACCACAAAAACGTTAACGTTTTCCGACGTTAAGAACGCAAGCTTATAAGGTAAATCACGCGTCAAGGACACGCGCTATGAGTCGGACAAAACGCATGTTAACGTGTAGCCTAAACAGGCAGTGCAAACTTGTTTGAAGTATCGCATTGCATGCTCACTTTTTAGGGCACACCTCTTATAAAGTAAAGTTGCATATTGTTGACCATCTTTTTAAGTAATTAGCCTACACTTTACCACTATACACCATGGCTGTTATAATAATTAAATTAAATAAGTATCAACAAAATCCATCTTACCATTTATCAAAATCCACTTACACTGTAATTGCCTAAATAATGTAATGAGGATTTTAGATTTATGTTCTAAATATAATATTTTAATTATAGAAATATGAAATGTTGGGAAAAGGTAATTATTCCAGGCCTATGAAATTGCATATCGCGCTGTTTTAGGCTACTTCCCGGGTCAGAACGTCTTGGGCTGTTTCACCAGTGTATAGTGTAAATGCAAATATCGGATACGGGTCGCTTTTAAAAGATAATGTAAGCGGGTCGTCAAAAAAACCGGATGTAGTCACCAAAGCGGAATTGTGCATCAAGACCTGCAGTGTAAATGCAGCCTAAGAGACTCCAGTGTCCTGCAGAGCTAAGCTACCATACACTCAAACTTTCTTTTCAGAATTGTTTAGTTCATGTGTAGATTTCAGAGCACAGAACAGCTTCTATAGGTTATACAACAAATAAACATGGGCTGCGTTCCGACAAAACGTTGCAAAACATTTTTTAAACGGAAACGGTGCTGCGTTGAACACCCTGTTCTGATGACGCAAGATGGCAGGCTTTTCAGTGTCCTTGCAAAGAAAGGTGGCTATATTGGTCACTGATTTGTTTTTGTTTGGTTTTTGAATGTCAGAAATGTATATTTGTGAATGTTGAGATGTTATATTGGTTTCACTGGTAAAAATAAATAATTGAAATGGGTATAAATTTGTTTTTTGTTAAGTTGCCTAATAATTATGCACAGTAATAGTCACCTGCACACACAGATATCCCCCTAAAATAGCTAAAACTAAAAACCACTTCCAAAAATATTCAGCTTTGATATTAATGAGTTTTTTGTGTTCATTGACAACATTGACAACATGGTTGTTGTTTAATTATTAATGTTGTAAAATTAATCCTCAATTCTGCACTCCCTGTACATGTTGCTGCTGATTGGTCAGACATATTTGACACATCCACCAAACAAGAGAAAACGCATCTCAAACCCGTTGCACACTGTTTCACACCGTTTCTAGGAAACATGTCGTTCAACCCAGAAACCGTAGCAAAACGTTGTGCACCGGTTTGAACTTGAATGTGCCCCAGGTGCCAAGACTTAAACATATCAAGTTTTGTGTTTTAGATTACACACGCATCACATTCTCAGTGACATTTTTATATGAATCTTTGTACTTCATAAAAACGTCTATTTGCTTAAAATATTCAATATTTCAAAATCATCATAATAAAACGAATTACATTTTAATATAGTCTATGATCTAATCTAAATAAAGAGTGAAATAAGCAAACCATTTCAATATTTTTTTACAGTTCCTCTGTTTGTAATTTCCATCACAACCAATAACTTTGCAGTTTAATTACTAAAGTTTAGATTTTGCAAGGATACATTAGGACACATAAAATATCTAGCAAGCTATAAAATTTGATTTAGCATTTTTTGCACAACTTTGAAATTGAAGTTACTGACTTTACATGCTGGCGTGTTGGAACGTGATTACAGTATTTACTCAACTGCAAGAAAAGGTTTCCAACATGCCTAACAAGACAACATCACACGCAACCCTCTCACTCCCAAGGCGTCAAATTCCGAAGCATGGTCGACTGCTTTCCGCGTCACAATAAAGACGCTAAAGGCACCCCTAGGCGCCACTATTACCCCTTTTCCACCAAAGCAGAGCCAGAGCTAGATTGGAGCCAGAGCCTAGTTCCAAATCGGTTCTTTGTGTTTCCACACCCAAAGCTCCAGCTCCGAGCCAGGAAAAGTGGTTCTTAAGTAGCACCAAAACATAGCTGGGCTAGAACAGGGCTAGATGTAAGAACCGATTACGTCAGGCGCTGGGGGCGGGGTCAACAAGACGAACACAGACTTGAGATCCGCCATTGTTGAAATAGCAGCTAATGGAGCTAACAGCTGCTGCTCGTTTGTAATCTCCGTCTATTCTAATTACGGCGAACTGCACGAATGCGTTGGATTCGCTGTGTTTTCGTTGTGTTTTAATGCCAATGTAGGATCGTAAAGCCACGTTAATCAATAGTTGTTGATGAAGGCTTGTTGGCAGCGGTGCTGTGCAGAGACCGATCTCCGTATGATAACGAGTCCAGCGAGAGCACACGACTCCTTATGCTTTTGATTCACTCATGCGTTTTTTTAAATATTATACGTGGATCGGTCTGCGCAGCGCCGATGCATCTCAAACAAGCCTGGTGTGTGTGTGTTTCCCGCTAGCGTTGCTGAGAAAGAGGAGACGTATACAGTGACGTAAGACCTGGCTCTGTTGTGGCTCTACTAGCCTGTGGAAACGCAAACGGTTCTTAGCAGGCTCCTCAGTTGAACCAACTATGAACTGGGACTAGCTCTGGCTCCGATCTAGCTCTAGCACTGCCTTGGTGGAAAAGGGGTATATATCGACGCGCTGAGTGCTCCATTCATTTCAATGAGAAACCTTTGGCGTCAGACACAGACGCGTTGGGCATGGGAAAGTTATCGTCATGCTGATCATATATTGGGTTATGATTTTGCGATTATGACATGTTGGACTGTGATTCTCAATTTAATCAGCCAGCATCATTTTATTTACGCTATCTAGACACGTTTTAACATGTAACCCAACCCTATTCCATCCCTAAATCTACCCATTTGTGTGGTATAAAACGCAGATATAACAGGCAGAGTCGACTGCATGCACAATTTATTAAAAAAAATACAAATATTCCGAGGCCAAGCGATTGATTTGTGTGAAGGAAATCCCCAAAAGCGATCAGCGTCTCTATCCGCAGAAGATCACGAACACATACAATAGGTGTGTTCGACATCGGCTGCGGCCGGATTCAACTGATCGGCGAGAGTAGCCGCGTGCAGACGGGGAGGAGCTGCCAACGGAGACGTGAAGTCGGACACTTTCTGCTTCCCGCAGTGACGCTCGCGCTGTGTTTGCATACTTTATCAGCTGAAGTGAAATAAATGCAATATTTGGCAATGCACAGATGTTTCAGAGACATTATTGTCATGTAATACTTTATGTACTGCTTAATACAGCGTGTGTTTGTACAAGAATAAAGTTCAACATATAAGTCTACACTATCAATGAAGTGTTTTTAATCAGTTTTATTTTGATAAACATGACAATATAACATCGCGACTACATGAAAGGAGGTTTTACTGTTATAAAAAACAGATTTGTGAGCATTAGTGGAGCTGAAGGTTTTGGAATAAACAAGAAACACACGTGATCGCTGTCATGCGGTGAATCCAGCCAATTGAGGAAAAGCTGTGTCGTCATCAGAGTCCGTGCAGCCTCTTGCAGCTGCTCTGGAGAAACTGCACAGGCTGTATTAGCCGACTGCTCTCGAATCGGCGGCACTTTGTTGACATACGTCACTGTCACGTGGCATCGGCGCTGCATCAAGTTGGACAAAATTTCTAACCGGCATGCACTGCTCGGTCTGCACATCGCTGGGTGAAGTCTAACAAGCCTAAAGGTGTGTTTGACATCGGCTGCGGCTGGATGCAACTGATCGGCGAGAGTAGCCGCGTGCAGGCGGGGAGGAGCTGCAAACGGAGACGTGAAGTCGGACACTTTCTGCTTCCCGTAGTGACGCTCGCGATGTGTTTGCATACTTTATCAGCTGAAGTGAAATAAATGCAAATATTTTGCAATACACAGATGTTTCAGAGACATTATTGTCATGTAATACTTTATGTACTGCTTAATACAGTGTGTGTTTGTACAAGAATAGAGTTCAACATATAATCCTACACTATCAATGAAGTGGGGTTAACATTTTCTATCAGTTTTATTTTGATAAACATGACAATATAACATTGCGACTACATGAAAGGAGGTTTTACTGTTATAAAAAACAGATTTGTGCGCATTAGTGGAGCTGAAGGTTTCAGAATAAACACGAAACACACGTGATCGCTGTCATGCGGTGAATCTGGCCAATCGAGGAACAGCTGTGTCGTCATCAGAGTCCGTGCAGCCTCTTGCAGCTGCTCTGGAGAAACTGCACCGGCTGTATCAGCCGACTGCTCTCGAATCGCTCTTGCGGCACTTTGTTGACATACGTCACTGTCACGTGGCGTCGGCGCTGCCTCAAGTCGGACAAAATTTCTAACCGGCATGCACTGCTTCAAGTCAGCCGCCGATCGGTCTGCGCATCGCTGGGTGAAGTCGAATAAGCCTAATTTCAAATATTGCCGCCAGTTACGTCAGTTTTCATAGTGAAATTGCATTGGCTCTCGTATGTCTCGTGACCAATTGCGTCATTACGTTAGCTTTGATTGTAAAATGTCATTGGTTCTCATGTGTCTTGTGACCGAATGCGTCATGCTAAAGAGGCGTGTGTATTATTTGAATGAGATATGAATGAGTGCGTTAACAGAGCGGCGGGATCATCATCTCAGCGATTAAAACATTAAGATCAACTCTGTTCTATACATGAAGATATCGTGTGACTTCAGAAGACTTGGAATGCAACACGAGTTAATACTTTTATACTGTTGTTGGTAAGTTTTTGCAATAAATACCTGTGACTGTACTTGTATTTGCCTGTTGTGTGTTTTATATTGTTTAGGAGTGGGTAGGAGTTGGGTTAGCTGCTCCAAAATATAAAAGTAACCTTTAAATATGAATAAAATCATGTATGCTTTTACAAATGCAAAGAATAAAATGCGTCTTGATCTGACGCATTGGGTAAACAACTGAAATCAATGGAGCACTCAGCGCGTCAAAATAGTGGCGCCTAGGGGTTACTTTAGCGTCTTCGTTGTGACGCGGAAGGCACTTGACCATGCTTCGGATTTGGACGCCTTGGGAGTGAGAATGGGTTGCAACACAGAATAGCAAAGGGGATCTGCCACAAAACATCACACAATTTAAAAAAAAAAAAATTGCTAAGACTTACCGATGTTTGTGTGTTGTCCACCCAAAATTCACTTCCTGGATGATAATATCTTCTTATTCCTATCAATTTATTGGCGGTTGGCAGACCAGATTTTGGTGCATTTCTGCCACCACCTTAACTGGAGTTTGAAGCATTGATGGGAAATTAATATTTGATTAAAAACAACAACAACAACAAAAACATATTCTCCACTCAATTCCTGTTTCTTTTAAAAACCTCAAGACTGCGTATATTGCATAGGAATTCATCCACGTTTTTAACCAGAAGATTTTCTATTGACAATCTAATATAATTTCTTTAAAAATGTTAATTATTTTAGTCCAATTTTATAAACAATTAAAACATGATGTGGACATGAAAATGTACTGCACAGTAGGAATGACCCAGAAAACAAGCACAGATCTAAGTAGCTATTTTTTCAAAGTGATTTTTGAGTTTGCACACTTCACTCTACAAACTCAAACTTGAGTCTTAGACCTAGTCCACTGGTACACAGTGCTGTCAAGAGCATGCCAAACCAACAGGTGGCAAAATAACCCTAACCGTAAGAAGCCTGAAAAAAAAAAGTTACTGTCGGTTCCGGTTCTGTCACAACAAGCCAAAATCTCCGGTTTCAACCCCTGGCAGGAGTTTTCAAAAAAGTTCGGTTTCAGTGTCTGGATACTATGTTTGCATGTGGATGAACGGCCAAACTTCAGAAAAAGCTGCGGTTTTGAAAATACGTGTTTGTGTGGACAGGGCCTTATGTTCAGCAATTTTTGCATTAGTTTCTCAGAGAAGATGGGCACAGACCACAAAGTATTTGTCTACAAAAAATCTATACCTGTTCATTAATTTAATTTTTGTCGTATATGTTAGCAAATCATTTTACATTGGCCTGCTTTGCAAATGAGGGTCAGTTCAACGTTGCACAAAAATTGATGCTGAAAGATGGGTCTATAACAACTGTTCTTGATCCAACTTTATATCCAAAACAAATATTGTACTTTATATTTTGTGAATGTTTGCAAATCTCCTTTCTGAATGTGCTTGTTAACACGTTATGGCTAAAGTTACCATTGTCTCTAACTGAGAGAGCAGAGCTATGTCGTTATTTTTTAACCCAAAAACTCTCAATGACTGTATAATTCATAAATGTGCCTTTATTATGCACAATACAGTCAGTTGATTGACTTTTAAAATGTGCATTTTCTGTGAAGATAACACTAGGGGCCCTATCTTGCACCCAGCGCAATTGACTTTGTACACCGACGCATGTGTCATTCATATTTTGCACCCGCGCAAAGCGCGCTTTTCCCTCCACAGAAGCACGTCGCTAAACTAGTGAATGAACTTGCGCTCCCTGGGCGGTTCAGCGCAAAAAAGGAGGCGTGTTCCGGCGCAAACAATCCCTGGTGCTATTTTGCTGTTCCATTAAGCAATTGCGCCACTGACCAGAAAAAACCTAGTCTAAAGTCAGTGGCGCGTTGCGCGTTGTTCATTATGCTATTTTAAGGGCGCATGCTTGACCATAGTGCACAACGCACATACACTTTGCTCATGTAATCTACACAGATGCAACAGTTATTTTTGCAAATCATAAATTGTTACACTAAAAAAATATTAACACATGAGATGACGGAAATCATTGTGGTGTGCCACGAAGATGTGAAAAAATAGGCATAAATCTAGCTTACAAATTATTCAGGCTAATTATTTATTTAACCGACGCTATTTTGGGTGGGTTTCTCCCATCCCCATACAACACAACTTCTCTGTCTTTCACTGCTCTTACAAGAACATCAGTCTCCTCGAACCGCTCCTGGCGTGCGCCTGGTAAATACGCCATAATAATAGCAATCCATAATGGAACTTGCGCACCTGCTTTTAAAGGGAATGTTGGATGACGCTCTGATTGGTTTATTCACGTTACGCCCAAACCACACCTATGAATAATGAAGCTACTTCAGACCAACCCATTTTAGATTTGCGCCGGGCGCAAGAGCCATCTATCCCGCCGGGAAAATAGCAACAGCGCCGAGACCCGCCCACAAAGTTACTTGCGCTTTGCGCTTTGACACTTGCGTTTCAGATCGTTAAAATAGGGCCCTAGTACTATAATACTAAGAGTGGAATGTTTATTTGCAATGTCATAAATTAAAGTTGACTATATAATTTATAACTGCAATTAAACAAAAGGATACCTGTTCTATTTCCATGCTGCATATATTCTCTGGCTCTATATAGGCATCCTACTACAGTTCCCACATGAGCATCTGTACAACAATTTATAGACGATTGTGACTCAACATGTTAATCAATAACTTGAATAAACTTAATTCTACAACAATTACATAAATTCATTAACTAACCATTGAGAAATGTCCTGTTCAATTCTAAAAGTCTCTCCATCAATGTCCGATTCCAGTTTGAACATATTGTCGGAGTATCCGGCGCATGTATTGTAAAGGCACTGCCCACTTCTGGAAAGGGGTTGGGGAGCAACCGCACATTTGCATATAAAGATACACACACATTTGGGCATTTAGGGCATTCTATAAAAATATATATAATCAAATATCAGAAGTTTAGACTTATATTGGATTGCGGATAATAAACTTTCATGATGATGAAGAACTGAAATGTCACATGAGCGTGACCACGATAGAGATGATAATCAAAACCAAACAGATGTTTTAGTTTTTGGCAGAGTATCCGAGGCACAAGCTGGGCCTTCTTCTAGAAAGCGGGGTGGGGAGCAGCAGCTCATTTGCATTTAAAGATACATGCACGAAAACAGCATGTTTTTCCTTCCACTTAAAAATGGACATTTACAATATGATATAATAAATGATCTGTGGAGTATTTTGAGCTGAACCTTCACAGACACATTCTGGGGACACCTGAGACTTATATTACATCTTGTAAAAAGGGGCATTATAGGTCCCCTTTAACATTAGTTAATTGCATTACTTAACATGAACTAATACACGGATTTCTCGGCGACGTCATCACTGCTTGCGCACGCAACCGAGAGGCAGAAAGAAGAGACCTCCCGTGTTGTAGGTTAGCAGCGGCGTGTCTGAAAGTCAAAATGCCAAGGAGTTGCTGCGTGGTTAATTGTACCAACAGAGCCAGTGCTTATTAATAACTGTATCTGTGATGTTTGATTAATTGATTACATTACTAGCCTGACATGATCATTCATACATGTATCACAGCAACACTGCAAAATTAAAGACAGACAAACAGATCCAACTAAAATCCCGTTTTATTGAGTCAGCAGTTATACAAACAATAAGGAAAGCTTCAATACTTAAGGTTGTTGCAGTAGCGGACCAGCTCAGCGATCTGTCTTTCTGCCTCCAGGATGCGCACGCACCCTGTAATGTTTGTAAACAGGAAACCCGTGTATAAGCAATACTTCCACAGCATTTATTAATCTTAATGTTAATTTTTACAATACATATTTAAAATGTATATGTATAACATTAGTTAATGCACCGGTGAACTAACATGAACAAATAGTTTGGGTTTTTTTTTTTTTATTAACAAATGAGACCTTTTTGTAAAGTGTTTCCAAATATCACTTTAAAATATAAGTAGTTAGTTAGTTAGTTAGTTAGTTAGTTAGTTAGTTAGTTAGTTAGTTAGTTAGTTAGTTAGTAGTACATTATTGTTCAGCCTTAGCTGAAATTTGGTCTTTGGCCTTGCCATACAATCAACATTAAAAATACACAACATACACAATACATACAACAATAACAAGGCACAACCTCCACATCAACGTAGTCTAAAATTCATATTCATTCCCACATCACTTAATTTCTACCCCTTATTCTGAAGACCTACTGCATATGGCACAAACATTGTTTATATAGTAGCTCTTAGCTTTTAGCTTGGCAATCTAGAGTTGCCTTCCAAGTAGCTTGTGAATGCAGACAAATGCCTCATATCCCCTATATACAGGAATTTATCTAAAGACAAGTTTGCAACTTTGCAAACACACACACACACACACACACACACACACACACACACACACACACACACACACACACACACACACACACACACACACACACTATTAGACGATGAATCTTCATAGTGTCAGGCTAGCTGCGCTATTAAGGGCTAAATGCTAATGCCGTCAGAGGCAGGATGGATAGATCATTATAGAAACATCCGTCATTTTTCTGAGACAGTGCATGAGGCGTATGCACAAGCGCTGCCTGAAAAAGACCTTAGCCATTAGGGTTAACATTAGCATGATGAACAACATCTCACGTCAGCTTCGTTTCTGATGATGAAAACTTATGCATAAGGAACTGCACTTCATTAAAGATAAATCCATATTATCTTACGATTACATCACATACACGCGAGCAGCATGTATCATGAGAACGCATCAGTTTTATATAACATATTGTGCTGAGAGATGGGAGATGTTTGTGTAACAACTCATTAGCATGTAAAAGCCCATGCGTTTTTGTCCGACTCTGCTGTGTGTTTGATGGAGGGATATGAAAGAGGGATGAAATGAGATGGAGGAAATAAATCTTCAGGAGAAAGAATGATAAAGGCATGATGCTTTTTTGTGAGGAAGGATGGAGATTGGACACATTTGTCAACCTATGGTATGCCACGGAGTGTGTGCGTGCATTTGTAAGTGTGAGAATGTCATTGCTGGCCAGGTTTGTGAGTTTGGGGTGCGAGAGATGTCCCTGTAGCTATATGACAAATATCTCAATCTTTGAAAAATATGCTCGAGTGTTATTCCAATCTCCTTTTTCAATGAGAAACACATTCTCGTTTTTCTCGCTTGCTGATAAACCTGAGGGCGGTGATCTGAGACGTTAAATCGCAAACAGCCCTGGCCACATCATCCATTTCACAAGCCGTCAATTAATCTATTAACGCAACCATGCTGCTGTGACTCCACCCATCAGCTGTCAATCTTATGACATCACACACTGGCCTTCATTTACTTTGATGACATAACAAGCATGTCAGAAGTCTGGTTCCCTCCTATCCCTGGTTGTTGATATTAACCTAAAATTGTGGAATCAATATATCCTTGGTGGCCTCATTATTCAGTCCAGTCACTTTAACAGGTGGGGAGATGACAAAGCAATCAACTGCAGACAGCTCAAAGCAGTCATTCTCTTATTTACCCTACTGGAGCAACAGGACTGCAGTGAACCCTGCTGAAAAATTACTATTACCGGGATGAGAACCTCTCTGAAGAATTAATATTGCCAACAAGAGAACCCTAGTGAGATATAAACATTACCAGCCAATAATAAGACTGCTGCATAAATCCAGCAGAAATGAATTTCAAGAGCTATTCTACACACCTCAAAATAAAAAATAAAAAAACATTACAAACTCCAAGAGAAGAGGAAGTCTAATAACTATACGCTTATGCTTCCACACTATATGAGCCGGTCTGAATGATTTCTGCAAATTGGCACTTTCAAACTGATTGAGCCATTATTTTACGTAATTACCTTAGCATGCTATTTATTCATTTGAAATGTCAATGAGGGAGTAATATCACGTGTTAAAGTTTAGACTGTCACTTTCAGCCTAGATGTGGCGGCAATTGCTTTACACAAGTATTGCACCGCAAATAATACTGGACACTAAAAATATGATTAAGACACATATTAATTAGGGTTCTGAGATATTTCTTATATTATATATACACTCACCTAAAGGATTATTAGGAACACCATACTAATACTGTGTTTGACCCCCTTTTGCCTTCAGAACTGCCTTAATTCAACGTGGCATTGATTCAACAAGGTGCTGAAAGCATTCTTTAGAAATGTTGGCCCATATTGATAGGATAGCATCTTGCAGTTGATGGAGATTTGTGGGATGCACATCCAGGGCATGAATCTCCTGTTCCACCACATCCCAAAGATGCTCTATTGGGTTGAGATCTGGTGACTGTGGGGGCCATTTTAGTACAGTGAACTCATTGTTATGTTCAAGAAACCAATTTGAAACGATTCAAGCTTTGTGACATGGTGCATTATCCTGCTGGAAGTAGCCATCAGAGGATGGGTACATGGTGGTCATAAAGGGATGGACATGGTCAGAAACAATGCTCAGGTAGGCCGTGGCATTTAGACAATGCCCAATTGGCACTAAGGGGCCTAAAGTGTGCCAAGAAAACATCCCCCACACCATTACACCACCACCAGCCTGCACAGTAGTAACAAGGCATGATGGATCCATGTTCTCATTCTGTTTACGCCAAATTCTGACTCTACCATCTGAATGTCTCAACAGAAATCGAGACTCATCAGACCAGGCAACATTTTTCCAGTCTTCAACTGTCCAATTTTGGTGAGCTCGTACAAATTGTAGCCTCTTTTTCCTATTTGTAGTGGAGATGAGTGGTACCCGGTGGGGTCTTCTGCTGTTGTAGCCCATCCGCCTCAAGGTTGTGCGTGTTGTGGCTTCACAAATGCTTTGCTGCATACCTCGGTTGTAACGAGTGGTTATTTCAGTCAAAGATGCTCTTCTATCAGCTTGAATCAGTCGGCCCATTCTCCTCTGACCTCTAGCATCAACAAGCTATTTTTGCCCACAGGACTGCCGCATACTAGCCTGACGTCATCATACTCAATTCTAGTCAGAATTTAAGTCTGATACTGCTCCGTTGGGCTGTGATTATGGGGCATGTTTCAACCGAACCAGGAAAGACCTCAATTGGATAGACCTACAACCAATCAGAGCAACGGAGCGACGCATAACGTTAGTTGTCAAATGTCAACAGAACTCAACTGCACTGTGTTGCCAAGTCCGCGGGTTGAAGCGACCCCAATTTTGTGATATACAGACCCAGGAATGCGAAATTTAGCAGCCGTGCCAAAATAACACACATTTTACCCAACCAAATTCCATTTTTCCCGGAGAACCCCCCCCACCCGGAAACGTTAGAAGAAGAAGATGAGTGTAAACAATCTTTGCCGGTGTTGTAAAAAAGAATTTAAGGATACACAGAGTACTTACCAACACGATCATCATTTCTGAGAGAAATAGTAAAGGTGAATGCATATACGAACAAGTTCTCCGTTTAGGATTAGAACAAATTTAACCCAAGCACCTTTGATGACGTGGATGATTACGTTACTGTTTATCATCTGTCCATCATCGTCTAAAGCCCGCCCTGACAATTTCATTGGTCCAAACAGTTTCTGTTAGGGCATAATTACTGGATCAAGTCCAGACCGAACTGCCCGTGCAAAAAAAAATTGTGGGCGGGGCTAAGTTCGTCTGGCATCCAGGCTAGCCGCATACTTTATGTTTTTTTCCTTTTCACACCATACTTTGTAAACCATAGAAATGGTTGTGCGTGTAAATCCCAGTAACTTAGCAGATTGTGAAATACTCCTAAACAACCCTAAATGCATTGAAGCAACTGCCATGTGATTGGTTGATTAGATAATTGCATTAATGAGAAATTGAACAGGTGTTCCTAATAATCCTTTAGGTGAGTGTACATGTCAAGTTGTACATGTCCAAAAAATGCCATTTCAGTTCAGTAAGATTGAAGGACTGTTTGATCACATTTTGTTTTTAGATCACAAAATCAACAATGGCACTAAAGAAGTGTGTTTTTGGTTGTGAGGGAAAGACAACCTTGTTCAGCTTCCCAAATAACCCAGCGTTACGGAAAAAATGGATGCAGTTTGATTTTCCGGAGCAACAACAGAGTTCAACAAGTGTGTTTGTTTGTTCCTGGTCATGAGTCAAAACCACAGGCTGTGAGTGAAACTTAAAATTGTTTTGTTGGCAAATTTAGGTGCATATCATGTCAACAACACGAACGCATAGTGAATCAAAAGTTATCCAGGGATAATTCCATGATGTAATATGTGTGTGTGTGTGTGTGTGTGTGTGTGTGTGTGTGTGTGTGTGTGTGTGTGTGTGTGTGTGTGTGTGTGTCATAGGTGTGTGTGTGCTCGTGACTCTTTAGCTCCACCCACTGCATGCATCCAGGAGCTCGGCTGTTTTTGGAAAGAATCAGTACAGCGTATCTGACTTTTATAAATACGATAAAACTAAAGACTCTTTAGAGATATGAAGGATGCAATACTACTCTAATATTGAGTACTTTAGGTACTCAAGATTAACATGAGATTGGCAGAAACTGTGTGTGGTACCCTTTAACTGACAATGATCAATAGGCCTACATTTGTTACAGTATGTACTAACCCCTAGGAGTCTGAGCTGTTTTGGGGCCCTTTAGAAGTTTTGACATGCTCTTACATTTGTCTTTTTTTCAGTTGCTTATAAACACATTAATGGCAAACGTGTAATTACACTGTATTCAGCACAAACTGGGCTACCATAATATGTGAGCAACATGTATGTACATGCTTGTATTTTTGAGAGAATAATGTTTATGCATGATATTTGAAAAAAGTATGTGTTCACAAGCCCTTTGATAATTGGGTGTATTTGTCTAGTGTTTTTGCTTTAAATTGGTGTGAAAATCATTGATCCTACTCATTCACATAAAACAATACATTCATTTACAATTTGTAAAACACTTTTTCCTTTACTAACCCAGTATGCGAGGAGGCGTGAACGAACCATGAATAATGCTGTGATTCACAGCTGAGAGACAAAGAATACATAATGGCCTGCATAATGACCTGTATAATGAATGAGCTTCAGGTATTAGATTTTAGGTTTACTAGATAAGTACAGTAACAGTAAAACAAGCAACAACAAAAACTGTTTTCTTGGGGGAAAAATAAAATGAAGTGAGTTTTTACTTAAAGCAAGCTAAATTATCTGCCAAAACAAGAAACAAGATTTAAATCAGAAATGTGTTTGAAAGTGCCTCTAGAACAAGAGTCCAGGCATGCTGTTATCTCTGCGGATGCCTCATCCACTGGCTAGGGCGACACGTACAACAGGCTTGCAGTTTCGGGTCTGTGGACGGGGCCTCAACTGCAATGGCATATCAACTGTGTTGTCATGCTAGACAAAACAGTAATATTGTGACACTGAACCCAATTCAGTATTCAACAAATACAAATAACTAAATAATTGGTAATGATGAATGTTATAAGTAAAATATTTGGGATTTAAAACAACATGATGCAATGCAATTATGTTTTTGAATAGTATTGGGTGAACTCAGGTTGATTGGGACACTTTTCCCAGTCATTTCAATGGCAAACATTTTTTAATCATTTGATTTTGTAAACTATCATACACACTCAAATTTCATTTCGAGCTTCAGTTCATTTATGAGACACGCGTGCAATGCATGATCACCAGCGCTGAGGCTATTGTCCGCTATATTGGTATCAAATATACCCATATATTTATTATACCAGTCTGTTATATTACATCAAATATATTAAAACATTGATTAAAATTAAGACACAATTTATACAAAACGAAATTCACTTTTTCATCTCCCACTTTTCACACAGATTACATAAACACAGAATATTTGTTTTCGTTTTGATTTAATTAATTTAACATTTCAACGTTCCTTTAGACATATGTCTCATATTTGTGTGATAAGTTTTCACTAAGCTACAGGTCATTTTCTGAAGAAAATCAGGTTAGACCGAATTTACAAAGCGGCTGCAGATTGTGCATCATGTGTGTTTTCTTTAATTTGCAAAAAGCACAACAATTTGTTTTTATTGTGACTGTACACAAAAAAAGAAACTTAACAAATTATAATGATGTATAACACTTGCCTGAATGATAAAAAACGTCTCGATTACATATGGTAACCCTCTTTCCCTGAAGGAGGGAACGGAGACGTACGTCCGATGTCACCGACGAATTGGGATCACTTCAGGGAGCCCCTATCAGCTTCGAGATATAGAGAACAGGCCAATGGGCCATTGGCGTGCGAGATTTGCATCTTGTGCTCCGCCCCGCACTGCGGGTATAAACAGGAAGTGAGAACAGCGCACTATTGTTTTTCACTGAGGAGCCGAACTAGTGACTCGGCCATGCAGTGATGGTACAGCAACTGTGGCAACGGGACGTACGTCGCCGACGAATTGGGATCCCTTTGGAAAACGCCACAGTTACTACCACTTCCAGCACCCAGTGAAGAGCCCCTCAGACTCCGTCTATTCCGGGCGGGAAAACTCATGCAGGGAGAGTCACACTGCTGTTCCGTAAGACGCACTCAGCAGACTATTGGATAACGCTGGGAAGCATGCCCGGAGGGCCTCTGCGGAAGCCACATCATGCCCGGAGGGAGTTACCAAGTGGAGAATACACATATGGACTGGCCTTGGGCAGTGCAACATACGGAAGTCCCAGGGGTGGCCCCGCCCAATAATGGCGGGAGAACAACACCGCACTGGGATGACAGAGGAGCTCTGCTGAGGGAAAGACATGAGCTCACCGTAGGGAGCTGTACCGTGGAAGAATACACATATGGGACCGCCGTGGGGGTCACAACATATGGAACCCAGCCTAACACAAGTTCCACCAATGCATACGAGTATTAAACCTGGCGTCGGATGCTCCGCCACATCCGACTGCCGCGGGTTGCGGAGGACATGACAGGGTTCGCCTATCCTTAGGGGAACTCGACTGGAGCAGACAAGTGCGCATATCCATTCCATGGGGAAGGGAATGGCGCAGCAAGCCGACACTAGAACGGGCACTCCGGTGTTACTGACTATGGGAAGCGAGCACACGGGAAGCTACCGGCTCTACACGCAGGCTATAGAATCTAGCGAACGTGTTAGGTGTCGCCCAGCCTGCAGCTCTACAATATCTGTCAGTGAGGCGCCACGAGCCTACGCCCAGGGAGAAGCAACACCCCTAGTGGAGTGAGCTCTTAACCCAAGCGGGCAGGGCACGTCTTGGGTTTCATACGCCAAGACGATGGCATCCACTATCCAGTGGGCCATCCTCTGCTTGGAGACAGCCTTTCCCTTCTGCTGGCCTCCACAACAGACAAAGAGCTGCTCTGAGGTCCTGCGTTCTGTCAACATAAGTCTGCAGGGCACGGACCAGACAGAGAAAAGCTAGGGCTGGGTCTGCCTCCTCCGAAGGCAGCGCTTGAAGGCTAACCACTTGGTCCCGGAAGGGAGTGGTGGGAACCTTGGGCACATATCCAGGCCGGGGTCTCAGGATTACATGAGAGTTACCAGGCCTGAACTCCAGGCACGATTTGTCGACCGAAAATGCCTGCAGGTCCCCTATCCTCTTGATAGAGGCCAATCAGGAGTCAGGAGTACTGTCTTTAGAGACAGGATTTTCAACTCTGCCGGCTGCAAAGGCTCAAAGGGCTCTCTCTGTAGTGCAGTTAGCACCAGAGTTAAGTCCCAAGAGGGTATAGAGGGAGGGCGAGGATTTAGTCTCCTCGCCCCCCTCAGGAACCTGACGATCAGATCGTGCTTCCCAACAGACTTACCATCTACCATGTCATGGTTTGCGGCGATAGCAGCAACATAAACTTTGAGGGTGGTGGGAGACAGCCTTCGCTCCAACCCATCTTGTAGGAAGGAAAGCACTGAACCGATCAAGCATCTCCGGGGGTCTTCTCGGCGAGAAGAACACCAATCGACGAACAGGTTCCCCTTCAACGCATAGAGGTGCCTCGTAGAGGGAGCTCTAGCGGAAGTGATGGTTTCTACCACATTCTGTGGCAGGCCACCTAGAACCTCCGCGTCCCGTCCAGGGACCAGACATGGCCAGAGGTCCAGACGCGGGTGCCAGAGGGTGCCCTGTCTCTGAGTCAGGAGGTCCTTCCTCAGAGAAATGGGCCAAGGAGGTGCTGTCGCGAGGAGCACTAGTTCAGGGAACCAAGTCTGGTTGGGCCAATACAGGGCAACGAACAGGACTTGCTCCTCGTCCTCCCTGACGTTGCACAGTGTCTGTGCAAGAAGGCTAACTGGGGAACACGCATATTTGTGTAGGCCCCGGGGGCAGCTGTGTGCCAGAGCATCCGAGCCGAGTGTCCCCTTGGTCAGGGTGTCCCGAAGCGACTCCAGATCAGCTGGACCACCTGGGGATGGAGTCTCCACTCTCCAGGGAACACTTGCTGACGTGAGAGCTCGTCGGCTGCACGATTGAGCAGGCCCGGAATGTGAATGGCATGAAGCGACCTCAGATGCTTCTGACTCCAGAGTTGTGACATGCAACAGGAGCGTAGACCACCCTGTTTTCTTTGACGTACGCAACGGCCGCCGTGCTGTCCATATGGACCAGAATGTGCTTGCCTCTGAGCGGCTCCTTGAAGCGGCTGAGTGCAAGACAAACTGCTAACAACTCCAGGCAATTGATATGCCATTGCAGTAGAGGCCCCGTCCACAGACCCGAAACTGCAAGCCTGTTGTACGTGGCACCCCAGCTGGTGGATGAGAAACCACAGAGATAACAGCATGCCTGCACACTTGTTCTAGAGGCACTCTTGCCCGTAAAAATGAAGGGTCCGACCACGGGCTGAAGGTTTGGCGGCATCTCTGTGTCACTTGGACACGGAGGGTTCCGCTGTGCCACGCCCATCTCGGGACTCAGTCGAGTAGCCAGCATTGAAGCGGTCTCATATGAAGCAATCCCAGCGGGTTACTGCGGCTGCGGATGCCATATGCCCCAGGAGACTCTGAAAATGTTTCAGTGGTACCGCTGTCCTGCGTTTGAACGAGTTCAAGCAGTTCAACACAGACTGGATGCGCTCCTTGGTGAGGCGCACTGTCAGACCGACCGAGTCCAGCTCCGTACAGAGAAAAGAGATCCTCTGCGTGGGGCAGAATTTGCTCTTTTCTCCCTTGACCTGAAACCCCAACCGGCTGAGGTGCCCCATGCTCTCTCATGGGAGCAATGGCCGCCTCCGCAAATTTCGTGAAGACACGGGGCGACAGGGACAGCCCGAAGGGTAAGACTCTTTACTGATGTGCCCGTCCCTCGAACGCAACACGTAGGAACGGTCTGCGTCGAGGGAAAACCGAGACATGAAAGTACACGTCCTTCAGGTCGATCGCTGCTAACCAATCTTGGGGACAGATGCACCTGAAGATTCGTTTCTGCGTTTAGCATTCTGAACTGCATTTCTTTAAGGGACAGATTCAAGAATTTGCAGATCCAAGATCGGCCATAACCTGCCGCTTTCTTGGGTACAATGAAGTACGGGCTGTAAAACCCGGACTTCATATCGGCTGGAGGGAACGGCTCTCTCACGTCCTTTGCCAGTAGGACTGCTATCTCCGCCTGGAGCACAGGGGTGTCCTCCTTCGACACGGAGGTGAAGTGAACACGCCTGAGCTTGGGGGAGCGCCAGGTGAACTGAATCGCACAGCTGAGTCTGATGGTACGGACGAGCCGGCGAGACGGGCTGGGAAGCACTAGCCAGGCTCCCAGTGACCGTGCAAGCGGACCAACAGCATCACAGACGTACCTGCAGCGGGGCAGCGTAGCGGCGTGCAGGGACCCGACTCAGACGGCATGGTAGCGGCCCGAAGTGGGGTCTGAGTGTGCTGTGTAACACTACCTGCTTCCGCTGAGGGGGTGTGCGAGTGTGGGAAGGCCGCTTAAGTGCATCCCCACAGCCAGCACCCCCTGTTGGCGATTTGGAGAGGCACCAGAGGCTGACAACGCATGGGAGCGTTGTACACCGGCAAACGCACTCTCCGCTTGAAGGAGAGGCTGAGCATGGCAAGGCTTTGTGGCGTCGCACACGGCCTGCCTCTCCTCCTTCCTCAGCGGGGAACAAGAGCTGTGAGGCATAGTGTCGCACACTGCCGTCCTCACACCGCTGAGAAGAGGGGAATGGGAGTGGCGAGGCTTTGTAGCGTCACACACTGCCATTCACGCCCTCTTGTGGGGAGGGGAATGAGAGCGGCGAGGCTTTGTAGCGTCACACACACTGCCATTCTCACCCTCTTGTGGGGAGGGGAATGAGAGCGGCGAGGCTTTGTAGCGTCACACGCTGCCATTCCCGAACTCCCGAGACCCAGAGGTATTGGAACTGCTCTTAAGAATTTGGGTATCACTGGCTGTTTTTAACACCGGTGGCAGAACATTATTACCAATGGTTTTCCACCCGGCCCTCCTCCGGGGGAAGAGCAGCTCCTGACCAAATCCGGGTCAATGGTGTTTCTGGACCAGGGTGGACATCGTCTGGCCAAGGGCCAGCACTGTGCACAGCTCAACCTCGGCTCAGAACAACCCTCGTGCACTAAGCAGGGTGGAGGTGGCCTGCCAGTGGCAGTGCCACCCCACCGATGAGGGTAGAGAGAGAGAGGAAAACCTTTTACAGATTATGGCCATTTTGGTGTTCCATATTTTGGCACCAAATAGTCCCACAATGCCAAAGCCTTCCATTGCACATCCGGGAAAAGGCAAGGGGCGGGCAAGGAGATTTACGTGTTGCACTACGCCTCAGCCAGCCAGGAAAGCATGGCTGTCAAGTATGAATCTGATTCAGCATGAGCGCCCGCTATTAAAGTGGGAATCTCAGCATCACCATTTCCAACACATAACAGCCCTCTCTCTGATGCAGCAATTGACATCTGTCCTCTGCTAGAGCCCCAAATGAAACGCTAGATTCCTTTTTCTTTTTTTTTAAGGACCAGCAATCCCATCTGTAAGCTACCAGCAGGCATGTGAGATAGTGGGCGTGGCTGTGAGATGGCACACGGCCCGCTGAACACTTAAGCCCTTATGAAAAAAGGCAAGATGAACAACGCGCCAACGTGGCTATGCTCTCATGAGAGAGCATAGACCACCCACGAACACAGTCTCAACATGCTTGCGATGCGATAGAGGAGTGGGGGGCCGACGGAGATGTACTCGGCGGGGGAAGCCTCACTGTAAACCTCAGGTCACCCAGGCAGTCAAAGTAGCCCCTTTTCTGGTGCACCATACAGGCAGCATACAGGAGATAGTGCAGTCCTGTGTCTGCACTCACTGAGACAAATGCCCTCACCAAACCGACAGTTGCTGTGAGAACAACAGTTTGTTATGCAGATGCAGCGGTGAGCATGTGGTCGCGCTGATTGTGCCTTTTTGCCAACACAAAGCGTCCTTCTCGTTCTCTGGAGTATCTCTCTTGTAGATAGGCTCTCTTTTAGAAAAGCAGCTTCATCAACACCGTTCGGCTCCGAAGTGAATGACAATAGTGCGCTGCTCTCGCTTCCTGTTTATACCCGCAGTGCGGGGCGGAGCGCGAGATGCAAATCTCGCACGCCAATGGCCCATTGGCCTGTTCTCTATATCTCGAAGCTGATAGGTGCTCCCTGAAGTGATCCCAATTCGTCGGTGACGTCCGACGTACGTCGAACGTGACGGACTGAAAGGGAACAACAGAGTTATTTGAGCCTCTTTGGCACTGATAAGAAAAAAAGAGAGCGACTCAAGAGGGTTAATTGTTGTTTAATCCCACCGGTTACAATTGTGACAGTGTCTTTTTTCTTATTTCTGGAAGCTCTAAAAGTGTTGTTGTTGGCTTTGGACAATGAATTACACTTTTAAATGAAATCTCTGACTAGTGTGAAAGGTCACATGACAAGATCAGTTTACTTCCTGCTTGCACATCTTGGCTGCGTCCGAAAAACCTAGGCAGCTGACTCGTTGCCTCGCTGCCTTATTAGACGATGGCTTGTAAGGCAGCGTTTAGGCATGAAGGCACCTCACAAAACTAATTTCTGACAGACTTCTTAGGCAGGGTAACAGTTTAATGATGTACAGCAAAATAGAGAGAGCTTTGGTGAGATCTAAACAAATATTGAATTACTACATTAGTAATTTCTCGCTAGAAATGACATCAGAATTGGAAAATGTGGGTAAAAAAACATACATTTACACACAAACAGACCAGCAAATGCTACTTTCGGATGCCATCTTTTTTTTCCAGCTCAACTGTCACAGAATGGAAAGCACAGGATTGTGGGATAGCAAAGGCCGTGAAGGATACATATATGCTGCCTTCAAAAATCGATCAGATGAAGGTATCTCAGGAGACAGGAAGTGAAGCTAACATTAGATTCGGACGTGCCTTGGTGCTTTCCTGCCTTGAAATGTGTCCTCCGAAGGCAGCATTTTACAGGTTTCGGATGCAGCCCTAGAAGAACATGGGTGCTTCTCAAAACTCAAATTGATGCTTCCTCGTTTCCTCGCTCCTCTGTCCTCCAGTCTGTGACCTGGAAACCAATCAAAGTTAGCCATCTTGAAGGACATCTCAATTGCACAATGAGGAGGTGAGAAACGAGGAGTGAGGTTGCACAGGTGTATCCTGTGCTGAAGTCTTTCTTGTCGAGAAGCCTGACGCACAAATAAATTCTCTTCCCCCTTCATATGTCACAATAATTTTAATTTACGCTTTATTTTTGCAGTTTAAATAGACCATATATGTGACCCTGGACCACAAAACCAGTCATTTTATGCATTATCTGAAAGCTGAATAAATGTTTTTAAATAAATTAAATAAATACAAATTTTTAGAATAGGTCAATATTGGTCGAGGATACAACTCTCTGAAAACAATTTTACAATGTTTGCGTTGTAAGAATGTTCAGGAAAGACTTCCGATAGAGTCTCATTAGGCAATTTTTTCTCAGTAAAAAAAAAAAAAATCCTATTAATTCAATAGAACACTTGAGCTTACTAGGGAATACCAATGTGGCGGTGTGATGGCTTCACTTTTTATGACGTTGAGCAATCCAGTTCTCTATATAGATTAGTGGAAGCACCCCATGTCTGTAAGTAAGTAAAACAGATAGAACTATCATATGTTGTACATACATTCTTTAAAGGGACTACTACTGATATATTTTGAGAGTTATACTCCTGTTTATATATTTCTGCATATGTACATTTGTTAACGGTCACAATTGTCAGAGGCCTGTCTGTCTGTCTGCCTGTCCATCTGTCTGTCTGTCAGTCTATAGGCTTCTTATTTATTGGTATTTATTTATTCCAGTTTATAATGAAGTTTATAGCAATTACCTTCTAATTTCCTATAATTTATTTGATTATTTGTGCCATACCAAATGTGCTCTCTGGGGATACAAATGGGATTAAACGGGTTAAAATACAACTGTTTATTGTTAGTTAATCTAAGCTCAGATCCATTGAATAATATTAACAGATACAACTTTAGATTTTTAGTAATGTATTACTGAATGCTGAAATTATAATGAAATAAAATAAGTTTTTTTTTAGTTTGTTAACTAAACTTATTATAACATATTAACTTGTTGACTGAAGGAATTGATCAACATTTGACAAATCGTTTTGATTAATTTGCAAACTGTTTTAGTGAAAAGATCCAGATCAACAGAATGACTCATTTGTAAATTGGATCACATAGTGGCTGCGTCCGAAAACCTAGACAGCTGGCTCACTGCCTTATCAGACAATGACTTGCAGCGTTTGCGCATGAAGGCACCTCACGAAACTAATTTCAGACAGACTTCCTAGGCAGTGTAACAGTTTAATGATGTACAGCAAAATAGAGAGAGCTTTGGTGAAAACTAAACAAATATTGAATTACTACATTAGTAATTTCACTCTAGAAATTACATCAGAAGTGGAAAATGTTGGTAAAAAACTTACATTTACACACAAACTGACCAGCAATCGCAACTTTCGGATGGCATCTTTTTTCCCCCAGCTCAACTGTCACAGAATGGAACGCACAGGACTGTGGGATATCAAAGGCAGCGAAGGATACATATATGCTGCCTTCAAAAATCGATCAGATGAAGGTATCTCAGGAGACAGGATGTAACATTAGATTTGGGCATGCCTTGATGCCTTCCTACCTTGAAATGTGTCCTCCGAAGGCTGCATTTTCCAGGTTTTGGACGCAGCCTTAGTGTCACAGATTAGCCAGGCTCTCTTACTTCCAGCACACAGCAATCCCTATCACCGGAGTTCTGATCACCTGCACCTGTCATCAATCACCTCATCAGCAGCGCACTATTTATTCACACAGCTCACCTACAGTCATTGGCTGGCCTTGTACAAGGAGAGACTCACTTACCTGATCTCCTTGGTTTTCCCCGAGTGTGTTCCTGTCTCCTTGTGACTTCATCCCAGGTCTTTGGCGTTCGTTATTTTCCTTTCATTCCGGCTCTGAGGTGTCCGCTTCTCCTTCTCCATACTTCATCTGTAAGACAACCGTAAAGACTAATATTCTGCTGCTATCTCTCCCCATGTTTTGATATTCACTAACCTTGTCCAGTGTGTCCTGACACATAGCCTTTCATGGAAAAAATAATTTTGTAGCTGTTTTCTGTGGACCAACACAGCTATTTATTTACTTGAATGTTTCATCTCTACAATGTTGTATTATTGTGGTATCAACCATTTCACGACTGTGGCACATAAAAAGAAAACTAAATGTGCTTATCCACTTTACACGTCGGCCAAATGATCTCTTCCTGTCTAAGTGGGTGGTTCTTGGCAAGAAGAAGCTGAAAAGGGCATCAATCTGACATTCAAAAGTTAGGCTAGACACCACTAGCCTTAAAAGGTTCGGTATGGTCTGGGAACCCACAAACAGATAAACACACAAATTGCATTTGTTAAGAGGCTTTTGACATAATATCATACAGCCATAGAGGTCAGATGGCAAAGGTAACAGAATGACATTATCCCAGAGGTAGATATTGGTGACCCCGAGAAAGAAATAGAGAGAGTAAAAAAAATGAAGAGGATAATAGAGACCATCCTTTGAGACTCTAACACACGCATCGGGATCACAGGATCCTTTTCCTCCCAGCATTCTCTAGGGCAGCTTCACACTGAGGGTGTGGATGGCCAGGCTGATCTGTGCACAGGCCGAAATGTCAGAAGCTCTTTATCTACCACCCCCTCACTCATATATTCCCACAAACTCTTTTCTCAGGGCTATAGGTGTACTTCTCTGCTATCTTCTATACCTCCCCGTCCCTCTTTCTCTCTCGTTCGGTTAAATGTCAATAGTGTGATCTGAGATTGTGTGCCTGAGGCGTGAGAAAAATGGACAGAAGAGGTGAGAATAAGACAATGAAAAAATGATGGGAACTCAACAGTTTACACAGACTGAGTAAATGTGTTGAATTAATGCCAAAAGTGTTCAAGGAACATTTTGGCATAAACGTAAATTCCACAGTGATATTATCATTAATGAAAAACTGAAACAAAAACGGTAACACTTTAAATCGGTAACACTTTAGAATACTATTCCGTCATTAATGAATAACTACACAGGAGCAAATGAGTAATGCACTATTAACACTCCAGTAACTACTATTAAAGGTTCCATGGCATGGATTTTTATTTTTATTTTATAATGTTTCCTGAGGTGTACTTATATTGTTAGTATGATTTTTACATCATAAAATGTCATAATTTAGAAATAAAAAGCATTTTTTCTATACTGATGTTTGCCCTCTGGCTGAATGCCCTGTTTCAAGGGGCGTGTCTGCTGTGAGACTTCAGTAAAAACACCCACTGTTGTGATTGGTTGACATCTTTGCATTTTAAATGCGTGGTTTAACGAGGTCTACAAGGCACAAGGCTGTGCCAGAGAGACGGATGTCACTTCTCATCAGTTTCTTGTCAATTTTGATACAATGCACTTATTGTGTACATACATTTTATGTATATTTAAAACAAATACCTGCATGTAATTACATCTGTAATTCATTTCTGTAATGACATTTCTAATTACAATGTTGACCCATCCTTTACACCATACACCAACCATACCCTTAAACTTACCCATACCACCACACCTGTCCCTAACTTTACCTGTATCCCACCTCAATATCAGCAAAAGTGTTTTGCAATACAACATGAACACAGTAAGTACATTGTACTTATTTTTTTGATGTAAGTACATATTTAAGGCCACCTAATATAAAGTGGGACCATTATTTCTCAAGTGAAGGTCATAGTAACCCACTAGTAATGACTCAAGTATTATCACATCCTTCAGAAGGAATTACTAATTATTTGGATCAGTATTCTAAGTGAAAAACATGATAACGAAACCTTAAAAAAAACCTAAAAATCTTAAATGACTTGAGTAATTACTAGAGAGTTATGTTTTTCACTTTAAATAATGAGTAATTCCTTCTGAAGGATTTAGTAATACTTGAGTCATTAAAGCTATGGTCTACGATTTCAAAGATTGTTCATAACCTCGTTTAGATGCTGGTTATGGTTCTACAGTACAATCCTAACAATATGAAGAGAAAAAGAATGAAAAAAATCCATTCACTCTATTGGGTGTACACCCGCATTTGGGTGTATCCGGCCGGACAGCTTACATTGGTTAACTGCTCTCATCCAATCCCCTGCTCCACTCGCGTCTCCACCCACCGCCCCCTCCTGCGACATGAAATTTCGCGGAAAAGTAGGCAGCATCAACTCAGCAATGGAGAAAAACCAACAAACAGACAGCAGCAAGCGGCCCCTGCTCGCCCCAACAGTCAAGGTTGGAAGAAAGAGAAAGTCAATTGAGGAAAGAGCAGAGATTAAAAAAAAATGTGAAGAACGCCGGACTCAAAGCCGAATCAATATAGGGTCCACCGTTGCCCGTTGGAGGAAGCTTCAGAGAAACCTTTGCTGACTTTTTGTTGAGCAGGTATGCATTTATTTATACTTTTATGGTGTGGTGTATTATATAAATAGCTTTTTATCAGTCTGACAACATGATCATGCTGCCGGTCGGCATTGGAATGTTAGCCGTTTAGCATCGCCTATCACGGGTCAAAGTAATTATATTTCTTGAAGTGCTTGACTGTTTCAATAGTCCTAACGTTAGCGGTTTTCTGTTCGAGCCGATAGAACATTGCATGTGTTGCTAATCTTGCGTGGGCGTGAACTCAAATCGCACATGGTACATCTCTGTTCCGATGTTTACTCCTGCTTGACTGAGTGACGTTGTTCAGGTCGTTTCCCGGTGGGAGGGATCAGGTAGCACAGAGGGGAGGGGTGTGCGTGTGGAGGGGTGGGATGAGTTTTTTAAAAATTCAGGCTTTCTCGACTGATTTTCAACATCGTAGACTACAGCTTTAATAGTGGGTTACTATGACCTTCACTTTAGAATTCATTTTATATTATGCATTATTCATGTTAATTATGAATCTGTATATAGTAGTTCTTATTAGTCCTCTGGGAGGTGTGAATAAAATAGTTATTGATTAACTATCAACTAAGCACTATTATTTACTAATTCATTAATTAAAGTTTTTTGCCAGTTACTAGAATGTTAATGTCCTGTTTAGTTATTCATTAATGACGGAACAGTGTTCTAAAGTGTTACCTGTAAATCTTTTAAAACGAGGCTCCGGGATTTTGAGTATCAGCTTATTACATCCTGACTTTATAAATCGGATTTCATTGAACATGTCAAGCAAATGACAAAACAAATAAATGAATAAACCATATTATAAATCAAATGTTTTTTCTTTGTTTATAAAACATAAGGTAGCACAATATTTGTACCAGGTGAATGTGTGTAAATAGCGACTGCAGTAATGGAATGAGCCTTTTTAGTTTTAATGTGTATGCTGGTGAGTCGAAGGAAAGGTTTGCATGCATTAACACCTTGTGCAAACAGTGAATGACTGTGTGCTTGTGTATATTCACATGTTAAAGTGAGAACAGAGCCTGTCTTCTACATTAGCATTTTCAGTTAAACAGAAAAGCACTTAACCTTCTGCATTAAAGAACTTGTATAGAATTTCCTGTAACAGTGTGTGAGCAGGAATGTGAAGGAGGATTTTCAGTGCTTGCACTTGGTGCTAATGCAAAAGAACAGCTGATAAAGAAGACAGTACGTGTGTGAACAGTAGATACAGTTTGCTGTATTTATCTCTCTCAGGAACAGATCTGAATTCTGATACCAAAAGAAAGGAACAGAGGAACGTGCACAAGATAGAAACAGTATTGAATTTGCCATATAGTTTCCATAAAATTACATGGTTATCGTCCTCTGTGTGAACAGGCCTTAACAAGGATCCATGAACTATATCTACGCTCAGCATTTTCTTTAGTGATTTGAGGGAAAATCTCTGCAGAAAAATAAATAAATAAATAAAACCAGCCTAAACTTTGGTGGTCTTATCTGGTTTAAGCTATTATTCCAACCTAAATAATCTTATCTATCCAGCCTGGCCTTATTTAGCTGGTTTAGATGGGTGACTTGTTGCCCAAATCCCTGTAAAACCAGTTAACAGACCAGTTTAAGAGACCAGCAGACCAGTTTAATCTTGTTTATTGCCACCATGAATACAAAATATTGAAGAACAGGTTAAGTAAAAATATGTTGAATATGTAAAATATCTGTGACAGAGTGACCTGTCCCTATGCAGGTTGGTCGGCGCAGCACACACACACACACACACACACACACACACACACACACACACACACACACACACACACACACACACACACACACACACACACACACACACACACACACACACACACACACACACACGTTGGGTTTTCATGTTTTATGGGGACTTTCCATAGGCGTAATGGTTTTTATACCGTACAAACCGTACTTTCTATCCCCCTACACTGCCCCTGCCCCTAAACCTACCCATCACAGGAGACATTCTGCATTTTTACATTTTCAAAAAACATCACTTAGTCTGATTTATAAGATGTTTATAAATAGTATCTACAGTCTACTTTCTACTTTCTTTGTATAACATTTCTATCTAATAATGTATTGGACAGGACTGTTAAACAGATTGTAAACTAATGAAGACGGAGAATGCGGACACTTTCTCAGGCTATAGACGGTTTTAACGGCAACAACATAAACAAACGTTACTGCGCATGCACGCTTTTGTGGCCCAAACTTAACTTCCGGTAGACGTCCACAAAGAATCAACAACAACAGAGGCTTTGTTATCTTTCTTATGCCTAATCACCTTTCATTTTAATTGGGCAGCATTATCTTAATTTACATGTTTTTATTGTTTCAGCATGTTTATTATAAATAATCTCCCATTTCTATCTGCAATATAGAGTGGGGGAAACGCCCTCCTTAAAGGGTTAGTTCACCCAAAAATGTAAATTCATACATTAATTACTCACCCTCATGTCGACCCCAAACCGTAAGACCGTAGAGAAGAAGAGAAACATCTTAAGTTGTGTTCCGAAGATGAACGAAGGTCTTACAGGTTTGGAACGACATGAGGGAGAGTAATAATGACAGAATACATTTTTTGGGTGAACTAACCCTTTAAAGACCGTGTAATGCCGTTTTCTGTACAGTAGGCTATCTGCTTGCGCGCTCGCCTTCAATCATGCATTGCATCGGAATAACATGTTTCTTTGTTTCATAACATAAGATTAATGTTGGGAAAGTTAACATGTTAGTTAGATAAAGTACCCTATTTGAGATTGATTGTATGAATGCATCACAAAAAATAAATTAATAGAGGACAGAGCGAAAGTTGTTTTGCACTCCGTGATAAAGGCACATTTAAATATTTTGCGGGAAACATAAATCTGATCATTTATCCAGATGGCGACCACTTGATGTGAACAAATGTAAACTCGCCGTGTCCTGACTGACTGATGATCACGGTGCTCGCATGTTAATGCTAAGTGTAACGTTAAACGCAGCCAGAATAAGTTACCTCTAGAGTAGATTATTTCTGATAACAAGCAAATGCCACGCTTACCTCAGCTCTGCTCAGACCTTTGCTCTCGTGATGAATGAAATCTGACTCCTGCTGCGTTTGTGCCATAGCTTTCGTTCGGCTCACTCACACTTTATTGAAAAGACACATTCAGTTTTTAATTGTAGTGTCTGTTCTTTAACTGAACGAAATGATTTTATTACTATGAAAATCAAAACGATGGTGGGGACGGTGTCATGGTGGGCAAGTGATAACCAGTAGCCGTGGCTTTGGGAGTGGCCTTGTTGGGCAGCGAAGCAAGTGCATTCTGGGAGTTGTTGTCTTTCATCCACAAAAATAAATTTTCTGTCTTTTCTCAGTCTAGAAGGCACCAAATTAAAAAATAATTTCACATTTCTACTACATAAATGACCCAGTTTAAATACACATTCATCTTCCCAGTGCTGATGTACCCCTTTAAATGGTGTAATATTTGTGAATTTGATTATGCACTTATCCATTTCCTTGCGAGTGTCGTCGAGATTTATTGCTGATGCCGTACACTTGCTGTTAGTGACTTCCACCCACACACCAGATTTTAGTTGTGTCGCGTCTGGTGTGGACAGACAAATTGCTTGACACTTATTGCATCGCGTGTAGTTAGGACAGTGTAACGTTGGAAATTTGGTGTGACGCGTCGCCTCTCGCTACATCCAATGTAGACAGGATTGCTTTAATTTTTTAGGATGCTTGGCTGCTCACGCCAGGTGTAGACAGTGAAAGTTGCCTGCTTATTTATGACGGATGGCCGAATTCACATGACACAGTGTTAAAAAAGACTGAAGCTCTCTGATGCAGGGAAGATAAGGGATACAGACAGGGATAAAGACAGAGGTAAAGTGATGTAATGAATGAACAGTTTATCTAATTGCATGGTAGTAAAATACTAATGTTCGCTAATTAATTATTTTTACCTTAAACTTTATGCAAGCAGCTGTTTGGGTTCTCCATAGACCACAGACAGTGTGATTTTGTAAAAAAAAACTGTGCCTAGCCCTATTAATATGACGACCTGTGTTTGTTTAGGATACCTGTGTGAACTGACTTACATCTACTAAAAATGATCTTGTGACCAGTTAATTAAAAACAACCCTGACCTCATCATAGTTTACTGAAACATTCACATGGAATACAGCCTTATATAAGTTGTGACATTCATTTTAAATGTTTACATGTGACAAATGATGCATAATTCTCTTTTTCCACTCTACCATCTATGACTCTCCAGTTTTATCACATGGGTGAGCCTATATGTAGGTTAATTCTGCTTACATTAGCATTATTCATCCAGAAGACATACAGATGCAGAAAACCATGCAGTATGACAGCGATGCATCCCGGTCTTAAAAATGGGCCTTTGACGCCGGGGCGGGCACTATGCCATCGCTGCAGACTCAAAGCCCTGTTGGCATGGTAGCCAATGCGCCAGTTTCACTGCAGAGCTGAAACACACGCGTGCAAACCAATACACACATTAGCTAATACTCTTTACATACTCCCATGACACTTAAAACAGCTTTTAGCTCTCTCTCTTCATCTCTTTCTTGTTCATTTACTTGATATCTGTCACATTTAAATATGCGAACACAAAGTGTCGGGCAGGAAAGAGGCAGTTTAATTACCACAGAACTTTTTCTGGCGGCCTACTTTAGACAACTTCACACACGTGCGGAGATGAGAGGGAGCGAGCAGGAGATAAAAGGAGATACAGGGTGGGAAAGAGAGATATAAGATGGATTAGTAGCGTCTCTAATGACTGAAGAGGGACTGTGGGTACAGTCTCTTGAGAATATTGCTTCTTCCTGTAAAGGACGATGGACTGTAGACACACAACACAGCAGTGAATTAATTTGTATGTATCCTGACAATGAACATGAATCACGTGAAGATGCTTTACTGTAGGTGTAGAGTTTCATTATGTGTTCGAGAAAATCATTTTACAGTGAGTTTGGTAAGTTTGGTAAAAAACTCTTGGTAAGAGCAAGTCTCATTGCAAAGAGCCATTCTTAAACAGTATATTTTTCTTGTTTTCTTTACAGCTTGCCTAAACATCTGTAAAGGAATGGTTCACCAAATATGTGACAAGGAGGATGTGGACAGACAATAAGTGAGGAAGATTATAATAGAATAATTCAGAAACTACAACTGTCATCATTTACTCACCCCATGTCATTCCAAAACCGTATTTTTGATCTGTTCTTTACACAAAGCTTTGATATATGATTCAGAGGGTTTGGAATACATAGCAAACAAGTCATATGGACCACTCTAACAGTTTTTAATGGTAATTGTTTGCTGTTTTATCAGTTATGGAAAACAGCAGCTTGGAAATTCTGCACAATATCTCATTATGTTTTCATTTCCAAAAGTTTTCATATTCTTTTCCTTTCAAGAACATTTCATGACATTTCTTATACAAATGTGTTTTAAGGACGAGATATTTTACATGGCGAAGATACTGATAAGATTTTTTTTCACTGTGAAGTGTTTTAGACGCCTACAGTATTTTACACACACACACACACACACACACACACACACACACACACACACACACACACACACACACACACACACACACACACACACACACACACACACACACACACACACACACACACACACACACACACACACACGTAATTGATGGGTGGGGTGGGTGGGACATGTTCCCACCATTTTTGGTACAGATGTATCTAATTCTAAGTGAGCATTTTCAGCTGACTAGCAGAGTATTACATTTGCTTGTTTGGGTTAAGTAAGAGGCGATCTGGTGCTGGAATGCGTTGTTATTTTAAATCATGCTGGGTGTTCGTTGCCGCTGTTATCAGTGGTGGAAGGCGGCAGTGTTCTCTTGTGGCTCGTGCACAGTCTTCACACAGTCGAGTCCTCCCATCATTTACTCACCCCCATGTTGTTCCAAACCAGTATGCCTTTCTTTCTTCTGCTGAACACAAACTAATATATTTTAAAGAACCAGACAGTTGACAGTAGCCATTGACTTCCATAGATTTTATTTTCTTATGAAAGGCAATGGCTAGTGTTAACTGTTTGATTGACAAAAATGTCCCTTTAACGCTGTTGCGGACACTCTATTCGTACCTGTGATGTGAAATCACAAAACAAAATGCACACAAATGTGTCCCTGCTCTTGATATACTATCACTGATCAATATCTTTAATGAGAATAAGAATACTATAAGAGGGCAAATTGGAACCCAAAACCTCTAACACAGTTAAAGCCCGGAAAACAAAGCCGACATCAAAGAACTAACGGCGACGAAAGCTGACTGTGTTGTCGCCTCACGTTGGCTGCGTCTCTGCCAAAAAGCTGCACTTGAACACACCAAAAGGACTAAAGGTAACTGTCAACTGTTCTACGGCAGAATGACGCATTCGTATGTGTTGTAGTGCTCACGTGAACAGCATCGACCAAAGGTAAGCCGGCGTTCTGCCGTAGAACTAGGAAGTGCTGTCAACAGCATAAGAGTCTGACACAGACTAGAAGAAATTGCGCACAAAAAGTATTCTCGTCGCTTCATAAAGTTAAGGTTGAAACACTGCAGTCACATGGACTATTTTAACGATATCTTTACTACCTTTCTGGACCTTGAAAGTGCTAATCAAATAGCTGTCTATGTGTTCCGAAGATGAACAAAGGTCTTGCGGTTTTGGAACGACATGACGGTGAGTAATTAATGACAGAACTTTCATTTTACCCTTTGAGCTATATTGATGTAAGGAAGAAACTAGCACATTAAAGTAGTTCTATGTCTAAAAATAAAACTCAGTGTACTGTTGAAATTGTTATAATCATAATGTAATTTTTTCTGCAATTGTTAATGTACATGTCTGATATAGCATTGTATTAGCAACCCCCCTACTTCCACATACACATACACACACACTGTCCCACCCCCTTTTTACTTAACAAAGCCTCTGCTGATGCGTGTGATAATGCACATACTTGCACCCCTCTGGCAGCAGTTCTGTTGTCCTCATTTGTAATGTCTAATGAAGTCATTAAGGCTCCTTCTGAGTGTGTTTATTTGCTCTTATCTTCACTTCAGATTCCTCCAGATAAACATCCCACTATAAAAAGCTCAATTCTTCACAAAAGGAAGCAGACCGTTTAGGTGGTTAATGACTCTTTTAGTCTCACGGCTACCAAAATGCTTCCGTAAACTTCTCCCTTAGAAATTAACATACGTAGAGACATTTTTTTTATGATAATAAAGCACTGAAATAGTATGTGGAAGTCATCGAGTGATCAAATTCATTTGAGCAGAATAGCAATATCACAAAATCACAAATAGAAGCAGAACTAGGACAAGCAGATGTTCATAAATAGCTATTATGTTTTTTTTTTTTTTTTTTACTCAAACTCATATAACTTTATATACTATATATATATATATATATATATATATATATATATATATATATATATATATATATTTTTTTTTTTTTTTTTTATATATAAAAAAATATATTAAAAAATTAAATTAAATAAATTCTAAAATGTCTGGGCAATATAATATAATCATAATTACATTCTTATTAAGAAATCTTATTTTAACTTCACTGCTCATTAATATAAAAAAAAAACTTTTCTGCCAAACTCATGTGGTATAACAAACATGTTGGAGAAAACAACAACAACAACAACAACAACAACAACAACAATAATAATAATAATAATAATAATAATAATAATAATAAAGAAACAAAATATCATAGATGGCCCCCCCTCATTTGGTAGTGAGGTAAAGGAGTTTATAAAAATATAATTTAATTTCATTCTTTTATAACAAGGTTGCTCATCTGCCATATGGTAGATAAGGCAAAAACATCCACTCCTGCAAAAAAAAAAAAAAAAAACTAATCTAATCTTTGACTGTTTTTGAGTGTTAATTTCCCTCCATTTCTTGGTAACACTTGCCGACATCACCTCAGTGACATGCACACACACATGTGCATCTGGTGTCAGAGGCGTTCATTATGCTTTTAACATTTGCTTGAACTCTCTCTCTCTTTCTTCCTCTACCTCAACAGTTATTACATCTTTGCATCTGGGCCTCTCTCTTCATTAGCACAGAGTTATGTTACATATTAAAATTAATTACAGTCTTACTCACCACTAAACCTTAGCCCTGACCCTGTCAGACCCTCGCCCAGACAGACAGACCACATACTCACTCCCTTTCAAATGGAAACCCTCATTAACTCCCACATTTAATCAAACTGCTTCATGAATCCGAGGGAGCCTGTCTCCGTGTCTCATCCTCTGATACAGGCAATCATATTGCAAGACTGCGTTTAAAGGAATAATAAAAAAAAAAAAAAAAAGACAATTATGTCA
Organism: Romanogobio albipinnatus; assembly: GCA_023566225.1. Taxonomy (NCBI): domain Eukaryota; kingdom Metazoa; phylum Chordata; class Actinopteri; order Cypriniformes; family Gobionidae; genus Romanogobio; species Romanogobio albipinnatus. The sequence goes on from CM042241.1 coordinate 19,320,021, forward strand.
TAATTTACTCATGTCATTGATATATGATATTTTTAATAATATGTACATTTCCATGACATCCGTTAATGCAAATTGGAGCTTTCAAGTTTCAAAAAGCACCATTAAAGGTCCCATGGCATGAAATTTTCATTTTATGAGGTTTTTCAACATTAATATGAGTTCCCCTAGCCTGAATATTGTCCCCAAGTGGATAGAAATGTTGATCGGTGTAAACCCGAGTTCTGGCTGTCTCTCTCTGCCTTTGAGAAAATGACAGGCCAGACGAGCCAATCCTGAAGTCTCCTGGTTTGACGTCCAAGCAGGAATGGTTACCTCCTTTTCCTCCGCCCAGAGAATCTGGCACGCCCATGCAAACGCTCGAGAGATCATTCCTTGTGAACGAGTGAATGCTGGCAGTTTCTCAGTGTTTGGATGTACAAATGAAAACAGAAGTCTTTTTTCAGTTCCTTCTGATCTGTGATCAGTAATTTCTGATGTGTAGCTAATTATTTATTATTCGTGCACACAATGCGGCTTTTCTCTCTCCAGACAGAACGGTGTTTTCGTGTTTTCTATCTTGTGAGTCAGTGTTTTTGTACGTCCTCGTCGCGTCTACCGGTTCTAAAATGTGCATACAGTCATGAGTTTCTGCTCAACATCGGCCTCACACGCCGAAGCTCGGGCTGCACTGGCCGTTGGCCTTCAACATCCCCGACCCCCAGTACTGCATCTGGCCCACAGCGGAGGCACCAAACGCGGCGTGAGATTAAGCAGAAGGGGGGTAAGCGTGAGCATATTCGGGCTAGCCAGCCTAGCCCCACAATAAACTGGATTACATTCGATTACTGCTGTTGTGTCTTTGTTTGCGCTGTGTACTCAACGCGCGTCACTGACGCTTTTATTTTATTTTAAAAATAATGCTATTATCAACACTTACTTTTAACTCGTTCATCTCGACAGCTGTAATGGTACTTTGCATGCGTTACAAAGTTGGTAATAATGATGAAGACGGACTCGGTGTGACTGGGACTCGTGTTTATTCAGAACTCTCAGATACAAACACAATAAACTCGCGCTGACTGACAGCGCTCTCATAACTCAGTAGGTACTATAAATAACTTTGTTAGCGATCGCTGAGCTCCGTCTCTGGTACGTTAGTGATGTCCGGTTCGCGAACGATCTTTCTTTTGAACCTGTTCTTTTTAGTGAACCGAATCAGTTCACCAAATCGGACTGAATCGTTCTAAACGGTTCGCATCTCCAGTCAGCGCTGATCCATAATTTACTAAAGTTACTAACTTTCTGACATGAGTGACAGTACCTCCGACTAGAAATAGACTAATAACCTGAAGTATATGCTGTAACTACAACAGTTCAGACATGCTGAGAACTGATGTGAAGTGAACTCAGGTCCATCCGTCTCTCTGGCAGCAGCTCGTGCCTGCTCGTGCCTCGTAGACCAAGTTAAACCACGCCCCCTCCGCTGATTTAAAATACAAAGATGTCAGCCAATCACAACAGTGGGCGTTTTTACTGAAGTCTCACAGCAGACACGCCTCTTGAAGCAGGGCATCCAGCCACAGGGCAAACAGCAGTATTGAAAAAATGCCTTTTATTTCTAAATTATGACATTTTATGATGTAAAAGTCATACTAACAATATAAGTACACCTCAGGAAACATGATAAAATAATAGAAAAATGCCATGCCATGGGACCTTTAAAATATCATAAAAATTGTCCTTTGAAGCCGTACGATATCTGAGGACCAAATTTAAAAAAAACAAAAAAACAATTCAGCTCTCGTTGGCACATACGTGATCAAAAGTCTAATTCAAGACTCATTTATTTTGAGTCAAATGAAATTAATGATGTGTTCACAAATTCATAAATTGAATTCAAATCATTTGCAGCTGTATCATACAAATAAATAGTTAAAAAAATCATACATTGTGATTTCTGGATTCTTTTGTTTAGTTTATGTCTCTCACAGTGAACATGCACCTACAATGATAATTTCAGACCCCTCCATGATATCTAAGTGGGAGAACTTGCAAAATACAGGGTGTTCAAATACTTATTTTCCTCACTGTATATCATTAATGTTTAAAAATATATATTTCAAAAAGACTGCAGTATTTGTATCAGACAGTGATACTGGCCTTCATTCATAAAAATATGTCATTACAACAAACATTTAAAAAAAAAGTAGTTTCTACATTCATTTGGAGAGTAACTGAGAAATTATTACAATGTAAAATATTAAAAACATTTAATCGCAATTATTTAAAGAAAAAAAGTGTGATTAATTAGTTTATTTTTATTTTTATAATATAACATACAAGAGGTCTTTGTACCATTAAAACATCCTGCAAGTGTCATAGCTTAAAATGTCCTCCACAGTACAAATAAAGCATTTATGTAGCCTAGCTCCAAAAACGTTTTACATCATCCCACCATTGGTGCATTCAGACGTTTAACGTTTATCTGACAGCAGCTACATCGCAAACCATAAGTAAGCAATTTCATAATTTCATCTGTAAATGACAGTATTATATTGATAATGTTTTCAAAATTCATACTTGCATGCTGTGAGGGGGCGTTGATGTTTATCATAAGATGGTGTTCATATCAACAGTGTCCATATACTGACAAGCCTTCATTTTAATTTTATTAACATAAGTGAACCTTAAGGAAGATATTCAAATAAAATTCCATGTCATGACACCTTTAACATTTTGGTCTGTTTGTCACACAAAGTTTTCACAGGGCTTCATAAATTTGGAATATAGCAATATTGTAAGATAAAGCACTATCTTCCTTAACCAAGCATCTGGAACAGGCTGAAGCTGGATGGAAAAAAACTTTTGGAAACAACATTTTCGAGGAAGAACAGATAAAGGGACCATAAGCATGGATGGATGTCCAAATGAGTTTTCTACGGTTAAGGGAGTCATTTGAGTTAGGGTGCCAGCTTGGTGGTTGCAAACCTTGGTGGTGCCTTTCTGGATGCTGAACTTTGTTAAAAAAAAAGAAAAAAGAGAGGGAACATCAAACTGCCAGCACTAATGAAAGAGAGTTTTCTCACTTTCATAGGCTCTGGCTATGCCAAAGTGTCTGTGTGTGTGTGTTAAAAACAGAAGACTTGTTAGTGTGATGAGGATGTATGCATGTCCAAGTGTTTTTAAAAAAAGTGTGTATGCATGTGTTTTTGTATTGAGCTGTGCGCAACAGTAAAACAGTGACGATGTTTGAAGTTGACAGATACTCTGATTAACGCACTGACTTTCTTCTTCAAAGTTTCTGTCAATTCCATCGCTCAGGTGAATGCATCACCAACATGAAAGGCTAAGTTCAATGGGCTTCATGCACACTCTCTTCCGCATTCCAAGTCAGCCAGCTAGGTCACTTCCGGTGCGCGTAGCGTCAATAGCAGCTATGGCGTTTTTCACCCGGTCGCTTCAAGATCTACCTAGGATGACGGTCAACGACGTGAGTCGAATAATCCAAACACTGTGTCATACATCGACAACAAAGAAGGAGAAGGGCTTCAAGCTATACGTTTCAAGCTACATTCACAATTATGAAGGTAAGATCTAACGTTAGACGTGTAGTGTTTATATTCCCTTAGCATGCATGCTGTATGTGTCTGTCTCGGTCTGTCTAATATTGTGTGTCAATCACGTACATTTTCCTAACGCCATTGTCAATCTCAGTTTCAAACAAGGATTCAAACACAGGAGAGGTAACCATTAGGGCTGAGTGCTACCGATCAATGAGGAAAAGCCAAAAGCCTCACAGCTTGAGTGTAAGGGAAAGTTATCCTGCAGGTTCAGAGCAGGCTAGTTTATGAGACAGGTTCCGTTCGTCAGATCAAGTTTCTGTGAATCATCGCATGTGATTCTGCTAAAAGCTATTTTAAATACATATTTTGATTCATATACCATCAATAACACTGGTGTGTTAGAATGTTTATCAATATTTAAATATGTACGCTAAGCACTGGGATTCACAGAAACTGAGTTCTGTTTTGTTACGTCTTTGACACACGTTCTGTGTCCCTTGTTATTTAAATGAGTAGAGTGAGAATAATAACAATAATAATAAATAATAATTTGGCTACAATTTTTACCTCCCCCAAATTTAGTTGTTTTTTTTATTTTGCTTTGTAAACATTCTCACTGTACTCATCCATTCTCCTTTTAAAAAAACTGTACTTTTATTCTATTGTAACATATTTTTGTATTTTCACAGATTGTGTTTAGGGATGCCCGTCCTGTACAGCTAGAAAGCTGCCAGTGTAGCTGTGTGGCAGGTACAGCTTTGTGTAATCATGTTGCAGCTCTGTTGTACCAGACTGCACATTATTGCCAGCTGAGTATCACCTCTGTTCCCCCAACACACAGCTGCACAGAGACTGAACAAAAGTGGCATAAGCCAAGAACCATGGTAACGTTTCTAAAAGAGTACTTTGATTAAATTGATGAAAATGTGTCTTTATTGATATCCTTTTTTGTTTACATGCAGGGTGTTAAACCTGGTCTGGTCAATGACATGGTGATTCTTTCAGCCAGACCCAAGGAACGAAAACTGGTAGAAGGCATCAGGTTAGTACTGTTGATATTATCATAAGTTGGCTTGAACGTCTTCCTACTCATTTTTGAACATGGGGAAATAGTTTTTACTATTATGTACAATAATTTTGTAAGCTTGTACTGAGAAGTCCATGTACTTACTTATTTGTTATTTTAATTGTATTGTATATATGTAGGTTTGTATGTTTTATGTATATTCATTTTTTTTTTTCATGTTCAAATAAATAAACTAAACAATAAACAATCATTAAAGACTTTTTCTGTAGTAATCATATCAGTGAGACCTCAGATAAAGTAATCGTGTGATACATTGCATTTCAACATTCATTGTTAGCATTTTATGCTCTCAGTTGTTCAAGCAAGAAAGTCAAAAACATCCCTTCAGACTTTTTAAACATAAAAATCATTAATTTATATTAATTTAGTTTGTACAACTTATGTATAACTAACTTAATGGCTCTTTTTTTTTTTGTCTTTTCCATAGGAGCAACTTGTATAAGGGTGTCAGTTCACCTCTGCCTGAACTTTCCACACTCAGGGTGGATGAAGTGTACCGTGATCTTCCAAGTAATGTGGCTCCGCTAATAACAACTATGGCTATGGACATTAATGTTCCTCTGGTTGACTCTGCATTTGGAAAAGTGCAAGAAGGAAGCGTGCTATCTTATCACATGCCAGCAAAGAGAGTGCCGAAAACATGTCCACACACAGATGCTCCTTCTCTCCCACAGCTCCCACTTCATGGTTACAGGCTGGGGCCCTCTACCTGCTCTTTTGTCTGCACTGAACATCAGCAGCACCACATGATGTCCCTGGAAACAACATTAGAGACAGCACACAAAATTGCCTCTGGTACAAAAGAGCAGAGTTCCTGCATTGAGTGGCACCAACTAAGGCGGCCCCGCATCACCTCCTCCAAATTCAGAGAGGTCTGTCACACCAGGGCACAGAGCTCTGCTGAAAATCTAGCAAAAAGGCTTCTGAGACCTAGCCATCAGACTGCAGACATGCGGAGGGGGCTTGACATGGAACCTGCAGCAGTAGAGGAGTACTGCAGAGCAAGGGAGGTTAACCACTATCCCTGTGGCTTCCTTATCCACCCTGACGCACCCTGGATAGGGTCATCACCTGATGGCATTGTGTATGATCCAAAGGGGCAGTCTGTGTTTGGCCTTGTTGAAATTAAATGCCCCAATGTAGCAAGCTATATTGACTGCCCATATATTAAGATCAGTGAGGGTACACACACATTGAGAAAATCGCATGCATACTTTTGGCAGATCCAGGGCCAGATGTTGATTTCTGGTTTGGACTGGTGTGACTTTGTTGTCTACGCACAGGAAGACATGTTTATTCAGAGGATTCCCAGAGACATTGAAATTACCAAAACAATGAAAGAAAAAATAGACCATTTCTTTTTTTATTGCTACCTCCATGCTTACCTAGATAATTAGGCTATTAACATCTATTGCACTTTAACAACCTTCTGTAAATATTTCTCTTACTGTCAGTTCTAATTATTTCATATATATTTGTACATATGTTTGGTTCAAGTTTTATTGTTCATTTTTAGAAATCTATACACAACTGGAACTGATACATATTTTTGTCCATTCCTGGGTTTGGGTGTTTGTTTTTTTACACCTTCAGTTTCTGACACATCAATGAGAGGCATGTAATGTATATTATATTTTATAGTACTGAAAATATTGTAGTGTGTGTATATATTATTAATTCATTAAATTAAATGTTCCTTCCTATGAATGTTATTTTGTTGTTTTTTTAGGTAATGGTTCATAACAACATGAAGCGAATTTAACGCAAGTCAAATCATTGTAACTATTTATTATGTAAACATTAATCAGTTTATTATACAGATAGCTTGAAAGCACCGATGAACAAAAGTACATATAAAATACAAATGATTCAGTACTTATATTCAAAGAGTATGTGCAATGTACAGCAGTGCATAAATAACATGAGGTACTATAAAATGCAATTTATAAAAAGTAATATACAAAGGTACATTTAAACAAAGTGGTTATAAAACTTTAATAAATAACCTATGGCCATTTGTATACATTTCCAAAAGTTAACAATAAACTGATTAGATAGATTTCTAGACAAATTGTGGTCAAATTTATACATAAAAAAAAAAAAAAAAACTATTTACAGACACTATGTGTTTCTCACAGAACAAGTGCTATGCTGGTTTCTTTGCCCAAGCCTTTACAAGAGGCCCGTTTTCATAGTTTGTCAGGAGACAAGCAACAGCATACAGCTGATTAATGTTGCCAAAAAGCCGAAGTGGAATCTCTGTGTCAAAGAACTTGTGTTCCTTAACACGGCGTATTAGACGCTCAACATGCACCCTGAGGCGTGCAATTGTTTGAGTCTCCCTGACATCACAGGCAGACATCTGGGACCTTCCAGAGAGAAATGCTGGCCTATAAATCTTGCAAGGGACAAGGTCATCAACAAGGAAACCTCGGTCAACCATAATGGCCATCCCAGGTCTCAAAAGGGAGAGAATTCCAGACTCTCGTGTGATTTGTTTGTCACTGATGGAACCAGCATACAGTGGAGAGATAAATGTGACCGCCCCATGTGGAGCCACTCCGAGCAGCCCTTTCAGCGTACAGTGGGACTTGTATGCAGAGAACAGTTCACTCTGGAGAAGAGGTGATGAAGGGCACTGGCACCTCAGCTCCGTACAGTCCAGGATGACTGTAGTGTCTGCATAGTCCTTGAACTCAGCTGGCAGATGTTCCCTTATTTTCTCCTCTGGTATCCAGATCCTCACAGACCCTAACACAGTGTACAGAAAGTTGCTCCACGTTGTGATGATCCGACTGACTGTGGACTGGTGGACTCCATACCGGTCAGCAAGGTCACGTTGTTTTGAACCCAGCGCAAGGTAGTTGAGAAACAAGAACATCTCATCAATGGGCTGCAGGGAACGAGTCTGTTCAAAAGAAAAAAAAATTACATATTGAGAGCAATGTTCATTATCCCTGAACTTTAAGTTGTATTGTATGGTCCATGTAAATAAGTACTTACTACAGTGGAACTCGGCTCTGTAAAGGTGCCTCTCTGTGCTTGAGTCACACTGACCATAGATGGCAGCGAGGGTTCTATTAAGGCCCAGAATCTCATCAGCAGGTCATAGGATGCAAATCTAAACGAATACAATTTAGATATTAGCATTTACATCTTGTATCATCATTTATAATTTTATCATTTTTAATTTTCAAATAGTTTGTCATATATCGGGACTTAAATCATGTTTATCAGTCATTCTGGGAGACACATTCAAGTGAATAGGGAAATAAATTATACATCAATATTGCTATGAAATATTAGATATTATGAAAATGTCAATTATTACTCCCATTATTCTCTCTCTCTCTCTCTCTCTCTCTCTCTCTCTCACACACACACACACACACACACACACACTCCACTACACTCTCACACACACACACACACACACACACACTCCACTACACTATCTCGCGCTCTCGCTCTCTCTCTCTCACACACACACACAACCATATCTGTTGCTGCAAAAGTACTACAGAACAATCAGTATGTTTGACAATAACACAGATGCAAGGATACTGACAAAAGTTTAGACAAGTCAAAGTTTAGTTTAGTCCATCTAGTTACATCTTACCTTGTGAAAAAACGTATGTCCTTGTCTGAGGCAGCAAAACGATGAATCCCAAAGCGCTGACTCATTGTCAGCTTGTCGACTTGTTCCCTCAGCTTCAGGATCTCCTCTCTGAGAGACATGTTGTCCTCAAGGGCTAAATCAAAAACTGCAGGATCTGGAGCAGAAGCGTAGTCGTGGTCCATGAGGATATCAGCCACCTTGCACGCTGTGTTATCCCGCGACACCGCTGGCGGCGGCCGCTCTCTCCTCTCCCATACCCCCGGTCTTGAAGTGGGAAGGGTGAAATTGTTCCACTCAAACAATGCTGGAACAGCTCCCTTAACTAATAGCCGTCTCCCTGTCTCGGACCCTGGCTCACGAACATTCTCCTTTTTAAAATGCCGGCTACATACTCGGGTATGGGGAGTAACTGTAAAGTTGTCCCTCCGGATAGCGACAAGCCATTTTCGCCTTATTTCCGCATCAGATGGAAATGTGTGAAAACTAAGTACTTTGTTGTACTTACTTGAGGCTTGACACAGAGGCACACAACAATGTTCAGCTGTAGTGCTGTCGGTTCGCTGGAATTTAAACGTTTTCTTTGCCATAACGCTATCACTTGGGCCTTGGGGACAAAAAAATCACCTCAGCAGTATGAAAGCGGAAGTAGCTTAGCTGGCGGAGATTTTAGCGGAAGTACGTAATCGCCTGCGTGTGCATATAGCCCATTAGCCAATCAGTGCATCTAAGGCCTAGGCTTAAGGAAAAGAAAAAATCCCTATTTGACAAGAACAAAAAAGGAAACGCAGAATACTTTTAAGAAGTTAAAGCTGTCCCCCCATACATTTCATGAGATAAAGATTCTGAAGTTCACAAGATCCTTCAGACAGAGATAGATTCTTTCAGATTCAGTTCAGACACAGCTCAGAATTCAATCATTAATAGTTAAAAACAAACAGCACACAATATTCTCTTTAATAACACTGACTTGTTATTAAAGTATATATCATTTTGTTTGTTCATTTTAAAGGTACAATATGTAAGATCTTTTGATTAAAATATCCAAAATCCACTAGAACAATGTTAAATATATTTTGTTGACTTGTGTACTTATGTTATCCCAAATGTTTCCAAGAATGTTTAACTCCAGAGAAATAATCTATTTTAACCAGAACACGGACGTGTCCGTGCGTCGCCTATCAATGACATCACACCCGTGTTACCCTCGATTTCCAGTTTTATTTTGTAGAAACCATGGAAGCACCAAAGATGCTTTAATATATTATGTGTTTTATTAGACAGGTGAGCAACTGTTTGGATACATTCACCGCCAGAAAACGAATCATTGTTTTATAGCTCAACACAGTTAGTCTTAATCTTATTTTCTTGATTTACTGTGAGTACCATGTTTGCCATGCCTAATATCGATCTAGCTTACTGCAGTGTTCAACAAGTGTCTTATAGTAGCCACCGAGCGAACGCACAGAGTAGCATTATAACATAACTTTCAACACACTTACATATATCTAATATGATATGGGGTATGATATGTAAAGCGCTGCGTTACCCCACATACACATGACCGGAAGAAGCGGAAGCGGTCGTCTGCAGCATAAAGCCTTGTTTATACTCAATGCGTCTGCAAGAGCGCAAGGGTGCACGCGGCAAAAATGACGTCAACGCGGAGTGGGCGGTCGTGCGCGTTCGTGCGCGTTGGGTGCGCAAGACCCCATTTCGCCTGGCGGTGTGCAGCGCATTTTTTTTAACAGTGCGCGCGACTCCGCATCCGAAGATGAACAAGTTCAAGGCGAATCTAGCCAAGCATGACGTCTCATCACACCAGCACCCACAAATTGTGGATTTGCACATACAAATTAGGTGCTTATATTTACAAAATGAGTCTACAAAAGCAGAAATAAGCCCTTTTAAATAATGATCCATGCTTAATAAAAAAAAAAAAAAATCACAAAACTTAATGAAAATGTTTAATGAAATTAGGAAATATTTAAGAGATCGTTAATTTAGTTGTTTACATGTGTGCATATATTTTGTTCTCATGTCACAAGTAATATCAAGGTTTACTGAGTTTTACACAATCCTTTTGTAGTGTGGTTTTTGGTGAAGTGTACTAAAATAAATATAATCAGCTGAGTACATTAGCCCACTTCTTTTCGACGCTTTTTCCAAATGGTTTTTAAAACAATTACTCCGAGTCAGCCTCTGTCGTTTCAAAGAATAGCACAACGGCGAGCGCGTCAAGTATATAAACGCCTCGTCCGTTTGGGGAGGAGCGTGCGCAGTCAGCGGAGGCTCGCACTGCGGAGCCAGGCGAAAGTATAAACAAGGCTTAATAAAAGCTCCACTGCTCTTGAGCCATATGTCGCGCTTGTCTATCATTAGCAATCGCTCCAGCGGCCTTGTTCCGCTCCAACAACTTTCAAGTCCCACCCTGCTTCATACTACAGTAACGTTAATAAATCATTAATAAATTAGCTCATCCATGAATATGATTTCTGCCTGAGTCCCATCAAATTCTTTACCACCGGTTGTTGAGGTGAAGACAACAACTCCCACAATTCAGCGAAATCAAGGCATCATCAAGCTACGCCTTTGATTTGAATAAGTCACCTCTATAGTGGCAAAACTACATATTGTGCCTTTAAGTCAAATATTCAGTATTTTTAAGTCTAAATAAAAAGTTTTTTAAGGAAAAATGATTTTTCTTGATATTTTGAAAAGGTCTGATTAAATATGCAATTCAACAATGTAAATTCCAGTACGTCTGAATTCAAGATTTATCAGTTTCAGTTTAAGATGTTCAGTTTTAGAGTTTTCCCTCCAGTTTATTAATGCAGACAGACCATATCTTTCTTCATTTAAATCTGCAAGAATCTTCAAAGCATTTTCTTGCTAAGATGATGATGAAGAATTTTGACGTTCAGAAAATAGAGAAAACCAGAAATAGAAAAAGTAAAGACGAATGAGACCAAAGCTTTTATACTAAGACACAGCCTAAAGACTTCTGTCAAACTCAATACTGGAGTACTTAACATGTAGGGATTGGTAAAAAGTCTTGTTAGGTTTCAGTATCTTTGTGGGGACTCTCCATGGACATAATGAATTGTATACTGTACAAACTGTATATTCTATCCCCTAAACCTAAAAACATAATTTAGTATGTTTATTAATTAATTTCCCACAATGTCGGTGATCTCAGGTTTATTATCCTTGTGGGTACATTTAGGACACACACACAAAATTCATGTGTTAATTACCACAATCGGTCGAAGCAATGCCTTTCAATGGGAAAGAGTTAAAAGCCCTCCAAAATAATCTGTCGTTGGTTAAAACATTTGAAACATAATTAAATATTTGTGGCTTTACTTTAAAAAAAAGTCCGAATGTACAGGTACTTTTGGAAAACAATTGTGCAGGAGAAATGGTGCAGTTCTAAATAGTTCAGAATAGCAGGGGCTGTCAGGGTTTTCTTCTTTCTCCTCAGTTGGGTGTCCAGTATTGTTTATGTGAGTGTGTAGTTTACTCTTATTCTCCTGCGTGTTCTTCTTATTCATTAAAAATACCTGATCTTCAACTTGTGCGTGTGTCACTACACGTGACAGGTGCACTGCTAGATGTCAGAACATGCATTAACAGCCATATTTAACCACTTGCTTTGAATGATTAGTAAAATAGTACAAAGGAAGAAAGTATCACACTCTACAACCAGAGATTAATTAAAAATACTACGAATTGTCTATAATATGCTAATATTTTTGGGTGTGCATTTGTGTAATTGAAGAAGTGAGTCTAGGAATGTGCTCTAGGAGGTGTGTTTGTGAGGGTATTACTACCTGTGTATTGTGTGTGTGTGTGTGTGTGTGTGTGTGTGTGTGTGTGTGTGTGTGTGTGTGTGTGTGTGTGTGTGTGTGTGTGTGTGTGTGTTGAAGGGGGGTTTACCTAACTCACATCTTCTGCTTCTTGATTAACTCTCGCCCTGGGGAAAACTGCAAGTTAACCATTTTATTTACAGATTTTGTATTTTTGTTCTCTCCCAGCTAATACTTTCTGCAATCAGCAACTTAGAGGGCAATAACAAAATAGCAGAACATTTTTTATAAAATACTAAGAACGCTTATGTGGTGAAAAAAGCCTTTGAGTAAATTTTAGTGAGCAACAAGGGAATATGGACTACAGAGAATTTCAAAAACTGTGTGCGCGTGTGTACGCGTGCTTGCCTTTTCAAAGCATCCAAGCAGCCCAGAAAAGTAATTACTCTCTCTGCAGAACAGAATGAGAACAGATACGTGTGTGTGTGTGTGTGTGTGTGTGTGTGTGTGTGTGTGTGTGCGTGCATGTGTGTGTGTGTGTGTGTGTGTGTGTGTGTGTGTGTGTGTGTGTGTGAATTTCTGCTTTTAAAAACACTGTTCCTATGCAAGCAGGCACCACACACCCACACACTTAGACAGAACAGAGTGCTGATCTTTAAACTTTTAGCATACCTAAAGGGGATAAGGCTTCATAATAGCTATAAACTGCGCTGAGAAATGAGAGAGAAGAGACGGAGGCAGCGCACAGGGAAAAAAAGGAAAACAATAACTTTCGATCCCATCACTGTATCATAAGTTGCTAATTCATCTGCAATATATCACTGGAATTTAATGTGATTCGCAAAGTGATGTACAACATTTACATTTAAGTCTATAGTGCCTTGGACTAATAAACTTCTATCAATAGTAAAAACCTAAAAAGTATGTTGTGAAGCAACATAAAATCTGCAATATTTGGGAAATAAAATACTATGTGCATACAGCGCACAGGATACAAATATTGTATACATATTCTGGATGACCTATAGTTGCCAAAAATATATAGCCAATGTACTGTACGCTGCATTGAATCACACAATGCAATGTGCTTGACTTGATCTTCCATTTACAGTGTGACATTAATAATAAAAAAAAAATTAACCCTGACTTTATGACATTTATGAGCATACTGCATACTACACACAATGGGCCCTATCATACACCCGCTGCAATGCGACGGCAGTTTCTTTTTGCTAGTTTCAGCCCTACGCAGTTATCATTTTCACGTCCAGCGCCACATTATTTAAATAGCAAATGCACTTGTGCCCATCTGTTTGCCCATGGGCGTGCTGGTCTGAAAACGAGGTGTGTTCAGGCGCATTGTTGGCACGTTGCCATTTTGAGGCAACTGAAAACGACTGCACCATTGACCAATAAAGTCAATAGGGCAGTATTTATTTTGTGTTATTTAAATGGCACGTTAATAATATGCGCCCATAGGCGGGTGCACAACACGTGTTCACTCTGCTTATTACACACACAGGGACACGCAGCAGCACACAAACATTTTTTAAATATTAAAAATAAAAGTATTCCTCTCTGAAGCGTTCAGTCTTTCCGCTGGCAAATTCCGTCATGATGCAAGCGCAATTGGCTTTTAAAGGGAAAGGGAGATGAGACTCTGATTGGTTTATTGCACGTTACGCCCAAAACACACCCATGACTCATTAAGAGACTAAGTACAACCCTTTTGCACCATGCAGGTTTTTTTGTTCACCATTAAACTAGCAAAACACGCCCTAAGTGCATCTGCGCTTTTGGATTCTGGAAGTTATGAAATGATAAAAATTAAATAGTACATTTGGTAAATTTTGGTAGAAAAAAATACTGTTAAACATTTTACTTTACTTTGAGAGCCCTGAACATAATTTATATATATATCACAAGAATTGTTTTTTTCTAAATCCAAAAAAAAAAAAACATCTGAGAGGGCACATGCTTTAGAACTATGATACAGACTCCGACCCTTGAATAATCCTCTTCCTCTCTTTCAATCACAGCTTTCATCCGAGTGACATCGAGTCAGCCTTCTGCTCGTGGCTCAGGTCTTAAAATGAACCCTAACACATAGCTTAGTACTAGCACTTTTTGAGTGCTCAAAAGCAGCTCCTAAAAATATACCAACATTAAGACAATTACAAGAGCATGTATATGTGCACTCACACCAATACAAAACTCTCTCTAAGGGGATACAAAAATGTGTTAAATTCTGCACATTGAATGCCTGACAGGCAACCAGTTCTTTGAATGTGTGTGAGAGAGAGAGTGAGATGACAGCGCTCCATCTCTGCCTCTGACATCAGCAAATTTACCAGCTAGACCCTTAGAGACAAGCTTTAAATATCCCGTGGGATCATACATATACACTGTGACACACACACATAAACTCTGATCGTTCCTGTGCTTTATATGGCTGATTATACAGTTGAGATCAAAAGAACACTCTGTCTAAGAGTGAAGAGGGTGTCAGTTGCTATCAATCTCTCTCTCTCAGTCACGTACTGTGTGCAGCCTTCCATCACTTTTACATACACAAAACTTCCAAATGCATCATGTCAACAATGACAATAATCATTATTCCCTGCATGCAAAGTTGACTAATCTACCCAGAGACTAACTTTATTGCTCAAGGTTGAGCTTTCACAACTAAGAAGAATTAAAGTGACACAGCCACAAATAAATAAATACACGTTTCAAACCGTGTTTCAAATGGCTTTCTTTATTTTGTGGAAAACAAACAAGGATATTTCGAAGAATGTTTTATTTGTTTTTTGTCCAGACAGTAAAAGTACAATGAAAGACATGAGGGTGAATAAATGTTTTTGGGTCTGTTTTATTTAAGTTGTATTTATGTTGTCTTTCTTCTAAAATAAAAATATATATATAAACAAATTAGACAATTGTTGTCTAAGAGGCTTTCTATGTCTAAGAGGCTTTCAGCAACAGCGCCAGGATGTCACCAGTTTCAGTGACAGTTGGAAATTTCTGGCATGATTTCTGATTAAGTTGAGAAAAGTTTAAACTTAAGCAAACAAGCAGTAACATGACACAGCAAATACCAATGGGAGTAAAGACATCCCCAGTAAGATACTGCATTTGGGTGATGGTAAAGTCAATGTTACTTTGATAAATAAAGAAAAAATTTAGAAGATTGAAAAAGTCATGATGTGTGAGTTTGATTCATGCATTAAACATGCATTTTTCTTTTCCATAAAGTCTTATGCACTGCAGCATTTTTTCTTTACAAAGGCTTTCCTTTCCAGAATGTCAATTTTAGCCCACAAGAAAACTGATCCCTTGTCAAAATAGAATGCATTTAAACATTGGCATGAATCATGTGCTCCTTTGGGATCTTTCTCCATCTTTCACAGATCAAGTTTTTTTTTCATTTTGTATCTATCTATCTATCTCTCTATCGAGAAACCAAATATTCTAGGACTGCCACTGATGTCCCTTCAATAAATAAATCAATAAATGATAAAATGCCCTAGGATCTATAAACTGAATGTGAATAGAATAGTTCATATTATTTAGTCTTGGAAGAAGTTGATGAAAAATGCGATGGCGTTGAGAGCAGAGAAAGCTGTGACATCCTTAAACGTGGAAAAAACGTTATCCTAAATAAACCATGGAAATCAATCGGATTTAGCCATACATATATGATCCAGAATCAGATCTAGAGGCTGAAATTGAACAGGAGAAGCAGCAACGACGACTACAGCAGAACGTCTCTATGGTATGTACAGTAAAACATATAACTTATAATGGTACCTGCTTATAGCGGCTTGTCATGCGTGAGTTATGCAACATTTGTGTGTGTTTACTCATGGTTTATGAGGACATCATTTGATTTATGGACTGTATGCCATTTTTATGTTAGCAGTAGCAAGTGGAACGGTTTTCAAGTCAGACTAGTGCGTGTTTACATAGAAAAACAATGGAATAGCATTTGAATGAACGAGTCAATAGCTAACAACACAAAGACATTTGAAGCAGTTTTACTCACCGCCTGCTTCCAACCTTAATCGCTGGAACTGCTCCATCTTTCAGCGTTAGACGAGCTACAAATCCGGAGTTGTACTGGGCCTTGTTTATAATATGATCGTCGCCGAAATGCAGGGATCCCATTAACGCTGGCTTCTTTGGGAAGCTGTACAGGGTTGTCTTGGGTTTCGTGGACAACCAAAAACACAAATCTTTGTTGACATTGTGACGTCCTATGACTGCAGCGCAGCCAGCTTCCCTAAAGCCGAGCACAGCGCTATAATGGGCGTGCATTTGCATCTGCAAAAGGAAGAAACATTTGCTCTCTCGCTCTAGTCGTGCGCATGCCCTACCAGGAGAAGAGCCCGTACAAGGACATTCCGCCCCATCTGACGTCACATTTACCCATTCTCGAAAAAAACTTTACGAAACTTATGAGAAACCGGAAGAAGTATTTTTGGCACAGAAATACTCCATCAAACATCCAACTTTTTTTTTTAAACATTGTCCATGTTTAGGATGGGAATCCAAGTCTTTAACAGTGTAAAAATCAAAAGTATGCATGAAACAGCATTTCAACCATACCCCCCTTTAATGAAGAATTAGCAAAAAGAAGACGGTCATTAACACATCTTAATGACTGTTACCTTTTTGCAAATCTGTAAATGACACATACGCACACTCACTCACTCACACACACACACACACACACACACACACACACACACACACACACACACACACACACACACACACACACACACACACACACACACACACACACACACACACACACACACACACACACACACACACACACACACGCACATACACGCACTACTAGGGCTGCAACAACCATTTGATAAAATGTATAATAATCAAAATAATCAACAATGAATAGGCCTATATCAATTTTAATATATTAATATTGTGTTTTTCATTTTTTATTTATTTATTTTTTCTTTCTATACCTTTTTGTTTTCTGATTATGTTTTTTTTATGAATTGGTTTTGTTAATTACGTGATTAAGCTTAGCTGGTAATAATTTGTAATTGTGCTTATTAAAGAGTGTTGTTGCTGTTTGTTTCATGAGCATTGAAGAAAGCATGGGCTGAAACGTCTGCGCTTTAGTCTGTTTTTTAACACACTTTTTTACTGTTTTGCACTTTTTTCACGTGGCAAATGTTAAATTAAAGATATATTTTTGATAGACCCTTGCTTTGGTCTAATTGTATGCTTTTCAGTGTGCAGACAATTTTTGCTATTCAATATATTAAGTCACTGTGATGTCCCTATGTTACATTTGGATGTGTTGTTTGGCGTTCTTATAGATCTGTTTTTTTCTTCCATGCTTCCGAGAGGGGTTGGTTGAGCATGCAACATCAAAATATAAAAAGGACACATCAAAGCAAAAATGGAGACTTGCCTTTGTATAGATTTGAGCTGTGAATGTGCACATTGTGGTTTTGTTGTATTTAGTTTAGTTTTATTTTGAGTTATCAGTTTTTTCAGTGCGTTTCTGTAACCATGTGAACCTTATCTTGCAACCCTATTTTGGTTTCTTCATTCTTGAGTTGTTGAAAGCATTATTGTTTTGTTTGCGCTGGATGGAGGAAAAAGGATGGCTAAGTTATGTCACATGACATACGTGGTACACCCGTAGGGTGTGTTCACACCAAGTGGCAACCTAACGTGGTCTCTCTTGAGGCCAACACGGAATTCATCGACTGGCCACTAGAGAGAGGCTCCAAAAGGGAGTCAAATCTGTATCTCCCTCATGTTAAAATGCCCAACTTTACAGAAGAAAAAAATTGGTTTACAGCCTGGTACAAATAGTGGTTTTGGTCTATATAGCTAATTTTGCCCTTCATGACAACTGTGTGGAGGGGTTTTTTTTTATATATAACTCTTCCATATAAATTGTATTCAGCCTTAAAGTTCTGCAAAATTAAGGGGGTGGCCACTTGAGTGACAGGTGCATTGCCAATATGGTCAAGGCAGGTGTGGTTTTAGCAACCAGACACCTCAGCTCCATCCACGTCCCGCCTCTTAGCCCATTTTCAGTTATTCGTGAATGATGCATGGTGACGTGCTGCCAAGATGGCAACGGCTGACTTTAGGTTTCAACAGGTTTTCCACTCTTTCATGAACACCAGATTCAAGGACTTTCAAGGACTTTTTCAAGCACCATTTATTTTATTTCAAGCACCTATCAGATTCATAACCAAGCATAGCATCATGAAAGACCTCTTAAAGTAGGCTACTTAAAGGAACACGCCGACTTTTTGGGACTTTAGCTTATTCACTGTATCCCCCAGAGTTAGATAAGTCCATTCATACCATTGTCATCTCCGTGCGTGCCATAACTCTGTCTGACGCACCCACCGCTAGCCTAGCTTAGCACAAAGACTGGAGGTAAACAGCTCCAGCTAGCCTACTGCTCAATAAGTGACAAAATAACGGCAACATTTTTCTAGACCGATATGGCTAGGAACTATACTCTCATTCGTACCATGAGTGCAGCGGCGCAATGATATTACACAGCGCCTGAAAATAGTCCCAAGCACTCTGTCTGTGCAAGCATGTTGTCATATTGGTTAAGTAGACAGAAGTTAGCCTATTTTCAGGCGCTGTGTAATATCATTGCTCCGCTGCACCATGGTACGGCAGCAAACGTAGGAATAAGAGTATAGTTCCTAGGCTAGCCATATCAGCCTAGAAAATCGCAACTTTTCATTTTCAGCAAGTGTATGTACTGCTCTCCATCGGTTCAAGTTATTTTCCCCGCTACCCCTCCACCCCCCGAACATAAGCAACGTTTTGTTCTGTCTTTGATAGCACATATACTGTAGGACAATTTTTGAAATTTTCGAAACCATTCTAAACAAAATTTATTTCAAATTTAATTCAAGCACTTTCAAGGACTTTTCAAGTACTTTCCAGACCTTGAATACATGTGTCTGAAATTCAAGTACTGGCAACTTTCAAAAATGCTCTTCAGAAACCTACAGGTGACGTCACGGACACTACGTCCATATTTTTTTACAATCTATGGTTCACACTTGTAGTTCGGTTTGCTTGGTTCGTTTGGTCAGGACAAAAAAAAACAAACAAAAAACATTTAGGGACCCACTTTATATTAGGTGGCATTAACTACTATGTACTAACATTTTAATTAATCATTTGATACAATGTACTTATTGTGTACATACATGTTTTTACATTGTACTTACATTTAAAAAAATACCTGCATGTAATTACGTCTGTAATTAATTTCTGTAGTTACATTTGTAATTACACAGTTGACCCTTCCCTTACACCAAACTCTACCCTTAAACTTACCCATACCACCACACCTGTCCCTAACTCTACCCGTATCCCACCTCAATATCAGCAAAGGTGTTTTGCAATTCAATTTGAATACAGTAAGTAAATTGTATTATTTTTTTATGTAAGTGCATAGTACTTAAGGCCACCTAATATAAAGTGGGGCCACATTTGGTTCTGGTCCGGTCAGTGTTTGCATTAGCATTTAAACACCAAACCTAAAGGCAAAGGTTCACAACCTGATTGTCAGCTTTTAAGACATATATTTCACACTTACAAATTAAATACAGCAAAGGTTATAAGAATTTGACGTGCTGTCCGAGGGGAGGGCTCGGAGCTCGGAATTTGGCCTGAACCTAGAGTAATCCCCCTGAGTTGTGATAGGAATAGTTAGAACTAGAAGTGATGAGATGGGGTGGCAGAGGGATGCTGATAATCTGTCAATGAACAGAGGTAAGTCTGCTGTATATATATCTCTTATCTCATTAATTGAGTTGATTAATTGAATGTGCTCCTCTCGTGTTAATTAGTTAATTATCTGAATGTGCTCCTCCTTAACTTTGTTGATAAAACATCATTTTGAGACAGAACTTACAGAACATCCAAAACAATGTGCTGGGCTAAATGTGCTTGCTGTATATGCATAGCCTACATATGATGGTATTTTGACCAGCTGAGAACACGTCAAGGAGTCAAAGCAGCACCAGGAATCCCTCCATCACACACACAAAGAAAGATCTGCTGTGAGGAGACACGGTTATGATGTCTGTACCGAACTGTGATGGGCAATATTGTGACCATGATGAGAAAAAAAAAACAGGTATGCTTGAGCATTCTGTCCTTTTCAGGGTCACATCTTGTGACATCATGAACTGTTTTTTTTTTTTTTTTTGAGTCCGTATTGCATTCATATTTCATTCAAATCGCACCAGAGTTTGTTTGGAAGTGGACCGAGACCCATCTTTTCAGAGCTCCCGTTCCACTTTGGTGAGCACCAGGGTTTGGATGGCAGCGTTCACACTTATTCAAATGAAACACACTAACAGAGCAATCGCACCAGGGTTTGTTTTAATCTAACCAAATATGCCAAGTGTGAACACACTCTTAGTTTTTGTTTCAATATAAATACACCAGGTTAGGGACATGTGCAACCCGCCGTTTGGTAGTTAGTGTAGGTGGGTAGATACAATGTTTTGTACATCAAAGATTTTTCTTTCTACCTTTTGGACCCTGTCTCTAGCGGCTAGTCGATGAATTGCAGTTTAAGTCACTTCAGTATTGGCTTCAAGAGAAACTGGGGGAGGTCGCCGCTTGTGTGCAACACAAAGAACATTAACATTTCCTATAGAGTTTGTTTCCTATTTGTCTGCATTTGCTGGACCATTCTATCATTATTTACTCATCCACGTCTCTCTAAATTTGAGTGATCTTCTATCTTTTATGGAACAAAAATATTTATACTTTGAAGGATATTCACATGCCTCTTTGACATCTGCCAGTTCAAAGCGAGAATGACTGATAAAGTTCGAAAAGATAAAAGTGCACCATAAAAGTAGTCAAGACAGTGGAATTTTGATTCATGAACAAATCAGTCTGAAACTTGTGAAGCCCAAGAATGGCTGGGAAGGATTTCCCATGGTGACAAATCAAATATTTTGTCATATTAAATCCAGTAAGCAACGTATAAAGAATGGGGCCCTGCAAAACTACACAAACAAAAATAACAATAATGGTGTGTGTGTGTGTGTGTGTGTGTGTGTGTGTGTGTGTGTGTGTGTGTGTGTGTGTGTGTGTCATCATGGTATTTGCAGTCGCCTGCAGGTCACTGCTTGTTAATGCTCAGGTGCAAATGAATCGCAATAAAGGTTGTGCCACCACGGAAACTCAAGTGTAATTGAGGTGACCGCTGGAGGTTAATTAGCCCAATAAAAAGCTGATTTAGTGGGTGGGTTGAGAGGAGAACTGAAGTCAACATCCTGGTTAGCAAGTTGGAATTTACTGTGCAGATTAAAACATGCAAAAATGTTAAACAGCCATCTAATTTCACACGTATACAATTCACACATTATTGACATATCAAGAATAAGAATAAGAATAAAATGCTACCTTACTACATATTATCCAGTACACTGTATATACTGCCTATTATTATATTGAAACAGAATGCATTATGCAAAAATAAACATCTTGACAGTAGTATGCTACATTGTTTTCTAAATTTTTGTCACAATGCATTTTTAATTCAGCAAGATGCATCATATCAGAAATTAAAACGGACATTTTGTTTTTTAATCTAATTTCATATACACGTCTTAATTCTTGGCAGTTTAGTTAAATGAGTGGAGGAGTGGTAATATGCTATTCTGAACCATGTATTGTTCTCAGAATTATTTGAAACTTCCCGTTTTTTGTGCTTTATTAAAGTTCATTGAGGGAACATTTACATGAAACAGTTTTCAACTAAAAACAGAAAACTTTTAATGCATTTTGGCTGTTCATGTCCACTACAACACTTGGATGGCTGCTCTGTCAAGTCTTTGACGTCAGAGAGGAACCTGTATGTGCTCTTACCAATCTTTTATTTTTTAAAGCCACATTTCTAGCATCTGTAAAATCACATTTTTCCATCTTAAAACTATCTATATGCTCTCAGTGACAAATGCAGATTTGTTCATGCATTCATGACCTCAAGGCTAGATTATTGTAATGCTCTACTGGGTGGTTGCAAATTAACAATTAACAAATTCCAGCTGGTCCAAAACGCAGCAGCTACAGTTCTTACTAGAACTAGGAAGCCCGGTTCTGTCAACACCGCATTGGCTCCCTTTTAAACATTGTATACAATTTAAAATCTTGCTAATAACTTACAAAGCATTAAATGGT
This sequence comes from Romanogobio albipinnatus, assembly GCA_023566225.1. Taxonomy (NCBI): domain Eukaryota; kingdom Metazoa; phylum Chordata; class Actinopteri; order Cypriniformes; family Gobionidae; genus Romanogobio; species Romanogobio albipinnatus. The sequence continues at coordinate 19,342,308 of CM042241.1, forward strand.
TTAGCTCCCAAGTTCTTAAGCAAGCTCTTAACACATCATAGTCCTTCATGTGTAGGCCTATTGCAATCTCAAAATTCTGGCCAGTTGATACCAGTGGCGAGTGATAGTACTTTTTCAAATTTTGGGGGTGGGACTTGGGAGCTGAACACGTTGATTGGTTGAGTCCACACAGCATTTTGATTGGTTGACTCCACCATGCAGAATTTTATTACAACCACCATTTTTAAGTCTGTTGCGGTGCGTGCAGTAAGAGTTCTTTGCTATTTGAATCAACAATGGAGTTAAAAAAGTAGAGGTTCAGGCTTTATTAAGCTTATATGCGGAGGATGAAATCCAACGGGAACTGGAAAGTCATGCTCAGTCCTATGTCACGAACTAATTTGTCTTATCTTCATGGTACTTTAGAATGCAATGGAAACGGAGACAGCAACAGTGCCTGGGGGAAAAAGTTCCTAGGACAAATTGTTCCAGGTAATTTCAGTGGAAATGCAGCTTTATAGTGTTAATGTTAATTAGCGACACCCTACACAAATTGCTTGGATATACATAGGATTCACAGCTTATATGGACCGCACACTCCTGGATAATAGATATAATATCAAAATCAACTGCAGGTCTACCACCTTTCCTATTGAGCACCCAAAACAGAGATTCTCTTGTGGTGCACTTTAGTAGATTTTTTATTAAGAGATGGCATTTTCTGAGGACATCTGGAGCTATATAAAGTAAAATACTTTGTTAACCGTTTACAATGCAAATCATTTCATTTGATGATCTACAAATTGATAGAATTAACACTGGGATTATGTTGTGGAGGATAGCTGATGTTGTTTCCTTGCAACAGTGTACAGATTTCCTAAGCCAATGTTGCTGTGCAGATGCTGAAATGATCAAAGTTTTTATTTTGATTTATTCAAAGAACTTGATTATAGTTGCTTCTGCATTTTAAGCTGGGATAGGAGAAAATTACATACTTGACTTTTTGGAGAAAACAAATATAAATATAATTAAAGCTGCAAGCAGCATTTATCGGGGTTCAAGCAGTTAAGGCCTTTAAGCACACAAGCATCAAAAGACATTAAGTTTTATTTAGCAAGCATTTAACAACTGCCATCATAGATGAAAAAGTCAATTTACAACCTATACAGGCAGTTTACCATAGGAAATATATGGTTTTAAAGCGTTTTTACAGCTATAGCACCTTTTGCCTGAGTCTTCTTATAGTCTTGCCTGATCTCCACCACTTTTATTAGTAGTACTCAAAGTGTGCCCATACTGTATATATGTGTCAGATTTGTTGTAAATATGTAATTTTAATAAGGAGTTTAGACAATTATATTCAGTGGCGTAACGAACGAGCCAACACCGGGCCCTTAAGTAGGATTATCAAGGCGGGCCCCAGTCCCAATTCAAAACAAATTTCATCACAATCCATCATTGTTCGTTTCAAACATGTGAGAGCATCAAAATGATCCATAGGTGAAATTGATTGGATTTAATTTATTTTTTTGTCAGTTCCTATCATAATTTTAACATTTTGGCGTTATTGTTTAGCTATTTACCTATGTTTTCAAATTTCCTTAGGAGGTCACTCCTGTGAAAAAAACACGGGCTTGAAACTTCTAAGGCTCCTTCAAGGCATTGTGCCAATGACGTATACTGAGTTTTTTGAGATACACCAATGTTCTCATAGACTATCATGGCACCCTGGACAAAGACACTGCATGCCAATTTTCAGTAGACTGGGTGCCCTTATAGCTATTTTCATGATTTTTTTCACTGTTATAGCGCCACCAAGTGGCCAATTGTCACGATTTTTTTCATGTCAACTCAGATTGAGTTTATGAACATGTGTCCCAAGTTTAGCGAAAATATCTCTTTCCATTCACAAGTTATAACCATTTTATAGTGCCACCAAGTGGCCAATTGTCATGATTTATTTTCACGTGACCTCAAAATGAGCTCATGAACATGTGTCCCAAGTTTTGCGAAAATATCTCTTTCCGTTCACAAGTTATAACCGTTTTATAGTGCCATCAAGAGGCCAATTGTTGAGATTTTTTTCAAGTGATCTCAGATTGAACTCACGAAGATGTATCCCAAGGTTAGCAAAAAAATCTCTTTCCGTTCACAATTTATAATCATTTTAGTAAAAATGGCCCTGGTGCCATCAAATATTTTGGTTCCCCTTATCGACCGTTAACTGAAATTTTGAATTTTTTGGATGATTATTGATTTTCGGACTCCAGAGAATAGTCTTGCAGTGGTTTGATTCCGATCGGGCCAAAAACCTAGGAGAAGTCAGCAAAAATAGGTTTTTCAAAAAACTGCAATTTACTCGAAATTGGCGCCTGAAGGGCGAGCAAATCTGAGATAGCCATTTTGCCAAGGATTCCAACGATATAAGACACTTGATCCTGGGACAAACAGTCTAAGAGTTATGAGTAATTTTGAACTTTTGGTTGCTGTAGCGCCACCTATGGGCCATTCGGGGTCATACTCTGATAGGTTGTCCCCAAACTGAGGCCTACCATCTGGCCAGGTTTCATGTCTCTAGGCCTTACGGTTTGGCCTGAACGATGCGTTTTACGAAACCTTACAATTACAATAGGGTTTCAGCATTTCATGCTTGAACCCCTAAAAATATAAATATCAGTGATTTCCTTGAGATTGCCTGAGAAATGGTCATTTTCATGAATGTCTTTTTTTTTTTCTTTCTCTCTCCATGTAGGGAAGGAGTTAATGCAAGCCCTTTTGCTAATTCAAGCATGAAGTAGTAGTAAAGTTCAGGCAGAAATGGAGCGTTTATCAACTGTGTATGTGTAAAATGTGTAAGAATGTGTAAAATGCGATCTTTTATGCACCATTATCACTGTATGTGACAATTGACAAATGATAAAGTATATAACAAGACTATCGTATAGTACAGTCAGTTCTTTCTCTTTGCATTCCACACTCTAAAAATTCTGGGTTGTTTTTACCCAATTTTGGATAAAATATGGAAAAGGAAAAAAATATTTAAAAATGTAACCCAATGGCTGGGTTTGTCCATATTTGACCCAAATGTGGGTTGAAATAATCCAGCATTTTTTAGAGTGCATGCACATACACACATGTAAACAAATAGTCCTAATTCTCCCATATTTTTCCAGCACACAGCATGAAATAAATAGTTTTAAACCTCGACTCGACTATGTGTATGTGTGCCGTCTGTCTGATACAAAATGGCAGGACACCACTCAAGCTGTTGCCACATTTTTCAAGAATATATTTTTAAGGCATTAGAGGCACAAATCCTATATTTGTTTTACAAATCCCATTTTCTAAATTTTAATAATTGTAGTTTTGACTGCATTCATTATGCCTGTTAACCAAATTATTAAAAGAAGAAAAGAAAAACAATATAGATTGCTATAGAAAAAATGTCATTGTCCAGCTAAAGTACGTTTTTGATTAATTTCCGTTGTAAAAAAAATCATTAGTTATTTACTTTGGGGCCGCTTACGCCACACCATTTTAAACCAAAATAGAAAACTCTCAAAGCGTGCCGGCCGTTCATCCCTGCACGGCAACATACACCCAGTGGCGTTTTGAAACGATACCTTTATCATCTTCGTGTAAACTTGTAAAAAAATGTGAATCTGTGAGAGCAGTGACGGCATGCACGTAAACATTACGTGTTTAGTCTATAGGCAAGCGCGTTTGAAAATGTATGTGCGCAGGCAAGTAATTTTTCTTTACAAAAAAATATGACTGCCTAATTACTTGTCTGGCCTGCATAATATAGTGTTTTTAGTCATTTCTGATCATTTTGATAACGTTTTCATCTGTACAGAGGGAAAGTGAAATGAAGGAGGCTTTCACAGGGAAGAATCTAGTTGACACGGTCTCTGCTAACACTTTAGGGCTGCATTGTGGTCATGTCTAGGCACAGGTCCACCATCTGATCTGGGTGCGCCCTGGATCTGGCAGACTGCTGTATAACTAATAAGACTACGGTGATAAACAGAGAGACTAATATTAGCGTAGATGGCATTCTTCTTATGATCAGATGTTATGGGAAGTGTTCCCGGTTCCGGCTCACCTAGATCGTGCAACCTAACAATCATTTAATTGATTTGAATAATAGAAATTGATAATGTTTTATGTGTATGCCAGGTTAAAGAGATGCGTTTTTAGTCTAGATTTAAAGTATAGTAAGTAACCACCATTGTTTTGCAAGCTATCGTCTACTTAGCAAGCCATCCTCTACAAGATAACCAGTTTTAAACTATTATAATTATTACTTAAATTCACAATACAATGCAAACCAGGGTTATAAATTTAGCCCATGTAATGTTTAGTTTTTGTTTGAAAATTTAGTTGACAATTTCTGAACATTAAGCTCCTTCTTTCACTGACTAAAATGCTTTTTCCAGATCTTGTTTTGTATCAGATTCAGGAGAAGGTGGAAGAAGAGAATGGAACAGTAGAAAGCAGGTTAGATTTAACATACTGCAAGCACAAAGCCTGAGGGAAAGCCAAATATTTAATACAAACTAAATATACCTTTTATCAGCAACTCGAGAAATGTAACCGAGGGAGGCAAAGAATTCAATAGTTATGATGCTGTGTGTGAGAGAGTGTGTATACAACTCACCCAATCACATATATGAATGTGTATAAAATGAACATGGAGTGTTTCAGAAACAAAACAGAAACCAAAATAACAAAACATCCAAAGAGCAGGAGACAAAAATCTAAGTAAATCCAGGCAAAACTGATAAATCCAGATACGGTCAAGGAATGCAAACAAAACTGACAACAAGCGCACACGTTACATCCATTGAAGGACAAAGAACAAAAAAGGCACTGGGGTATACACAAAGGGAAACAAGGTTAACAAGATTAACAAGAGGGAGTGGCTAATAGACAACACCTGGGGAAAACGAATCATCCAAAAAGACTACAAAAAGCTACAAAACATGACACAAGACAGGAAATAACAGAAGTCCTCATGCAAGACAGGAGAACACAGGCTGGGATCATGACAGAAATGGTGTCCTTCGGCTGGAGTCAACAATATAGCCTAGCTCTCACCTATTCACCTTTTAAAAACAGTATAGCAACCAGTGGCGGCTGGTCAATAGAGGGCGCTGGGGCGCCGCCCCCATCAAAATTCCAGAAATGTACATGTATACAAAAATTATATAAAAATGAAATAAAATTATTTACTCATACGATGTGCCGGCTGTTAGTAAGAGCCTCAGCATTTAATAAAAACTGGCTTTGATCAGTTAACTATTTTATATGTTCTTCAATAGGTTTCATGCGGTTTCATGCGCGAGGGACGCCGGACAAATGGATATTTGTCTGAGTACAAAATTATACGGACATCATGTGACCTGAAGCTGGTCTCTAATTGGTTTCTTAAAGATCCTCCTCCGGACGCAGGTCGCTGCGTCCCTGGCGAATCAGAATTGGATGCGTGTTATTTTATCCAATCTGATTGGTTCTCGTCATCTGTCATTCAACTTTACGCTCTTGGCCACTAAAGCGAAAGTGCGCGGGCAACACAGTTACTCCGACTCCGACAAAACCTTTTAGGATGATCACTTTTGTAGAGATGGCAGCAGTTAAACCAAATTCTTTCACAAGGCGTTCGCTGGAAGAAAAAAAAAAGGATAAAGGATCCCGAACCGAACCAACGCGATTTACAAATCCAGCAGCAGGCCAGTGACAGGACACAGCTGCACTCGGAGCTTCACGCGCTTGTTATGAGAAACATAGGTGGCTGGCTGGATGTGTTGTTAGCAATGCCCATCATTGCTTTCCCTGTCTTTTATTTCAAAGTGTCGGTATTGAAGTTTTGTGGACAACAACGGGGGTAAGAGACCTCAAATATCTGATTGAACCATGCAAACGTCATGACACTACTGAGATTACTGACTTTGATCAGAGAGTCATTGAGAAATTTGCTGGCCAGAAAGAAAGGAGAGCACAATTTATGTTCAAGTAGTCAACATGCTAGTCTGTTGTTGCTGTTTTCTTCTGTTTTTCCTTTTTCTCTTTCCTTTTGCAGTTATATGTGGTAAATGAATGTGTAAACAGATAAAAGTGAAGACACTGTTTTGACACTGACACACCGAAACAAACAAAATTATCACCAGCCGCCACTGAATAACTTTTCCACCTTGATTGACTGAATTTACAAATTATACTTAAAAACATTTTTTTGCAGGATACAAGAGAAGTGAATTTCTTATTAAAATTATAGTAGAGTGCATAATGCAACATGATTTCAAAGTAATATGTTTTTTTTTATAGGATTAGCTCTACAAAAGTGAACTAATCCTCTATCGATAGTGCTTTCTACCTTTTCTGCCTTCTTACAGAAGAGCAGAAAAGGGGGGCAGAGAATGGAAAAGAGTGTGAATGTTCTTGGATGCTAATTCAAGGCTTATATTAGAGTCAGTTGAAGAGGGGATGGAATGAGGGAGTGAGAGAAAGCAGGTTGAGAGAAAGAAAAGCTACATGCAGAACAAGGCCACCTCTCATGCGTGCAGCGTCCTTCACGCAGTTTAAATGGGCTGGCCACTCATCCATACCAACACGAGAGTGAGAGAGAGAGAGAGAGAGAGAGAGAGAGAGAGAGAGAGAGAGAGAGAGAGAGAGAGAGAGAGAGAGAGAGAGAGAGAGGTGAGATAGCAGAGAGCATTTATACACAGAAAAAAGGGATTGAATTTTTGGCGAATAGCAGATGACCTCTTCTATTGTGCCATGTACTTGTTTTTTTTTCCCCTGTCATTTCAAGGGAAGTAGAGAAGAGGAAGCGATACAATAAGAGAGAGATAGCTGAGCCAGTTTATACACTCAAGCTGAAAAACTAATATACCATATTTACATGATAGCACCTCTTATCATCTATCACAAGTTATCCATAGCATCCTATAATCCACCCAACATGCCTCGCCGGAAACGTCAGCTATACCCCTAAACCTCCAAATGATGCAGAATGCCTTTATTTTATCATCTTTAGAAGCTGAGCATTTAGAGTTCCGTAATGCTGCCATATCACTTTATGAAATTATATGTGTTGGAGAGCATTTACAGTGGCATGTGGGGTTTTAATCTATTCCTGAAAGCATAATTATCCCCACTCACTCTTATTTTCTTCGGTGGGTGTCGGGGACTGCTTCTAACCTGAGGTATGAAATTCTTCTACAGTTTGTTCTGCAAACTCACTTTATTCCGATCCCTTGGCAAGAACCTTAAAATAGTTATCTGCAGTAGGTGTGCACAAGGATGAAATGTGCTCAAATTGCAGATTATTGGACTCCGAGACGATGTTGACAAAAGCTCTGACAGAAGCATTGTATGTCAGTCATGCTCGAAGAAATGTCCCTATTAAATATGAGCTTTTTTGGCTTTTAGTACATGTTTTGGGGCTATCTAAATGCTTCTGGGTTCCTACAAAGTTGACAAAATAAACTTGAAGTATATTGGATGTATAGTACATCGCAGCAGTACATCCCGGCATATACAGTATAAAGCAATAAGCTTTATGTATTATTGCACAAATTATAATTAATTTGATTATAGATGAATTTGGACATATTATATCCAACTTAATCCGCGTACAAACAGTACACTCACATAGCAAATCTCAATTGCTTGTTTTTTTTTATATTTAATTTTTTTTTAACTATATTATCGCCCAGCTGTTTATATAAAAGATGGCTACATGAGTATATCCTTATCTGCATTCACAGTATATGTGAGTAGGGCGATAATACTATAAACCCTAATGCTCAAAATAATGAATTGGTTTGAGTAGGGTGAACTTAAATTAAACCAATAAGTTTGATTAAATTTACTTGTCTCAGTATATAGAACTTTCTTTTTATTTTGAGTTCACAAAACTGACACATTTTAAGAAATCTGAATTGTTTAATTGTTTTGAGTTTTATGAACTCATTGTTTCTTTTAATTTAGGCAAACTTAAATTTAACCGAAACTGGGCTGGGATTTCTAATTCCCAGCATGCGTTGCCATGGCACTCGAAAGTAAGAGTAAATGCCAAAATTAAGTGTTATATAATTTTTTGTGTCAAAGAATTGTGTAACCATTTAGCAAGTTAGCATTTACTAAATTAGCTGTTTAAAGCTAACCACACTGTAAACCCGAATAAGTTGGCAAAACTACAAAATATTGAGGCAATTAGTTGCTATGGTAGCAATAGCATAGCACTTGCTAAATGAGGACCGCAATATAATACATATCTGTTCTCAAACTAAGCTCATGCTGCACTTGTCACTATGATGTTAACAGAAAAAAAATCCCAACATAATAGAAACTCTTCTAAGGATAACAAAACATTAATCACTACTAAATCTCTCACTTAACATTAATCTTGCATAAAAAATAAAAAAATAAAAAAACGTATTATTACACTTAATTTTGCCATTTACTGTCCCTTTTAAGTGTCGTGGCAAAGCATGCTGGGAAATAGAAATCCTAGCCCAGTTTCGGTTAAATTTAAGTTAGTCATAAAACTTCATGTTCATAACAAGTTCATAAAACTCAAAACAATGAAACTATTCAGATTACTTAAAATGTGTCAGTTTTGAGAACTCAAAAGAAAAAGAAAGTTATAAATACTCATAAAAGTTTGAACTAATTTGTTTAATTTGAGTTGGTTCTACTCAAACTAATTCATTATTTTGAGCATTAGGGTTTACAGTGTTCACTTCTAAAACTATTTAAATTGAGATTACATGATTATTTTAAGTTAAATGTATGAGTTTACTCAAATATTTCAGGTTAAGAGCAATTAAAATATACAAGTACAAAATAAAATGCTGCCACTTCTGCTTACATCACATTTCTCAACTATTTACTTTAAAAAAAAATGTTGAGTTTTGCCAACTTATTCGGGTTTACAGTGTATTGCATAAATAAACTGCTTGATTCCTTGCAAAATGTAAACTATATTATCATACACCTCTATGAAATTTTTTTTTTGTTGCATAAATAACATAAAATAAAATACTTACTGTAAGTCAGAATTCACAAACAGAGTAAAAATAAAACGAGCCTTTGTGAAAACATCCAAAGTTTTACACGCTTTCTCTTCTGGGAAAATGGGCCCAAAATATTGATGACTCATCTTGTTGGCAAGAGTGTATACAAATATACAATGCTCTCAGAAATAACCTCCAGTAGCAAGTATTCTATAAAACAGTGTAGTCAAGCTGTGACATACACTAAAGGCTATTGGCTATTCAAATAAAGAACAAGCCCATCAATTTGTCTCATCCTAACTTCCTACTTCAATAGGACAAACATCAACATTGCATGAAATCATTTAATGAACCATGTCTGTCTTCAAAAAATAAAATCCACACATAGAAGTCAGGCTTAAATATGACTTTTACAAAACATCAGGAGTAATGAAGAACTTCTGAGATGATGTCTCCCCAATCTAAAGCTCCACAGAGCTGAGAAATCATAGGTTTAGTGAGGTTTGTCAGAAATGAAAAATGAAATAAATTGATGCTGATATTCAGACGCTGCTGTAAATGTGTGTTTATGTATTCAATGTGTGGCATGACGCACAGAGGAACTCAACCCTCCAACTGCCTAGCGAATTTGAGTCTCACACGTACTGAAACACATTCTTGAAGATAATACAGTGTGCCTGAGGACAGCCACATCGGGGCAGAGTTTTCTTCTAAAAATGTAGTTATCGATGTGGGGATTCATAATACTTTCATATAATCCACATAAAAAGAGTATATCGAGAAACCTCAGTGCACTGTGCTTCAAAAAATACCTCATACACACCTTATCTGAAATGTGATTGCAGGCACATTTTTCTGCAGTTAATACATGTTCCTGGTTGTCATGCCCACATTTATATTCACTGCAATCTGTTGAGCCTGTCTAATTAATTTCTAATTTATTTCAAATATGCTGAACATTATTTGCATTCTGTAATCTGTGTCTGTCTTGCACTTTGCATAATGACTTGCACTATTATGTGTGTTTAAATGCGGCGCACTTCCCATTTGGTGTTGCCGCTGTCTTGCACCTGAACTTCCACTCAGAAATCAATGCAATATTGATTAGTTAGATTAGTTTGATTAGAGTATATCTATCTATCGTCTGTCTTGGTCAAACTGATCCACAGAACATGCATTAGTAAGAATGCACTTCTCTGATATTCTCTGTGTGAGAGTTACCTGGTCTGACATTTGAGGAAGCCTATGGTTAACCGTGATACAGCCACTTGTGTATTATTTTATTCATAAATTGAGTTATTGCCAGTGAATACAGTGTGCTTGGTGTGCGCTGCCTGGATTTGTTCACGTTGTGTGTTGCTGTGTGTGCCAACACTATGTTCTTTTTACCATGGTCCACCTACACACCACCTCTTCATCCTGTGGGATCAAATGACTTCCTCTCTTTTATTCCTCTCTCTCTCTCGTTCATATTTGGCATGTGATCTTCAGTGCTACCAAAGAGAATCTTCTCTGACTACATACAGTAAATATTGTCTGCTTTTCTATGACTCCACATTTCCATTTTGGGTCTTCGCTAAAATGATAATTCGATGAACTCTTCAGTAAATCTCATTGCACAAACGGTGTTAATAATAAACGGCAAACAAACAGTACTGTTTCTTTTGTAACTTAGCACATCCATGAGTGACATGCAGTGACACCCACACCACATGTAAAATGTATGAATGTCATTGCATTTGAATGAAAGCATTGAGTGCCATTTGTTCTGAGTAATGATATCACAAGAATGAATAGTTGAAGTCCTTTAATATTAATAGAAGCATCACCTTTTTTTTACTCTTGAATGTTCATGAATATTAGCTATTAGCATGAAAACTATTTGGGCTAAAGAAACACACACACACACACACACACACACACACACACACACACGCGCGCGCGCACGCACACACACACACACACACAGGTTTGTTTTTGCTATCTAAGTGAGGACATTCCATAGGCGTAATGGTTTTTATACTGTAACTGTACATTCTATCACCCCTACACTACCACTACCCCTAAACCTACTCATCACAGGAAACATTATAAAGCATTGTTTAGTATGTTTTTAAAGCTATTTTTGAAATGTCCTCATATTTCATGTTTACGTCGTAATACCAGTGTAATACCCATGCCATTATACAAATGTGTCCTCTTAAATCACACACACACACACACACACACACACACACACACACACACACACACACACACACACACACACACACACACACACACACACACACACACACACACACACACACACACACACACACACACATTATACATGTATTGAAATGTTATTTATAAGTATTGCTGACAGTTTCAAAGATTTCAATATTTGCCCAATGGCACATTGGTTTGCTAAATGTTAATTTTGTTTAAAATTGGGTTAAAAATTGTAATTGATTAAAATTTCAATTTAATTAAAATTTTATTTCAAAATGTAAACCAATGGTTGGGTTTGTCCATATTTAACCCAAACATGGGTTGAAACTATTTCTTTGAGTGTACTTTCCAAAAATCTAAGTTATATCATCATTTACTCACTGTCATGTGGTTCCAAAACGATGTGAATTTCTTTCATCTGTGGAACATAAAATAACATGTGAACATTGCATGTGTGTTCACAGATGTGTGTTCAAAGTAAATGTATGTAGAATCTCTCTCTCTCTCTCTCTCTCTCTCTCTCTCTCTCTCTCTCTCTCTCTCTCTCTCATACAATGGAAGTGCCAAAACTGTTCGGTTACCAACATTCATTCAAATGTAGGCTATTATTTTGTGTTCCACAGAAGATTGAAAGTCATACAGGTTTGGAACATATCTAGCGTGTCAACAATGACACACATTTCATTTGCATAAACTATGAACTGTTTAGGGAAATTTAGGATTTCCTTCACTTACAGTGCAATATATGGATTAATATGTCACATTGAACTGTTTAACTTGTCTGTTAGTACTGTAACTTTAATTGCCTCTCTCATGTGGTCAGGGAGTGTCCACAATGTAATCCAGTGGTGTATGAGGGAGTCTTTTACATTATGACTGTACAATGGGAGTAAATAGGGATAGTCTGCATAGCACTATGATCTATGAGTAAATTAAAGAGCGAGTCTCCGTGGGCCAAAGATAAGAATCTTATTTCCATTAAGTCGATTGCTTAGAGTTCCTTCCAATAGCATGAGAAATGTTTCACGCGCTCTCCCTGCCTCTCCTTCGCTTTGTCTTCCCTGCAGCACACACAGGATCTGGGCGCAAAAAAGTGCATTGTTTCATCATAATGGAGATGTTAAACTCGATGAATATGTTTGTATTATGCGCATGCATTAAATCCACCTCCATGCCTACGTGGGATAATTAAACGGTGGGGAGCCTGGAACAAAAGCTGGACACAAAAGGACTCAAACTTTTTAATGACTTCAGCCAAAAGCTCTGCGTCTCGGGGTTGGGATCGCGCATGCTCGAATCGATCCATCCCCCTACTGCTCCCGCGGCGTGCCCCTGACCTTGTCCTATAAGTTAGTGTAATTAATTAAAATCTGGAGAGGCGTTGACGCTTGATGGATTGTTCCTTCTTGTTTGTTACAGCTTCGGCGGTAATCGCAGAGTAGCGTTTCCCCCTGAAGCTGCCTACCTCACTCTCTATATATGTATTGTCACGTCAGCATCGAAGTCTCTAAGAGACTTAAAGCTGGAGTCACTTCATTAAAGAATAACATTAAAAACACACACTCTCGCACACACACACACACACACACACACACACACACACACACACACACACACACACACACACACACACACACACACACACACACACACACACACACACACACACACACACACACACACACACACACACTGGGGACTCTCCTACTTACACTAACCCTACCTATAACAGAAAACTTTCTGCATTTTTACATTTTCAAAAAAACTAATATTGTATGATTTAAAAGCTTGTACCCTCATGGGGACCTCAATTTAGGTTCCCACGGTGACAAGAGTCTCCATGAGTCAGTGTGCAAAACCGGGATAGAAAAACATGAACACACACACACACACACACACACACGCGTTGTGTTTCATGTTTTATGGGGACATTCCATAGACTCTGATTTTTATACTGTATATTTTATCCCATAAACCTAACCATCACAGAAAAAAATCAGCATTTTAACATTTTCAAAAAAACATCACTTGGTATGATTTATAAGATTCCTTATGGGGACCAAAAATGTCCCCACAAAGACAAGAACATTTTGGATATTGCCATCTTTGTGGGGACATTTTGTCCTAATATCATAGGGTTTACCAGGACCACGCGCACGCACGCACGCACGCACGCACGCACGCACGCACGCACACACACACACACACACACACACACAGACACACAGACACACACTTTTTGCTTTTTGGAACTCTTATGATTTTCATAGGCATATCCCATTCCTCCAGTTTGGTCGATTTTATGCCCCCATGCAACAATAGCCTACTATGTTTTAAATAAAATGTTCATACCTTATGGTTTTCCATGCATAAATGTGCCCCATTAACACATTTATAATGATTAGTATATTAATAATTAAGGGGGTAATGTTTTTTTAAGCACTTGACACACAGTACATTTAGTACATTTACTTATTCTCTTTGACATAAAATACAATTTATTGTATTTACTTCCCCCTTAAAATCTGAATAATTATGCTCTAAATCACATGACTTGCTAGAAGTAACATAATTTCCTGAGGGACAGCAGCTTAATTTTTAGAATATTTATTTACACTGGACATGGAAATGTTTGTATATATAGATTTTATATATCTATTAAAATCCTTCCTAAATGTTGTTCTTGCATAGCTATATGGGCTTAATTAGCTTAAAACGTCCACCCACACATTGCACTGTTAAAATGTCATGTAACAGCTGTGGACAAATTTCCCTGAACACATGAAATATAAGGATTGTTAGCATGAGCCTGACCAGGCCAGTGTTTCTGATAGACAGATATTGATGAAAAATATTACAAAAATTGTAATTTGGCTCAGTCTGTAGACCAATTACATTCTTAAATCTACAGCCAGAAACTGGAGTCTTTCAAGTAATGAAGACCACTTCGAAGGGAAAGTGTCAAATCACCTGGAATAAAAACATACCATCTTTATCTAAAAGTAAGATGCTTGTGAGATGGCAGATGACCTTGAGCGACAATTTAATCATTGGTTACATTCATTCTTGATCCAAACTAATTCCGCTAATCGTTGGGTGTTCAGGGTCACTGTGTAGTAATCACAATGGCCATATTGAGCATCAAGATCTCGTGCCTACACCAGCATGCATCCAAAAGAGGATTCGCTATTCATCAACATCTCACTTATGCCGAGCTAAATCACAGAGAACCCACTCCAAAAGCCAATTAACCCGCTCGTTCATGCAATCAATGACAGCTATACAGATCCTACACCTTGAGCGAGAATGAAATCTGTAATGAAGTCTTACCCGATCAAACACTCGCTGGCAGTTGTGTGTGTAATAGCCCATTTAACAGAGAATTGGTCCGGCTTAGTGTCAGTAAACTTTGACTTCAATCTCATTGTTCTCACATCATATTTGAACAACAGCGGCATTCCACGTTGGGTAGTGTGAGGTGGGATTTGGGAGGGATGAGTGAGGTTTAAATCTTTTAAAGAGTTTGATAGTCGCTGCACAAAATCAAACACGCCAAGGCCCATCTCATTCCAGACATCGTTCGCACAGTAATGTTGCTGAGAAAGAGAAAGTGAGACAGAGATGAAATGAGAACAATTATTGGTTGGCTGCCGGCAGAATCGGCAGATGCTCATCATGTCATATCCTGGCAACCGTCATTTCATTTCTCAAACTGGCACAATATCATTACCTCTGTCCTCCTCTCTGATACAAACACACACGCACACTGATTTTAAGTAATAAATATGTTTAGTGTGTAAGGTCAAGGAGGAAGAGAAAAAGTGGTATAATCTGACACCCATCATCCTCCTGCCGTGACGTGCTGATTGATGAATGGAACGCAAATCACTATACATTTATGCTGTTTTTTGGTGACGTGTGGTACTTTTATTTGACCTATTTACCACAACATTACTCAGCATCACCATTAGCTTGCATATTATTTTTCTTTCTGAAAAACATTACTTAAATGATGATCTAAATTAAATATGAGTTCTTTTTGGATATTGATTTCTGCCATCTTCTGGTTAGAAGAAAACCTGTAGGAATTACAGTTTTACAAATAAAGTATGTTAACCATATATCCAGAAGAGGGCCATATAGATCCATCCATTCGCTGGATGTGGTTAACTACTCCTATCACAACTTTTTTTAAATATATATTTTGTGAATATACTTAATATTATAAAATACATTAAAAGCAGTATTTTTGTGAAAGGTTAGAATTAGTTATTTTTGTGGTGTTTTGAAGTGCCTGTTTTTGTAATAATGCCACATACATTTGCAAAAATATACCACAAAAAATGTAAGAGTCAGATTGTATTCACAAATTATTTATTTCAATAAACCAAATGTATAACATTAGAATAAGAAATTATTTAAAAATAGGTCAATAGAAACAATAAGTAGAAATGAACATTGTGTGTGTGCGTGCGTGCGTGCGTGCATGATTTTATTTGCTGATTTTGTTTGCCAAAATCGATACAAATGCTGTCCGTTGCAGTCACACATCTGTGTGTTTATGTTTGAGTGAGCATGTTTGTTCCACATTGCATTTGTTCTCTAGAACCAGGCCTTCATTTCTGTGTGAACGTTTTCAGATTTATGCTGGATTTATTGATTTTATTGAAAAATGAAAAAAATATATAGATTTTTTTTAAATGAGGAAAACATCAAACAGGGTCCGAACAGACCCCAAAGGCCATGAAAGTTAATAACCATCTGACTGTACATTATCCATTACATATTTTGTGAAAATCCAAATCCCAGATGAGTTACTTTGGAAATAAATAACTAATTATTTCCATCAAAGAGTTCCTGTATCTGTTCCTGTAGGCCTATCTGTATCACTCTAAAACTCTACTATCATCTCCACACTTGCATAGTTACAGTGTTAATCATAAATGCTTATTTTACAGCTCCTCAAAATTATTTTGGCATTAAAGCTTCTTAATTATACACATCTTATAGCCCAGATAATCATCTCCAGAAGCATGACGGATGATCAGAAGAAAGAACAAGCCGCTTGGAGGCGCTGTTGTTTGCTGAAATTCCTCTGATGTGGAGAAACGGGCTCCTGTGAGGAGTTGTCTATTGTGAGGATAATCGTAAATTATAAAGGGCAAAAAGCAAACTCTCGTGTCATGTTACACGTTTCAGAATACAGGTGCTGTTTTTGAATATTTCAGTGTCTTGTTGATGAGAGCGTCCAGTCAAAATCACTACTGGAAGCAAAACACTGTCGGTTGTTTACAATAGTCAACAAAACCGTAGCTCAAATCAATACAACATTATAATATGCATTATTTAGTTCATTTACCCTTGATGTGACGATTAAAATAGATAATAAAACGGCATCTGCCTTATCCCCAAAATCTCTCCTTCCTCAGTTACATGACAGACCAGTAGTTCGCTGTACTTCCGCTAGAGGGGGCATAGTGCACGTACAAGAGACGAACAGCGCGAGAGCTTTCAACTCATTGCGACACGAAGAGAACTTGGTAGCCGTGTGACAAGAGCTTAACATAGCACCCACACATTACCGTGTTAATAACAGAGGGAAAGAGAGGACTGCATGCTGAAATGAGAGTTTGTTTCTTGACATCAAACAATCAGTTTAGTCTGTCGCAGGCATACAGTAGTCTGGAGAAGGAGATAAAACGGAAGGAAAGACGGAGAGATAAATCTTGTTACTGATATGAGGCTCGCTGGTAAACAATCGGATGACAAAATCTCATTAGCTGCAAACGGGTCCGCCACAAGAAGCCACGCTGTAAAATGTTACATTTTCGATTAAAAACCCTGCCTTCTTAACTGGAAACAGTGATTGTATATATTATGCAGGTCTGTGTCATGAAATTGTGTAGTTAAGTATAGTATACCCAACAATTTGAGCTGTTTGTTGGTGTAAATGATGATAAATCTGGTGGTATAATAGAAGGCCACATCATTCAAAGTCGGCCTGAAACCAATAACAAAAACAGCCCAGAGTTACTCACAATAACACAAGACACCATCAGAGTGATGCTTAAATAATGCAAAACACTAACTATATAGCATTGGAAACTAAATGTACAAAAATAATCACAAAAATGTTACGCATGGAATTTTGGGAATGCTATTTGGGCTCATCAATTATAAGGAGATTCTTAGGCTACTTTTTACTTAAAAGCATATACTTTAAACAATGTTGTAGTGTACTGTAACTGTAGGCCTGGCCTGATACATTTCCCCATATATGCATACATTATTCCTAGGTGTAAAACATATGTACAATAGCATATTCTACCGAAATTAGACATAGCCTATGTTTTACCTTATACCCTACTGTAAGGTAGGACTTCTAGTAAACATGTTTTACTGAAGATTTTGTTATCCTTTTCCCCCATTGAAATAACTAGCATGTTTTTTTCAGAGATTCCTCCACATACACGCGCTCTCAGCATGCGCGCTCGTGAACTGCATACTAAAGAGCAGGCTACACTTTCCGTGATTCAGATTCAAAACATTCAGATGTCATCATTAGGAATTGATTCATACATAAATAATACATTCATCATTTTGTCAAATACAGCCGAACACATCATACTTATAATAACACGCTGAATAGACAAATTAATTAATTGGTCAAGACTGACTGACAAAAAACAACGGTAGGATTACAGAACACCGTGAATCGTGTTCTCCCGTGCTAATATTTACCTTGAATGCGACTGTTTGACTTTAAACGGAGAATGAGAATTGATTCACATGTCTTATAAAGTGAGCTGGAGTGGGGATGTAAGGGCGCACCGAGGAGGGAGGGAGCGTCTGATTGATATCCCCACGCTCTAATCAGGTGACGCAGCGCTGGCAGTCCGGAGCGTCCATTGGCTGCTGGTGGCAAGAGCTCTGCGCAAAACAACGCACTGATGCTCACTCTCCTTGCAGAACTCGAGAAGAGGGGACCTACGGATTTCTAAGCATCCCGCAGTTATTATGGACCATTAGACAACTACATGTAGAAAAGTGTTATATGCCTGCAATAGGTCGCGTTCGGGATTTTATTTTAAATTGATCTAGCCCATCCACTTGTTAAGCAAAATAGTTTTGGTGAGGTTTTGCTTCTAAGTATTAAGGACCGGGGTATCTGTAGGTTCTGCAATGTCTTTCTGTGACGCACGGACTACTAAATTCTGCTCTCCTTGAGGCAGCCTTATATCAAATGGCTATAGATCTTGCGCATATGGCGACATGGTTTCAGGCTGACACCGAACAACACAGGAGCTTTCTTGTTCACTTGGGAAATTGCACAGTGCATATGTTTTCTTAGACCAAAGCGATGGGTAATTCCTAAGCTGTGACTGGAGAAGAAACGGTGTCAAGACAGAGCGAGGGAATAAAGAGGAGTGCACTTGTTGTTTGGAGATGATTTTGATATTTCTCTTTTTCTCTATCTTGGATGGAGGGTTATCGCAGCTGCACTTCTCGGTACCGGAGGAGCAGGAGCGCGGGACGGTTGTGGGAAATATCGCCGAAGATCTGGGGCTGGACATCACCAAACTTTCCGCGCGCCGTTTCCAGACCGTGCCTAGCTCGCGCACGCCGTACCTGGAGGTCAACTTAGAGAACGGAGCGCTGGTGGTGAACGAGCGCATCGACCGAGAGGAGATATGTCGCCAGACCGTCCCGTGCCTCCTGCACCTCGAAGTGTTTTTGGAGAGCCCGCTCGAGCTGTTCCGTGTCGAGATCGAGGTCATGGATATTAACGACAATCCGCCAAGTTTCCCAGAGACGGACATCACCGTTGAGATCACCGAGAGCGCCACACCGGGCACCCGCTTCCCGGTGGAGAACGCCTTCGACCCTGATGTGGGGACTAATGCCTTGAACACATATGCCATCACCACCAACAACTACTTTTATTTGGACGTACAGACGCAGGGCGATGGCAACCGCTTCGCAGAGCTTGTGCTGGATAAACCCTTGGACCGAGAGCAGCAGGCGGTGCACAGGTACGTGCTCACCGCCGTGGACGGAGGGCAGCCGCAGAGGACCGGCACCGCACTGCTTGTGGTTAAAGTACTGGACTCAAACGACAACGCGCCCACGTTCGATCAATCCGTTTACTCTGTGAGCTTGCGCGAGAACTCTCCAGTTGGCACGCTCGTTATTCAGCTCAATGCCACCGATATGGACGAGGGCCAGAACGGAGAGATTGTTTACTCTCTAAGTAGTCACAATCCGCCGCGTATTCGGGATCTGTTTAACATCGACTCGCGCACCGGGAGGATTGAAGTAACCGGCGAGGTGGATTACGAGGAGAGCAGCACGCATCAGATCTACGTGCAGGCGAAAGACATGGGGCCGAACGCTGTGCCCGCGCACTGCAAAGTTCTGGTCAAACTCATCGACGTGAACGACAACACGCCAGAGATTAGTTTCAGCACGGTAACGGAGTCGGTAAGTGAGCAAGCTGCCCCGGGCACGGTGATCGCTCTGCTAAGCGTCATTGACCGGGACTCCGGCGAGAACGGACAGATGACCTGCGAGCTGCACGGTGAGGTTCCGTTCAAACTCAAGTCTTCTTTTAAAAACTATTACACGATCGTTACGGACGGTCCGCTCGATCGCGAGAAAGCGGAGTCGTACACGCTCACGGTGGTCGCCAAAGACAAGGGGGTGCCCTCTCTCTCCACAAGCAAGTCCATCAAAGTGCACGTTTCGGACGAAAACGACAATGCGCCTAGATTCATGCAGTCGGTTTATGACGTGTACGTGACAGAGAATAACGTCCCGGGCGCTTACATTTACGCGGTGAGCGCCGTGGATCCCGATGTTGGACAGAACGCCTATGTCACTTACTCCATATTGGAGTGCGAAATACAGGGTATGTCCATCTTAACCTACGTGTCAATCAACTCCGAGAACGGCTACTTGTAC
Source organism: Romanogobio albipinnatus (assembly GCA_023566225.1). Taxonomy (NCBI): domain Eukaryota; kingdom Metazoa; phylum Chordata; class Actinopteri; order Cypriniformes; family Gobionidae; genus Romanogobio; species Romanogobio albipinnatus. Next base: position 19,362,485 of record CM042241.1, read on the forward strand.
GCTCTGCGCTCTTTTGATTACGAGCAAATAAAAGAGTTCAGTTTCATGGTGCATGCCAAGGACTCCGGTGCGCCCGAGTTAACTGCCAACGCCACCGTTAATGTCATCATAGTGGACCAGAATGACAATGCTCCGTCTATAATTGCACCTTTGGGCAAAAACGGAACCGCGAGGGAACATTTGCCCCGCTCAGCCGAGCCGGGATACCTGGTGACCCGTATTGTTGCCACGGATGCTGATGATGGTGAGAACGCGCGCCTGTCGTACAGCATCCTTCGGGGAAACGAGCTCGGGATGTTCCGGATGGACTGGAGAACCGGCGAGCTACGTACCGCGCGCCGGGTATCCAGCAAACGGGACCCGCCGCACCCGTACGACCTGTTGATCGAGGTGCGCGACCACGGCCAGCCACCACTCTCATCCTCCGCGAGCATCAACGTATTGCTCGTGGACAGCGTAGTGGAGGGCCGGAGCGGCGACCGAGGGTCGGTGAAGTCCAAAGAGGGCTCGCTGGACCTCACACTCATCCTCATAATCGCTCTCGGCTCCGTGTCCTTCATCTTCCTCCTCGCCATGATCGTGCTGGCGGTGCGCTGTCAGAAGGAGAAGAAACTGAACATCTACACGTGCATGGCCGGAGACTCGTGCTGTCAGTGCTGCAGTCGCCAAGCGCGCGGGCGCAAGAAGAAGCTCAGTAAATCGGACATCATGCTCGTTCAGAGCACCAATGTGGCCAGTACCGCACAGGTGCCGGTGGAAGAGTCGGGCAGCTTCGGCTCGCACCATCAAAACCAAAACTACTGCTACCAGGTGTGCCTGACACCGGAGTCTGCCAAAACCGACCTGATGTTTCTCAAACCATGCAGCCCATCCCGGAGCACAGACACAGAGCACAACCCGTGCGGGGCAATCGTTACCGGATACGCGGATCAGCAACCAGATATCATCTCTAACGGGAGCATTTTATCGAGCGAGGTGAAAACACATTTTATTACCTGTACGGGCAACACTTTATCTGAATTCAGTATGAAATGCTTACATCAATAGCATCGCATTACCATATTAACATAAATCATTAACATGTTCAAAATGTCAAGAAACTTAAAAATCTTTGATTTCTATAACTTAATACAGTATTTTAATATATTCATATAAGAATTCAAAGGAACTTCTAATCAGTTAAGCATTATATATATGTATATATATATATATATATATATATATATATATATATATATATATATATATATATATATATATATATATATAGAGAGAGAGAGAGAGAGAGAGAGAGAGAGAGAGAGAGTGTGTGTGTGTGTGTGTGTGTGTGTGTGTGTGTGTGTTTGTATGTGTATATTAAGTATTGCCATTTATTGCTAGGAGACATACAATCAAAATTCACATTGTAAATTTTTTTTAAAATTGATTTAAGTAAAATCAAAGTGGTGCCAAATGTACAATATTCACTCTTAACTTCATTGCACATTTTCAAACACTTCAACTGTAATTACTGATGCAGAAAACTGGGACTCTGAAAACTCATAAAAGTGAGTAAAAATGATGGAAATTATCGTAACAAGCTCAGTGGATGGAAACAGTGCACCTAAATTTATCTCTAGGCATATATGCTCCTTAAAAGTCTCGTCAGTCATGATCTTTCAGCTTCCTGTGTTTGTAATGTCAGATTGTAATCATCTTCTCGCTTATGACTCACATAGTGCTTTTGAAGGTAGCTCAGAGCTGTAGTGCTTTTTTCCAGATCCTTTAATTACACTACAGCACGTTAGGGTCAGTTACATAGGATGTAACCACACAGTCAAGACCGGAGGGAATTCAAATGTAAACATTTCAGAAAAGATATATGGAAATACTACATCGCTTGACCAATAATTGGAATCTATGAGGAAAGTGAATATTGGTGGTGGTTACATTTCTACTCTTATTCTAACATCTTTGCATTTTGCCTCTAAGACAAGCCATTTTATCTTAAGTGAGCCCCCCGCCATCCAACAAGGTATACTTTACTATCCCCTGGCATTCTCTGAAAGGGTGTAGCCCTCTGGAGTCAAGACTGAGTAGGGAGAGTGTATTGGACAAGGGTTTAAGTATGCTAAGCACACAGTCGCTGGGTATCAGTGGAACAAAGGCGGTTCTATGGTTGAGGTGCTCTAGTGCATGGACAGAGCAGAACAGAAGCCTGACCAGTGTTTTAATGACACGTAGAATGTCATACTTAGAATGTCATATTTAATTATTATTATTGCTTATGTCTTTTAGACCAAGCACCAGAGAACTGAGCTCAGCTACCTGGTGGATAGACCCCGTCGTGTTAACAGGTGAGATGACTTCTCAAATTCACTGTACAAACACACACACACACACACACACACACACACACACACACACACACACACACACACACACACACACACACACACACACACACACACACACACACACACACACACACATTTTTTATTTTTGTACTGTAAAAACTGTATATTTCCCTACACTAACCCTACCCCTAAACCTACCCATCACACAAAACTTTCTGCATTTTTACATTTTCCAAAAACATAATTCTGTATGATTTATAAGCTGTTTTCCTCATGGGGACCAAAAAAGGTTGCCGCAAGGACAAGGGTTTTGGATATTGTCATCTTTGTGGGGACATTTTGTCCCCATAACGTAGTGTTTACCAGGACCACACACACTTAGCTATCTAAATAGGGACATTGCATAGACTTGTATTATTTTTATTTACATTATATATACTATGGCCTACACCTAACCCACAGAAACTCTAACTCTAACAGAAATCTTTCTGCATTTTTATCATTTTCAGAAAACTTGTATTTTTATCATTTTTTGTTTGTTTGTTTTCAAATGAGGATGTCCCCAAAAGGACAGATTTAGCTAACTTCTGTGTACAAATCTGTGCCCAAAATATGGTTAAATAGGTACAGACTCACTGATATTAAGAAAGAGCAGTTGAATTGATGTGGCCCCTAGCCAAAATCCACAAATTTGACTCATCAATTTGTGTCATCGTAATGTTTCAACCTACACAGCACGTCTGATTCAGAATTTGATATCAAATTTAATCAGCAGTCTCAAATGTACAACTGTGCCAAAAGTGTTAAATAACCAAAACAATCAATACTTCTAATGGAAAAAGGCAGTACAAAGCTCCAATGACCAAATGACTACTAAACAATGAACATTTCGTTATAGTTCAGCGTTTCAAGAGGCAGATATCGTCAGTTCTAAAGACAGCGGACATGGAGACAGCGAGCAGGGAGACAGCGACCATGACGCCACCAACCGGGGCCACACAGCAGGTGAGTTGATCCTACTGTCAACCTCACAGTAGATCTGAAAGAAGCATAGACGGGTGAAAGGCCCTCTGGGGAATGAATGCTGAGGAGAAACATAGGCAGCGATAGACATTGGGAAACTGGTCTCATTTTGGCTTTGAAAGAAACGCGACAAGCCTTCAACCGATTCCAACAGTGGATCAATACAGGGATTGCGTGGAAATTATACATCTGTCAACAGAGCTAAACGGATTTCAGTCAGTGCCGCGAACGAGTCTGACTTGTCTGATCGACAGGCTTTCTGAAGCATTTAATGAGTATTTGAAAGTTTCCACGGTAACAAACCCAAACAGCGACCCACCACCCCACCCACACCCCTCAAACACAATTATTTCCCCATTCATATCAAATGTCATAAACGTTTGAGCGAAATGGCAATAGTTTGTTGGAGATTAATTTGATTTCATTTTGTTTATTCTGTATTTATATTCAATTTGATGAGCTTTTTTACTTTCAAGTTCTACATTTCATTTCTGCTGGTTTATTGATCAAGGTGGAGCCTTATGGCTTCGACTGGATAAGGCTTTGACCTTTCTCTCCAAAGAATCGTGACATTCAGCCTTCGGTTTGGCAAACAGTTAGATGACGGGTTGCCAGATATTACGTATGCGCTGCACACAATGGAATACAAATTTTTGAAACAGGCATGGTTTCGCATTTTAGGTAACTACAGAATGAAAGAACTACTGTAGAACAGATCCTTTCTGGGGGGGATCACAGAAGGAGGAAGGGACAGAGGCAGAGGGATTGAGATTTTTTTGAAAACTTATTAGAGCATCAAATAGGTAAAATGAGTAGATGTGTGTGTGTGTGTGTCCTTTCCTTCCCTGCTCTCCTCTGGTTGTGTGTTGGCAAGCCCGCAGTTTCTGCACTCCCATTTCAGTGCCTGTCTCCGCATAGCCAATTATCACAGCAAGGTTAAGATGAAGGCCTGGGACACTGACAGGGGTAGCGCCACTGCATTAACAACCACTTACACACACACACACACACACACACACACACACACACACACACACACACACACACACACACACACACACACACACACACACACACACACACACACACACACACACACACACACACACACACACACACGCACACTCTCCTTCACACATCCCTACCTCACCTCCCTTTGTTCTTACAGCATCAATTTGGAGATATTAGTCTAAATTAAGATAAGCCTAGCCAAAAGATCGGAGGATAAAGAAGGGTTTTAACCCTCATAACCCTCATATACACTTCACAATAAAGTTCCATTTGTTAGCGGTTAACTATATTAGCTTACATGAACTAACAATGAAACCTAACAATGAAAACAGTGAACAGTTGTTTTTGCTAACCAAGATTGTACTTCATTGATAAATGTATTGCTCTTGAAAAGTGTCACCAAATAATAATAGTAATTTCCAAAAAATTGCATATCTTCTTTTCAAATTCTTTAATGTACATTGGACCTCATTAAAAACGTAAAGCAGACATTACACTCTTAAAAATAAAGGTTCTTTATTGCAATATATGGTTCTATGTAGAACCTTTAACACCCATGGATCCTTTCCATTGCACAAAAAGGTTATTTAGAGTGGAAAAAAAGGTTCTTTTGATAAAAAAAAAGATCACACAAATATATATATATATTTTTTTTTAAAGATATTGGTTCTTTTAATTGTACACTGAAAGGTTCTTTGGGGAACCCAAAATAGTCCCTCTTTGGCATCACTGTGAAAATCACCTTTGGAAAATGTATTTTTAAGAGTGTATCGTCTGGCCGAGTGTTATCCTTCTGTTTTACCACACATGCATGCACTTTTGAAAAGAAAAAGAAAAATGTTTTAAGGGGCATGTTTGAAGCATGGTACCTTAAAGTATATCTTTCAAGCTATTTAAATGGCCTCTCCGATGAGCATGAGGGTCAAGCTAGAAGAGCTGGGTGCAGAGAACGGCCCTTTTTTCATGAATTAGACTGTTACATCTGCATTTGTTAGCAAAGAGGCGTGACAAAATGCACAATTAGATTAACATGAGTGAGCGATAGATTGATGATTATCTGTAAATAAGGGATGTGTGGTGATGACGTTAATCAAATCACTCCTGTCGCTGTAATTTAATGCTATTAGATCCCAATCAGAGCAACTCCATTTGCTCTGCACGCACACACACACACACACACACACACACACATACAAATAGCTGTAGTGAAAGTCAATGCTGGGAGAATAACTTTGAAACTACGTTTCAAGCTATTCATAATTTAAAGTAGCGTAAAGCTACACCTTGAAATTGTAAGCTTTCCTACAAGCTACTAACAAATAAACTGAGGCTATATCAGGGAGTAATGTCTTCAAATATATATCAGATTATATAATTTTATATAACCAATGAATTCAAAGTACAATTACAATGCAAAACAGCGTACATTGTGAAATACAGTTCGAAATATAGGCATAAACAACAGCATTTACCATGTTTTGCTATGGAAAATTAATCAGTAATTTAAAAAATAAATAAATCTGATAATCCGATCAGCTGTTTATTGTTTGCATTATTGCCTCAGCTCGCTCAATATGAAATTCTGTATTCAATACAAAGTGACAAAAAGCGTTTGTCACACTACATCAGCACTTATTAGAACAAGCTTGTTATCTTGGTATCTAACAACTTAGATACACGCATGACTGAAAAATGCAGTTAAGTTAGTAGCACTGCCCAAGACAGTAGTGACTATATAGGTCATTTCATATGGTGGCTAGTTGATTTGAGTGAAAGCCCACCCAGATGTCCAGCAAATCACCATTACTTCCACTCTTGTTCTTCCAAGCTAATTTTCCATAGTTTCCTCCCAACCCTAGCAAAAAATGCTTGTCCTCAGCATGTTAGCTCAGGTCTTTGGTCAGCCCGACGACAGGTGTTCTGAAGGAAAATTCTGCTCATCAGGGCTTTGGCAGTGTTTTTCCCTTTTCATTCGGATGCTTTTGCACACCATTGATAAAAGATGTGATGAGGTCTCCAGAAGAGAAAATGCAAGAGAAGCGGAAAGAGACGAAAATAACACACACAGTGGGATGCAGAGCGCTTCCTGATAGAGAACAGCTTAGTTAGTCAGTGTACTCAACACAGCATCCTTTTATTTCTTCTAGAAGTAACCAGCATCTAGTCCAGCATCTACTTAGATCATTAATGTTTTCAATAAATCTCCCAGACGCACTGAGGATATCTAATGTCTAATCGAATACAGGTCTGCAATTACAGGGTTTTATGGGCAATTATGTAGATATTTGTATTTCTTTATATATTTATTGGCCATGAACTGAAGGTATTAAACTGTAGCATACAACATGTTAAACTAATATTGTCACTGCGAGGATGTATTGTATTGCAGAACAATGGAATGAACTGTGCAAATGCAATTTCATGAACCATATCGCTTTTAGGTTTTAAACACAATTTTTCTGACAGCTCAAATTTCTCTTGATGGCTAAAAAATGAAAAAAAAATCCTGAAGGTCTCCCGCTCGCAATGCATAATAGATGCCACATTGCCATGTTCTTTTTATCCAAAGAACACTAATACTGAACTATCGGCCCACATTTCAGCATTTAACTCAGATTACATCAATTAATGACTGCATTTAAACTTTGTTTTCTAGATCATTTTAACCTGAATCCTCATTCGAATAGGATTCGTTTTCCCTGAGGATGGCAATTTTGTGTTTCTCAGGCATACTTTGTGACTTTAATCCCGTTCAAATTGAAAATGTCTGTTTTTCTTCCACAACCATTGCTGTTTTTAAGTGAACTCAGGGTCCTTTGAGAAATGTAATCCTGTTTGTATAGGAACATCAGTGATTGCAGTATATTACTTTTTCACAATGTTTCTCTTCATTTTTTTATGTTGAGCCTCTAATACCATAGCTCAATTTCGCTGTAAATGTATCTATACCTATAATAATGATTTATATATATATAATTCTATGCTAATTTTAATTGGTTTTAAATTGGTGTTAAAGCTACAGAGATCCCGTGCACTCCTGCCCAAATCAATACATGAAATCCCAGATGTTCTGTGTAATTAATTGTAACAAAATTAAAAATCCCATCTAATTTGTTCCTGCAATTTCCACCAAATTTGGGTGCTGTGACTAGGATCTGATGGTTAAAGTCTACATTAAAGAATATTATTCTACCACTACATTTCTGTTACCTGATGGAGTTTGGGTTCCTTGCCACTGTCGACTTTGGTTTGCTTAGTTGGGTTTAATGGAATCTTAAAGGGATAGTTCACCCAAAAATGCAAATTACCCCATGATTTACTTACCCTCAAGCAATCCTAGGTCTATATGACATCTTCCTTTCAGACGAATACAATCAGAGTTATATTAAAACATGTCCTGGCTAATCCAAGCTTTATAATGGCAGTGAATGGGAGCCCCAAATTTGAAGCCCAAAAAAGTGCATCCATCCATTATAAAAGTAATTTATAATGAAAACTTTATAAAGTCAAATGTCTAGTTCTGCCAGAGCACCTTCCATATTCAACTTACGAAAAAAGCATAACTGACATGACGTATGACATCGGACGTAGCAACAGCATTTTGAACTGCGAGAGGCATTACACTTTCTGCGTAAGTTGAATATGGAAGGCAGTCTTACGTTATAAAATATGGATATTTTTCCTACTCAAACCCATCGCTTCGCTTCAAAAGGCTTTTATTAAACCCCTGGAGCCGAATGGATTACTTTTATAATGGATGGATGCACTTTTTTGGGCTTCAAATGTGTGGCTCCCCCATTATAAAGCTTGGATTAGCAGGACATTTTTTAATATACCTGGTAACACTTTAGTTGGCAATTAGTTAATGCATTAGTTAACATGAACTAACCATGAACAACACATCTGTTTAGCATTAGTTCATCTTTGTTAACGTTATTTAATAAAAATACAGCTGTTCATGTTTAGTTCATGTTAGTTCACAGTGCATTAACTAATGTTAACAGGATTTTAATAATGTATTAGTAAATGTCGAAATTAACATTAACAAAGATAAATAAAGGCATTATAAGTGCATTTCATTGTTAGTTCACGTTAACTAATGTAGTTAACTAATGTTAACTAATGAACCTTATTGTAAAGTGTTACCATATAACTCTGATTGAATTTGTCTGAAAGAAGAATGTCATATACACCTAGGTTGGCATGAGGGTGAGTAAATCATGGGCTCATTTTCATTTTTTGGGTGAACTATCCCTTTAATTCTTTCCCCGCCATTGATAGAATTTTCTGTGTTTTCTCTGTTTCCATGTTTTCACTGTTATACGGTAGGGGGCGCTATTACGTTTTTCTGAAAGAGTACAGATGTCCAGATCAAAAAAGGTGAAGAAGAAGCAGAAACAAGCAATAGAAGCATTGCTTATGCATATATAAAATAACGCAATCATCAAACATTAAACAGCATATAACGTTACCGAATTAAATGTCGAACCCAGGACGAGGTATAGGACTGTGAAGCTTTGGGGGTGTTGATGGACTCAATCTACTCCATCTATGTTTTGATCACTGTTCTGAATCCGATCCGGACGCAGTCTTTGACAAAAATGTGATCGTCACAGCTTTTTGTTTAAAAAGTTGTGTTTTTATGAAACTCACATTCAAGTGTCGATAATAACACTCTGTTCTTTCTTTTGATATATTGTATGATCAATATAGACATAAAGATGACTTTATTACTTTTCTGCCTTGCAAGCACTAGTATTACATTCGAGAACGGGTTGTTATTCAGAGGTTTTCACATACAAAAGCAGACCTCAGTCATATGAGACGGTATCATGTCCCACATATGTTCTACACATGTCTCTGCATGTGACTGTTATATCGATGTGAAAGTCATGCTGTGAGCTTCTGTCTACTCGCTCGGTTGGGGCTATTTAGAGACTGCTGTTCTAATTACATTTAGTTTGATTGTATGCAGTCAGGTTTATCTGTGTACTTAATATTGATGATGTCACAATGGCCTTGGATCCCTGCTTTAACGAGATTTATGCCTCTGTGTACACCCGCATATCTCTGTCCATATATATCACCCTGATATAATAGTGAAATAACAAAGTGGACAGCTTGTGGAAGTGATCTATGGATTTCACAAAACATCTGAGCAGAGATGTGAGCTGAGTGTGGATTCAGATGTTGAGTCTATAAGAGTAGCACGTAGGAAAGAAGAATCACATAAGAAATCTCTTTAACTTTGCTTATCCTTGACAGCAATGATACATAGAGAAAATGGAGACTTTTGCTTAAGCTGCTCAGATCTCTCCTGAGAGAAATACACTTGTAATCTCACGTCTCCTCTAGAGTTTCAGAAGAGATCTCGGCAATGTCAAAAACTGCTTAGGCACCAAAGTCTGCATTCAAAAACCAAAGATTTCAAGATGAACCAAAGTGTCTTAACTTCATAGCTCTATTGTTACTTTTTTAGGAGATCTGAGGCAACATTTTTCAATTATTCGTTTTTTTATACTTTTTGTAGCCTGAGCATTAAAAGAGCAACCTATGAGCAATAAAATGCAGGTAGAGGTGTATCGCGTCTTGCTCAAAGTGTATGTTTATGGCTGGAGAGTAACTACACTTAAAAATAACGTTTTTGTTTCTGTTTTTGTTTTTTTGGAATCAATGGTTCATTAAAGAACCTTGGAGCCTTTTCATTCCACAAAATGTTGTTTATGGTGGAAAAAGTTTCTTTAGATGTTCTTGAAAGGTTTTTTTGAGGTACCAAAAATGGTTCTTCTATGGCATCGCTGTGAAAACCCCCTTTTTGAAACTCTATTTTTAAGAGTGTATCTTGATACACACAAGCCAGCAGCAATTATCTCGGGTATCTTGAGTTTTCTATGCCGTCCAGTAAATGAGAGAGGCGTTACAAACAAGCTGATTTTTCTGTGGCCAACATAACCAGACACTTTGATCACTCAATTACGCTGCGTCATCATCTATCAAAGTCCCCTATAGCGATTCTAACAAGCGCAGGTATTCTGGGTCAGTGCATTTAATCTACAGCCTTTTATGCATATATCTGCGGGTCCCAAAGCCACACTAATAACATGTTTCCTGGTCACTTATGCAAATCATTAAAAAAGCTCTACACTAATAAAACATTATTCCCCTGTGTGTTCATTGAAGCAGCAATACACACACACACACACACACACGTATAGTATGGTCAGGTTTATCAGTAGCAAAGATTTGTCCTTTGATCTCACTCAGAAAAGCTTCTGCCACAAGGAATTAGAGATTAGAGATTGGCCTGACATGCATCCACCCCCTCCCTCTCCTTCTCTGTGGGCCTTTGTCTTTACCTAGGTCTCAAATTTCCCATATCAGCCTACAGACTCTTTCATCCTCTCCTCTTTTTTCCTTCACTTCACATGTCCTCTTTTTTATTTTATTGCTCTTTGCACCAATCTGACCTTGGTGCATCACTCTTTTCAAATGGTACCATATCTGCACCCTCTCTTTCATTCTTATATAGGTCATTTCTCTTATGGAACTCTGTAACTTTTACACAATTATTAAACTTGTATTGAATTTTAAGAAAGAATTTCTTTAGGCATAGGCTATAGAAGACGTGCAGTATGAGTCAGGTGACTCTGGTCAGGCTCTGGCATTTTTGTCAGTTATAACTTAATTTAAGGTTAGCCATTGCTCAGTGAAGGACTTGGAGTTAGCTTACACACTCGTACATGTTACTTTTGAAATATAAATTAAAAAAAAAAAAATGATTTCTGCAATTTTATCAAACTGAAAATAATATTGTAAAGTGAAATGAATGCCACAAAACACCACAAAGTTCATCAAATTCATTGCTAACACTGATGTTTGTGCTATTGCTTTCATACCAAAATTATGTCATTTTCTGCAATGCAACATCATTAAGGAACTGGATTTTGTAATGGACTATGATCCATTACAAAACCTTGGTGGTCACCACAACTTCTGGTGCAGTGAGGTGGATGGAAATTATGAGAAAATTTAATCTTGAGGAAGTATCACATGACAGGACAAAGCAATATTGATGCGATCCACCTTTACGCTAAGTGGTACTTAAAGCTTCTTGATCTCATGACCAAAATGTTATTTTTACTATAGTTAATAATATATATTACAATATAGTTTGTTGTGCTCGACACTAGAAATATGACATAAATAGTTTGCTAGTAACACACCGGAAGCTCACGTAGCACAGGGATTTTAGCAGAAAAATTTAATCAGTAAGAATAGAGTCCATAAAAAAAAAAAAAGACTAAAATGTTGGAACGTGATATTATGAACAGAGGTAAAAAACTATAAAATAATGAATTACCATTAGACGTTAGTGCAGACCACCTTGACATACATAGTAATGCCTTATTTAATTGTGATAAAAGAACTAATAAGATTCCCATCTTTAATAAAAAATAGGAGTTTAATATTTCATGTAATATATTAAGACAGGGCATGCAGGTGATGCATAATAGATCATACAATACCATATTATCCTGCTCACCTTGACTGTGATTTTACTCCTGGAATATTTTGTTTTATCAAGTAAAAAAACAACAGTGACATCATCACAGTGCATGCAATTTTTGTATGTGGCAATCCAAACCTGAGGAAAGGTTGTAAGAAGATGGACCTGTTTTGGACTTTTTAAGGCAGACAATGACTGCAAATAATTTTAAAAGCACCATGTTTCTGTGAAAGCATTTGTGAAATTGCCTGCATGTTCATGAATACACATACTAATATGCTTTATCAGAGAATCGTGCAATGCAGTGCAAATGAAGTTTAAACACGGATTTGCACGTGCATCCGTGATGTTCACGCCAGGCTGTCAATGTAAACAAGCTTTAACCCTGATTACTCTTACCTTTTCTCCTAGTTCAAACGTCCAAATCCCTAACCTTGATTCCAAACTTAGCACACATTTTACTATAGTGTTGTTCCTAGTCTGTTGATTAGGACCCACAGGTAAGATACATAACCATTAACTACCAACAAAATCAGTGGGAAATTAAACTTGTCCCACATGATCACCAAAGCTCGATTTATAAGGTGGCGATTTCGTATGATTTTGTACAATGAGAACTGTCAATCCGATCTCACAGCAATTCGTACATATTTTACGAGATGGCTAATTCATACGGATTTGTACGACCTCACGCGTACGAATTCGTATGATTTTTGCTAAAGCGTACATATTTAACGAGTTGCCAAATTCGTTTGAATTAGTACGAATGACCTACCTCGAAGCCCGCACCTAAACCTACCCACCACTGGGGTTTAGACAAAACGTACAAATTCGTACGAGTGAGATCATACAAATTCGGACAAATTAGCCACCTCGTAAAATACACACAAATTTGTCGTGAGATTGAATTGGAGCTGTATAAAAAGGCATGATTTTTTGAAAATAAGAAATCATTAAGGTCCACCATTAAAACATAACCATCTGTGGGAAGATTTCGTATGAATTCATATGATTTAAATCATCAAACAAATTTACAATTTTTAGAAAAATGTTAGCATGAAGGCCCACCCCTAAACATAACCGTCTGTCGCAGATCAGAAGGAGTACAAATACGAATTCATAAGAATTAGCCATCAATTCGACAAAACTTAAAATAGTTACAAATTGTCATGAGATTATGCTGTCAAGCACATAACCACAAGCCATGACTGTGATGTCTTTATTCACGTGGTGATATCTTCTCCTTCCTAATTCTTTACGCTCTTTAAAACACTGAGCCTTATGTTGGGGTTGTATCCAGAGGCCTTTATTAGAGTTCATTGTGACGCCACACTGCTCTCTGCCCTTCTCTTTCATTTATTTCCCTTTCAAGCTCTCCTCTCGTTCTTTTCCTCTGAAACCGGCTAATTATCATGCTCTGTGTAGTCATTAGTCAGAAAGCAAGAGTGTGTACGTGTGAGCGTGTGTGTTTGGAGGACGGTTTCTCCTGTTGTTAGTTTTGGTTGCCTTGCCTAGTGTTTGTACGAAGGACTTGAGAGAACGGACGATGAGAGACACGGTGAAATTAACAGCATGAAAAGAGCATGAAAACATCACAGCAGATTTGTTTAATATCGGTTAGTGGGAGGGACATGGAGAGGCAGAGATGGAGAAACAAAGGGCTGGAGAGTTCACTGCTTTGTGTATATAACTATCCTTCTTTCAGTGGGCCGCCTTCCAGTCAATTACCATGGTTTGCTGAAGCCTGACAATGACTGCAGCTGATTATAAAACAAGTAAAAAGCTCGCAATCTGTCTGGTTAAATAATCATCTTCATTTAAATATGAATAATTTCAGACTCTGCGCTTTGGATAATTCATAGTAATTTTGCCTTTGTGTCACTGTTGACATTGGATTGTTACACAGAAGAGCGGATGAAGTGAAAGCAGAAGTTCTCAGAGTGTGAAGAAATATGTAGCCTCCACAAAACATCTTTTTTGTTAAATTGATCTTGTAACGCGAACACAAGGACATTGTCACACGCACACACACACACACACACACACACACACACACACACACACACACACACACACACACACACACACACACACACACACACACACACACACACACACACACACACACACACACACACACACACACACACACACACACACACACACACACACACACACACACACAGGGGTTTTTTGTGAAATGTGGGGACATTCCATAGGCGTAATGGTTTTTATACCGTACAAACCGTATTTTCTATCCCCCTACACTGCCCCTGCCCCTAAACTTAACCCTCACAGGAGACTGCACAGTTTACTTTCTGTGAAAAAAACTTCATTCTGTGTGAAAGCATTTTGAAAAGTGAGGACATGGGTAACGTCCTCATATTTCACCCTATTTTTGTAATACCTATGTCATACCCATGTCATTATACACATTTGTGTCCTGATATTTCACAAAAACATGCCCACACACACACACACACACCTATTATGCCTTTTTTTTTACAAGATGTAATATAAGTCCCCAGAATATGTGTGTGAAGTTTCAGTTAAAAAAAACCCCACAAATTATTTATCATACCATGCTGCTAATGCCCAGTTTTGAGTTCCAGAAGAGGGCGGAACCTTTACACTCTCTGATTATCTCTATCGCAGTCACGCTCATGTGCAGTTCTTCATCATCATGGAAGTTTATTATCAGCATGCGTTTTGAAGCCATATCAGTCTAAGCTTCTGATATATGGTTTTCTGAGCATACACATCCGAAGCATGTGCACAGAAAGCTGTCTGTCAGTATTAAACTACCTCGTATTGCGCTTAAACTGTCAAATACACGCAAAGTTATGTAAAACACACAAAGGTCAAATAAACAGAGTCGGTTATGTCTGTGAACATAAACAGCAGGGAAAGAAATTGCGTGTGTGTATTAGATCTGTGTATTAAAGTGAAAGCAGTGTAATATACAGTACACACTGCTATATATGCAGTTAATATGAATCAAACAACAAAAGAAAAATAACACTGCTCTTGATTAAATAACTTTAGTAGCTTTAATAAGAATTTTATTTTGAATGCTGCTGTTAAATGCTCTGGCGATGAGATAAACATGGCGGACTGTGTACAGTTCATTCACGGCAGGGTCTATGCTAATAGGGCGGAGTCTGTCAGCAGTCATGGGCGGGGCCTACGCATATATGATGTCACACTGCTAGAATCTGCAAACAGCTTGTTCTGAGACACTGCTTATGGTTTTATGAGGATTACAAAAAGAGGAGTGGGTGGATTTTTGCCATTATAGGGTGGTTGTGTACACCTGTTGTCGACACATGTATATTCAACTTTAATAGTCAACATATTCTAGGATCATCAGAGTTCAAGCTCGGTAAATACTGCTCACAGGCATGGAGATGTAGCTTTAATTTCTCCCACTGTCATCATGTTTTCAGGCCATTTCAAGTTTGATTTTGACATGACAAAGTCATGTGACATCTAAGTAGGTGAGCTGTTTACTTACTTTTTAACGCCATTAACGCCTTCATTTTGTTCATTCAGACTGATTGGCGAATGTGGAACACGCACAAAAACAAGAGGCGTGATTTATCGTGTGAACCAATCATAACCAATCACATCCAATCATAGCATTATGGAGGCATTGCCTCCTCTCACATGACTTTCCTCCATTCATTTTCAATTACCCCCCACCAAAGCCCCTGCGCACTTCAGGGTGTCTGTTAAAAGTCAATGGGCTCAGGGGAGGAAAGAGAGATGAGGACTCCTGCTGTAACTTTGCTGGTGTCGCTGTTGGACTTTAGAAAATTGAGTGATACACTTTTTAAAGTCACCTTTTGAAATATTTGCGTTGTTTTATTTTTGTAATATGGATTATTTTCTCACCCTATTTTTTTTTGATGAGGCACTGCCTCCCTTGCCTGCTCGGAGGGAACACCCCTGATGGAATGAGAATATTCATTATAGTAAATATAGTAACACTACTCTATTTATTCTAATCTACATTACGTTTGACTAGAATAAAGCTAACATTTTCTTCCCATCTTTCTTCTGTCTTCCTCAGGAGCTGATCTTTTCTCCAACTGCACTGAAGAGTGCAAGGCTCTGGGTCACTCCGACCGTTGCTGGATGCCCTCCTTCATGCCTGGTGACAGTCGCCAGGGTGCAGATTACCGTAGCAACCTGCATGTCCCAGGAATGGATGCGGTGCCGGACACTGAGGTACAGGAGAGCGTGGTTCCGGGCGATGCGTGCAATCGGGCCGATGATAGATCATTCTCAACGTTCGGCAAAGACAAGTCACACCACGGCACGCTCACACGCCACGAGCTACACACACTCTTACCAAGCGCCAGAGCGCCTTACAAACCCAACTATCTGTGTGAGTACTCGGTTAAAATGTACGATTTCTGAACCCCCCCCCCCTCCAGATCTGATCCACTGCCGTCATCTGTTCCAAAATCTAACCCAAGGATCTGTTTGTATAGAACTATTTATATTTCTAAAAAAAAATGTACTCCAATTTCTCAAAACACCCTTTCTTGACCTATTCTCGCACTTTCCAATTTGCTTTCCCCTTTCCTTCAAAAGCAAAATGACAAAAAAAACTAAAACAATAAATGTATAATATATGGACATATCAATAAAGGATTTTTTTGAGTGAAATTGTGGAGTTGTGTTCAACATTTTGTCCTTCCCCTGCCCTCTAAATTCTCCCACCCAAAGCATCTGAAGACACTGGTGAAAACATCGTATTACAAATTTGGCAAATCAATGCTGAATTTGCAACTAATTTGTCATTGAAACCTACATGACACATACTTTTGTGCTGTGACTTTTCCTTAAGCTGAAATCTATCTTCATCATAATCATGTTAGACACATTGTATGTCTGTACAACATGTCTATATCTCATCACATGCTTCTGCCTCTCTTATAATCATGATTTAGCACATTTCAGTGGTTGCATACATCATGGCGACTGTTTATGTCATAATAAACAGAAATACACAGCATGCCATATGAAATGGCTGCGGTTATTTCGCAGCTTTCACACACATCCTACAAATTCCTACATCATCTACCTGTGTCTTTCATCATGCACTGTATCCATGCCTGTTCGAATCACCATATGCCACAGATCTACTGTAATCACACTTGTGACTTGCACCTTGCATCCTCGCCTCCGATTATAGCATGCAAACTGTGGTGGTGTAAACGCTCACGGTCACTGAAACATCCAGTACTTTGTTACGCCTGTTTTAATGCAGTATTGCTACTACTGCACTAAAGCAAGTGCAAGTGTACACTGTGTGTTCTCCTGTGGGCTGAGACTAAGTGTGCATGTGCATGTGTTTGTATCCTTCCGGACATGTGGATATGGGTGAATGTGATTTCACCAAGTATAACATGTTCCTGGATCAACATTTTTGTTGATTCTGGAACAACATTTGAATCAACCAATCAGGGATTGCAAGAGTCCCATTTGAGGGACACGTTTAGAGTTTATGTCAAGTTTAGGCTTACAACCTGGGTTAAGTTCTAACACATTGTTATTCCTCTATCATTTCCCGTTGATTTTAGGGTATACGTTATGGGCAGGGTTATGTTTAGGGATGGGACTACTTTTTTTTTGACAGGAAAATTGTTATAGGATCATCTAATATGTTGACCCAGAAACACATTACTTGGCAAAATAACGGTGACCTGTGATTTCACCATGCAGAAAATGTTCTTGGATCAACATATTAGTGGATACTGGAACAACATTCCAATTAACCAACCAGTTTTGAGGGACACGTTTAGAGTTTATGTCAAGTTTAGGCTTACAACCTGAGTTAAGTTCTAACACATCATTGTTATTCCTGCTTTATAAATTCAATTTCCCTCTGATTTTAGGGAAAAGTTATGAGTTTGGTTTAGGGATAGGACAATTTTTTTGACAGAAATATTTTTCTAGGATTATCAAAATATGTTGATCCAGGATCACATCGTACTTGGCAAAACTACATTTTTTGACAGGAATATTGTCCTGGAATATTATCGACAGGAATATTGTTATTCCCCTATCATTTCCCGCTGATTTTAGGGGATAAGTTATGGGTAGGTTTAGGTTTAGGGATGGGACTACATTTTTCGACAGAAATATTGTTCTAGGATCAACTAATATGTTGATCCAGGAACACATTGTACTTGACAAAATCATGGTGACCCGTGATTTCACCAAGTAGAACAACATTTAAATCAACCAATCAGATTTCAATTCTATTCTATTCAATTCAATTCACATTTATTTGTATAGCGCTTTTCACAATACATATCGTTTCAAAGCAGCTTCACAGAAAATGTATGCGTCTACATTACTATTTAAAGTGATTTGTTATCAGAAGAGATCACAGTTATGTCCAAGTTATGCATTTCAGAATTGTTCATATGCAAAGCACACAGTTAGCAATGTATTTGATGAACAAGTTTAGAGTTTATGTCAAGTTTTAGGCTTACAACCTGGTTTATCATTTCCCTCTGAATGTAGGGATAAGTTAGGACTACATATTTCGACATGGCTATTGTTCTAGGATCAACAAAATATGTTGATCCAGGAACACATTACTTGGCAAAATTACGGTGACCTGTGATTCCACCAAGTAGAACATGTTCTTGGATCATTAGTTGATCCTGGAACAACATTCCAATCAACCAACCAGATTTGAGAGACAAGTTTACAGTTAGTCTTACAACAAGGGTTGGGTGCTTCTACACCATTCTTATTCACCTATCATTTCTCTCTGATATTAGGGATACATTATGGGTAGTTTTATGTTTAGGGATAGGGATATGGTTAGGACTAAGTTTTTGGTCAGGAATGTTGTTCCAGGATCAACAAAAGATCTTGATGGCAAAAATCATGGCGACCGCGGGGTGAATAGGATGGACCTTATATCCACAAGCCCCGCCTCTATCCTATATGCATAACTGCTTTTTTTATACTTGGGAAATTTGGGCAACACTCTCACAAGAAAACGTCACAACACTGTTTATCAGCACACCACCAAAATGTCGCTCTAGAAATGTTTTGCTGTGTTCAGAAGGTTCTGTAAATCCTTGATGCCAGGTGTGGCTTTTCATGTGTATATAAAATTATTAAGAAAATTAAAATATATAATATTAAAATGAATGGTAACACTTTAATGTAAGGTGACATAGTTACACATTACTACACTTACTATAGTAATAACAGTAAATGATGTATAATTATAAGTAACTAACCCTAAACCAAACCCTAATTCTATAGTAAGTACATTAATATTACTCTGAGTAAGTACAATGTAACGGTCACCTTAAAATATAGTGTAGCCAAATTTATTTATAATAAATACATTTTAATAAAATTTTACATGCAAGTAAAATGTATGATTTCTTTTTTTTTTGGTTTATTACAATTACATTTTAATTTAAATTAATGTAACTTAAGTGTTAAAGTTACTGTAAGCTATCATAATATCACATTTTATATGCTATATAAAGTGTTTATGTGCTTTGTATTCAATAACTTGATTTTATACTCATCTTTAATATCTCAACTTTATCTTCCTACAGTCACAGAAAACAAATTTAACATTCACCTAAAGATTATTTATACATTATCTCACTTAAACGCAAGATCTAAAGATAGATGTATGTAATTACACTTACACTTACAGAGCGATGTTTTAGTAGTGCATGAATTGATATAGCCATACGTTTCCTTGTGAGGTCAGACTCAATCTGGGAAAAGAAATGTATGGAATAATCATGATTTTAACGATCCATATGTTCTCTGCCTGTTCTTTGCCCTATAGCACGCAAAAGGATTTCCTAGCACCTTCCGTGTGGACATTCCTGAAAAAGCGTGAGTTTGCACAGTAATGTAACCGGCCAAAAGCATCAAGGATTTCTTTTTTAAATCTTCCTTCGTCTCTCCTTGTTTTTTTTTAACTGAACTCAATCACGGCCTATCTGGTCGTTCCCAGCTCTGTCGGGCGTCTGAAACAGATTAAATCGGATGCGATCCGATGACGTAAGGACCCTGAGAATTCTCAGCAGGACTGAGAAACCTCGCCAAATCTCCTCCGAAAAGCTGGATGAGAAGAGGGAAGAACAGAGGGAGAGAGCTCAAAAAGGGGATTAGGAGTGATGGAGAGACAAAAGGAGAAAAATGGATGATCAATGGACACGGTTGTTTCCTCACTCTCTCCGCTCTGTGATCAATGTGTCTCTGTTTACAGTCCACTGTAAACTACACCAACTATCTGAGCCCTTTACCCGTTTCGACACACACACGCACACACACACATACAAAGTGTACAAACGTACTGTACAAAGAGCAGCCCAAACTATGTGCATTATAAACTCAACTATCTGTTTTAGACTTGACTGTTTTCTATAGTCGTTTATTTTTTTCTTCTTAATCAGTGTGGTCAAGTGTTCTTCTGAAGTTACTATCTTTAGAAAAAGTGTGGATGCAGGGGACAAAAAAGAAAAAAAAAAAGAAAAAAAAAAGACGATTCTGTCCTCTCATTGGCCTAAGGATACTTCATCTGGCATTGTGGTTATCTTCACGTGTGCAAGTGTGTACTGTTCTCTTTTAAAGCTTCAAATAACTATAAATCTATATATATATATATATAAACATATATATATATATATATATATATAATATATAAATATACTTTTTTTCTGAACCTGTATAGCCCATTGGATAGTTTCCTAAACACCATATTGCCATAAACCAATACAAAGTGCTGAAAAGACTTGCATTAAAATTGGGGCTTCAAATTGTGTGGCCTCTCTGTCTGTAAGTGCAGAATTTTTTTATGCTGTAGTCATTTGACATTATTCTCTCTCAAACACATGCATAGCAGATTACATACAATATAGGTGAGACCGGAACCGGATCTGTCTTACATTCACACGGCAGCCCTACAATTTAACCAGTAAACCAGTGGTTTTGTGTACAGATACAATCTATAAAACAATTTGCCCTTTAAAGGGGGGCTCTTTACACTGTTAAAGAGTTGGAATCTCATGCTAAACATGGCCAAAATGTCAAAAAACGTGTTGCACGTATGACAGTTTCTGTGCCAAATACACTCCTTCAAGATTCGAATACATTTCTGAATGTGTTTTTTTTTTTTGAGTATGGTCCTGTATGACGTCATAAAGGGCAGAATTGATTGTATGGGCACTTCTCCCGGATGAGCGCGTGTGCACATCAACCAGAGCAAGAGCGCACCCATCTTTGAGCTTCGCTCGGGTTACAGAAGCCGTTGGCAGCGCTGTCGTTTTGTTTTTAGACCACGAAATCAACAATGTCACTAAAGAAGTGTGTTTTTGGTTGTGAGGGAAAGATAACCTTTTCCAGCTTCCCAAATCCCGGCGTCAATGAAACAGTGGATGCAGTTTGTTTTTCCAGAGCAACAACGGAGTTCTGCAAGTGTGTTTGTTTGTTCTTGGTCATGAGTCGAAACCGCGGGCGGTGAGTGAAACTGCATCAAATGTCTGTTTTGTTTAGTGTACTTATAGTGAATCAAAAGTTTGTTTGTGTGTGTGTGTGTGTGTGAGTGTGTGTGTGTGTTTGTCTGTTTGTTTTAGTGATTTATGAGGACACAAATTTGTATAATGACACTGGTATTACACTGGTGTTATGACGTAAACATGAAATATGAGATATTTGACATATTTCATATGTCCTAATTTAAAATAGCTTTAAAAACATACTAAACAATGTTTTATTAAAAATGTAAAAACGCAGAATGTTTCCTGTGATGAGTAGGTTTAGGGGTAGTGGTAGTGTAGGGGGATAGAATGTACAGTTTGTACAGTATAAAAACCACTACGCCTATTGAATGTCCTCACTTAGATACAACAAACCTGTGTGTGTGTGTGTGTGTGTGTGTGTGTGTGTGTGTGTGTGTGTGTGTGTGTGCGTGTGTGTGTGTGTGCATGAGCACTCACTCTTTAGCTCCTCCCACTGCACACCTGCATGAGCTCGGCTGTTTTCAGAAAGAATCGGTACAGTGTATCTGTCTTTTGTAAATAGGATAAAACTTAAGACTCTTTGGAGATATCAGAGATATAGACTCAAGATTAACATGAGACTGGCAGAAACTGTGTGTGTTACGTACACAGGTATTTTTTTTGTTTTTGTGATTAGACTTTGGACACAAAACTTACTGAGATACAGTCTTTTGTGACAACTCGCCTGGTCTCTATATATAAACACACTTTAGCTCACAGGCTTCATAGTTTCATTCAAAGCAGTTCAGAACATCTTTTACTTCTTGGCCCGAAATGATAAGCACGAGAATGAAAGACTTTGATTGCGGATGTTTATTCAGTCCTGCCACACTGACTATGATTAGAGAGCTGTTTTGAACATTAAACTTCTCTGGCCTTTTCTCCAGTATTCCTGATTGGCCATTAGAAAAGAGAGAAGAAAAAACAACAACCAGTTTTATGTCATGGGTAAAATCAGCATGTAAAAACAAGGCTTTGAATTGAAAACTCCTGCATGAATAATCGGCAAGAGACAAACATCAAGCACTCCTTTTACTAAGAGGACAAATATGGTAGAAATTACTTTTCACATGCACACAATGAGTCCTCACAATAACAGAATGAGGGCTTTTAAGTAAAGATGTGGTCTCCATTTAGACCAGCATCCCTGTGGGGTTTATCCACACCACTGAATAATAAGATCTTTAATAATTTAGTAACTTTTTTTTTCTTCTTCTTCTTCTTGTGGTTGTTAATTTTACTTTACTATTTAATGTATTTTAAAAGGTCATTTATTCCTGTGATGGCGAAGCTGAATTTTCAGCACTATTACTCCAGTCTTCAGTGTCACATCATTCAGACTCATTCTATGCTGATTTTCTGCTCAAGGAACATTTCTTATATTATTATCAATGTTGAAGACTATCAATGTCTTGCTGTTTAATATTTTTGTGGGAACCGTGATACATGTTTACAGGACATACAGTTTCATCTTTGATGAATAGAACATTGAAAAGAAAAGCATTTATTTGAAATATAAAACTTTTGTAACATTATAAATGTTTTGTAATTTTTTTTTTTTTTTACTGAAGCTTTTTATCAATTTGATCAATTGTTAATTTCTTTCTTAAAAAAAATAAATAAATACATACATACATACTTTATTGTGAATGGTAATGTATCACAGTTTCCAAAATAAAAGAGGGCAGAAAAACTTTTTTCCACATTAATAATAATAATAATAATAATTGTTTCTTGATCATCCTATCAGCATATTAGAATGATTTCTGAAGGATCATTTGAAGATCAGCTTTGCAATCACTGGAATTAATAATACATAATAGAATAGAATAGAATAGAATAGAATAGAATAGAATAGAATAGAATAGAATAGAAACAGAAAAATTAAAAACTACAGACCTGATTATAGGTTATCCACCTTTAAAAAAAATATTTAGGTACAATTTATTTTGTAAATTGAGGTATACGAGGCAATAAATAAATAAATAAATAGATAAATAAATAAATAAATTGAAACTATAGCATATCGATAATGGGTTATCTACATTTTGAAATAAAATGCTGTATTTGTAAATATTTTGTAAGAACCCATATTTAAAATATAAAGCACAATTTATATTTATCAATGAAGTATTCTAGTGATTTAAATAGCTGAGATTGTGAAACGACCTTTAATAAAATGTGACACATTTGAGTCATTCCACGAAACCGGTACGATTTGGACTTACACATTTTTAGATTTTTTTACCAAAATGTATTACTTTTCTGAACACCCCACAACATAATGACATGCTTAACTTGCAGAAAAATATATTTTCCCATCTCAGGCATCAAATCCCTATTATTATTGGTTACTTTTTCAAGATATGGGCGCTATTAATCCTCAACCCCGTTATGGACACTATGGGAGCTCACTGAATGCAATTATAAAATGTATTTGTAATGAAATCAACATTTTCCTATTAATCAAATGTCCCTCACACTAATTCAGTAATTGAAAATATAAAAGTTGCATAAAATATTATACTTTTGCTGTACTAAAGCCTGAAATGGGCCCTTTTTGTGACAGGAACCTCATCATTTTTTATCAAAGATGCATCTTAACTTCAGAATTTTAACTAAAATCAGTATTGTTATGATTGCTCTGAACATTTCCGATTGAGTTCAACAAAAATGTATTTACTTTTATATACACTTAAAGAAAAAAAGAAAAAAAATGTAGGTGTGACGGGGGTTGAGACTGGGTTAACGGGGTTGAATATGGTAACGGGGTTGAAGAAACAAATACAGCTTGACATATAAATAGTTACTCAGTTACTCAAATTCAATTAAATATTTTCTACAAACACTATTTCATTATGTAACCAAGAAAAACAACAGATATAAATTGCAATTGAACTGAGTTTTATTAACCCAACTGCAGGAAAACAATAAATGTACACAATAACATGGTATACATTACAACATTATAAACTGACTGAATAGGTCACCAAAAAAACCCAAACATAACTTGTGTGTGTGTGTGTGAATGTGTGTGTGTGTGTGTGTGTGTGTGTGTGTGTGTGTGTGAATGATAATGATGAGAAATGGATATGATGGAAAAACAGGAGAACACACGGGAAAGGAAGACAGAAATCTGGACTTTATAGGTAAAAGGTATTGAAAAAAGGAATCTGGTGGATGGCTGTCAAAACGACGAGCAGCCATCAATCAGATGTTTTTTCAGTCAGTAAAACGATAACATACAACCTAAACAACTAATAGTACTTTTATTAAAGGTGCACTGTGTAACCCTAAACGGACAAACTGCTCTCCAGAGCGCTAGCTACTCTCTGCTGTCTCAGATGACGGCATTTTTGTCCTGTGTCGGCCACCGTAGCTTCTCTGTGTGCTTCGAAAGGGAGGGGTGAGCAGTGTGCTGTTGCAATTCACAACCTCACCACTAGATGCCGCTAAAACGTACACACTGCAAATTTAACTACACGTTTAATTTAACACTTTAACACTTTCTATCACTCAGCCTAGTCATTTTCTAACACTCTTAACTGCTCATGGCTCTACCTTGAACATTCTGGCTGTGGATACTATCTTGGGGCATGATCTGGACTTTGTTGAGGAGTGGTTAAGCTCTTCAGTGCTTCTCTCCTCTCCTTGCTTCTTTTGTAAGCTTCTCTACACTTTCTACGCTTCAACCGCTGTTGTCTTTCACTCATCTCATTGATTCCTTTCTTTTTCCCTGTCTCTACATTTTTTCTCCATCTCTGGCATTCATTCTTCAGGTATTTCTCCCTTTTTTCAGGATCAGCATTTAGGCGTGCACGATACTGCCTCTGCCTTTCTGCTGCTGTTGTCGGTGCCATCTCAGACTCATAGATGTCTGTAGATGTTTAAATCATTAAATCAAACATTCATAGAGACATAATCAAAAAACAAAAATCCAGAAATCACAATGTATGATTTTGTAACTATTTATTTCTATGATAAAGCTGCAAATAAGTATTTGAACACCTGAGAAAATCAATGTTAATATTTGGTACAGTAGCCTTTGTTTGCAGTTACAGAGGTCAAACGTTTCCTGTAGTTTTTTTTAGCAGGATTGCACACACTGCAGGAGGGATTTTGGCCCACTCCTCCACACAGATCTTCTCTAGATCAGTCAGGTTTCTGGCCTGTCGCTGAGAAACACGGGAGTTTGAGCTCCCTCCAAAGATTCTCTATTGGGTTAAGGTCTGGAGACTGGCTAGGCCACGCCAGAACCTTGATATGCTTCTTACAGAGCCACTCCTTGTTTATCCTGGCTGTGTGCTTCGGGTCATTGTCATGTTGGAAGACCCAGCCTCGACCCATCTTCAATGCTCTAACTGAGGGAAGGAGGTTGTTCCCCAAAATCTTGCAATACATGGCCCCGGTCATCCTCTCCTTAATACAGTGCAGTCGCCCTGTCCCATGTGCAGAAAAACACCCCCAAAACATGATGATACCACCCCCATGCTTCACAGTAGGGATGGTGTTCTTGGGATGGTACTCATCATTCTTCTTCCTCCAAACACGTTTAGTGGAATTATGACCAAAAAGTTATATTTTGGTCTCATCTGACCACATGACTTTCTCCCATGACTCCTCTGGATCATCCAAATGGTCATTGGCAAACTTAAGACGGGCCTTGACATGTGCTGGTTTAAGCAGGGGAACCTTCCGTGCCGTGCATGATTTCAAACCATGACGTCTTAGTGTATTACCAACAGTAACCTTGGAAACGGAGGTCCCAGCTCTTTTCAGGTCATTGACCAGCTCCTCCCGTGTAGTTCTGGGCTGATTTCTCACCTTTCTTAGGATCATTGAGACCCCACAAGGTGAGATCTTGCATGGAGCCCCAGTCCGAGGGAGATTGACAGTCATGTTTTCTTCCATTTTCTAATGATTGCTCCAACAGTGGACCTTTTTTCACCAAGCTGCTTGGCAATTTCCCTGTAGCCCTTTCCAGCCTTGTGGAGGTGTACAATTTTGTCTCTAGTGTCTTTGGACAGCTCTTTGGTCTTGGCCATGTTAGTAGTTGGATTCTTACTGATTGTATGGGGTGGACAGGTGTCTTTATGCAGCTAACGACCTCAAACAGGTGCATCTAATTTAGGATAATAAATGGAGTGGAGGTGGACATTTTAAAGGCAGCTAACAGGTCTTTGAGGGTCAGAATTCTAGCTGATAGACAGGTGTTCAAATACGTTCCTCACTGTATGCATGTGGTAAAATACTTTTGATCAAATATAATAATTCATTTAAATTACTGGATAACTTCAGAACCAAAGTGTTAAACACAACCCCATCACAATCTCACAACCCCGTTATGATCGAAGAAGTAACGGGGTTGAGTGTGACAGGGTTGTGATTTTTTGCTCAAAATGGCCACTGCTCTACATGTAGTGAATAACAGGAGAGCACATGGCATGCATGATATTAAGAAATCATGTATATTGTTAAAATAACAAAGTTCATTTTCACAAGTAATAGTTTTCTATCTTTATTTGATGTAACGGGGTTGAGTCGTTAAGCTTGACAACCACAATATCACAATATAAATAAGTTATAATTATAAGAGAAGGTGGTAACTTAACTGTGTCTGCACACAATGTTGTTCAGAAGACTTCTATGATGTCACTTCCAGTTGTTGATGTCACGTAAGGATCAATTCATTATTTTTATGGGGGGAGAATGATGTGTGTAACGGGGTTGAGGGGTTACTGAGGTACGGAACTAAATAATGTGATTTTAATGAATAATCATATATTTGCTTAGAAAAAAAAAACATTACCAGCTAAAAAGCTAAGATAGATATTTATGGTAATGGCAAAATGTATGGACTTTTTTTAAATTTTATTATTCATATCCCAAGTACACTTTCATAGAAGGCCATGAGGGACGTGACAAAATAGGTGGTGTCAACTGAAAAAACAAGATAATTTCTAATATAAAGATAAAATTGAGACATTAAATATCTCCATAATAAAGGAGACATTTCAATTTATACAAAAAGCTTTTAAAAATAGATTTTGGTGACCCAATAGATATAATACACTTAAAAAGGTCAGAGAGACTCAAATTCTACTGGTTTCGTGGAATGACTCATTTACATTCACAATCGTTTCTTTCAGGACATGCCTGTGTTGTTTGAGGTTCTGGCTATTACGTCTCCGGGGGTGTTTGCACACATCACTGTAATTTTGAGAATTAATGGTGACCAGTGGAAACCACTGAGTTAATTTTCCAAATTCTCCAAATACCAAGAATAAGAAATCTGCTTTCTCTCAAGTCACACAGCTTGGTGGGTTAAAGAGGGGGTCGGAACTATGAAATGTCAGACAGGCATAGCACCCAGATAAAAACGAGGTCAAGAGATATCAGCGAAACACTGAATGACCACAGACAAAGACATGTTATCAGTCAACCTGCCCCCTCCACTGGGCCCGACTGCTCCACACAGACACTGCCAGAGCTGGAGAAGATCATACCAACAAGTAAATGATTGTAGGAGGTCGAGCTCTTCTTATCTCCTGTCATTCTGGAGTTCGTCACAAGACAAACCACTAACTAGAAAGACTATCTTCTGTGTGAAAGCATGTGATAGAGGGATAGGGGGAGGAATGTGAAGGAGAACAGATTTGGCCTGTATAATGTCTCATTCCCCTCCCTCTCCCCCACTTTTTTAAAGACAAAAGAGTCCCACAAAATATTTCACAGGTCAAGAGTACCCACAACAAATGGTTTTATTAACAAGGTTCGGGAGGAGCATGTTCAGATAACTGACACGAGCGGAGAGCACTCAGCCAATCAACAATAAGAGGTATATATATATGCAGCGGTCTTACCTCTGTTTGTTGACAATTTATTAGCATGCCTTCACCAACCCTTCTGCACAATTTTAGTCCAACCATGTACATACACGGAGTGGTTTGTATTGGGGGGGGTACTCTGGGTTCGGGCCAAATTCCGAGCTCAAAGCCCTCCCCACGGCAGCACGCCAAATTTACTCTATAAATTATATGTAAGTGTGAACTCGTGAAGCCCTTCTCAGAAAAAAAGAGACATCTATGGCATGATCCTTTTTACATTACTTACAAATTGTAGTCGGTTATTGATTCCAAATTGTAGTTAGTAACGTAATCCATTACATTACACATTTAAGTCTGACTACTTTTGGATTACTTTTGACTTAACTCGTTTATCACATTCATTTGAATAGGATAACCTTGTACCATATTAATATAAAAATACAAAGAGAATAAAATATATTACATTCTTTGTTATTGTTACAGTGGTAAGAAAAAGTATGTGAACCCCTTGCAGAATCTGTGAAAATGTGAATAATTTTAACAAAATAAGAGGGATCATATAAAATGCATGTTATTTTTTATTAAGTACTGTCCTGAATAAGATGTTGATAAATAGTCCACAAGAAAAAAAAAATGCTGCATTTATAAAAATGACCCCGTTCAAAAGTTTATGAACCCTTGATTCATAATAGTGTGCGTCTTTCCCTGGATGATCCATGGCTGTTTGTTTGCTTTGTGATGGTTGTTCTTGAGTCCCTTGTTTGTTCTGAGTAGTTAAACTGCCCAATGTTCTTCAGAAAAATCCCTCGGCTCCTGCAAATTCTTCAGTTTTCCAGCATATTTTTCATATTTGATGATACTTTTCAATACTGTATTATTTTTTTACTGCATTTTTTATTAAATAAATGCAGCCTTGGTGAGAAGAAGTCTTACTGGTGTCGAACGACATGAGGGTGAGTAATTAATGACAGAATTTTCATTTTTAGGTGAACTAACCCTTTAATGCACAAGTGTTTGTAGTGCATAAACCAATCATAAAATTGGCATAAAATATAGAGGAAAATATTATACATATTAGTGGTTATTGTTCAGCAGTGTATTTGATATCTTACTGAATTAAAAGCAATAGATCAATTAAATCTGTCAATTAGACAGAGATCAGAAAAAAACAGGTATTATACCTGACATTTCTGTCCCCCTCACTTCTGAAAAGACGGCTACGCCCCTGGCGGTTAGCGAATCACAACACACTGGGCCATCTAACCAATCTGAGCCCATTGCGTATTTTTGAGGGACTGGCTTCATACAACCCGGAAACCATCAGACCGTTTTTACAAGGAGGGACAGAGCAGTGTAGAATAAAGGTAAAATATATGAAAAATAATGCAATTTTTAAAAAAACGAAGCATGAACACATGTTACAGTGCACCCAACAAACACAATCAAGCTTTCAAAAGAATGTGTTTTACCACCCCTTTAATGTGTGGTTTTTCCTTCTTGAGCATCAGTGAATGTTTGAACCTTTTTAAGTCCCTCAATTGTCCTCAGTGTGAAAAGATGGATCTCAAAATCAAACAGTCACTGCTGGAGAGGGTTCAAATATGCAAAAGATGCTGGAAAACTGAAGAATTTGCTGGACCTGAAGGATTTTTCTGAAGAACATTGGGCAGTTTAACTGCTCAGGACATACAAGGGACTCAAGAACAACCATCACAAAAAAAGCAAACAGCCGTGGACCATCCAGGTAACGACACATGTTATTAAGAATCAATGGTTCATAAACCTTTTAACTGGGTCATTTTTATAAATTCAGCTTTTTTTGTCCTATGGACTATATGTAAACACCTTTTATGTAAAATATAGTACTAAATAAATATAACATGCATCTCTTGTTTTGTTCAAATTATTCACATTTTCGCAGATTCTGCAAGGAGTTCACATACTTGTTCTTGCCACTGTATGTTTATTTCTGTTCAGTTTCTTTGGTGTAATTCTCCCTGTGCTCGTTTGTGCTCTAGGCCTATGTATGTATGCATATTTGAATGATTGCTGATGGATCATGTGACACTGAAGACTGGAGCGAAGATTCTGAAAATGCAGCTTTACCATCACAGGAATAAATTACAATTTAAAATATATTCAAATAGATCAAATAAATGCAGCCTTGGTAAGCACCAGTAGTTCAGTATGTTCCTTTTATCAGGATCTTTCTATTTTTAAATGTATATCTAAGTAACAGTTGCAAACAAATAGCAGTGTTTCCTGAGAATGACTGACCGCCAGCAGCTCAGAGCTATGATGTGATGACCTCCAGCAACAAAATCAAACCTCAACTTAGACACCAACATAAGACACACCAGCTCAAAGATATACACAAACCTAAACAACAGAGAATACAACCACTAATGCCCTATGGCAAGGATTGATGCCTTCATCATTTAATGCTACAATTCCCAATGAGTATGAATCAAACAAATCCGACCCTGTTTTACTCTCCACCACAACATTATTGACAGAAACTCAATGGTTTGTTACACAGAATCCCATATCAGCTAGCACAGCTAGGCTTTGGACATGTTTATAAAGCAATATCACATCATTCATTATGCTGTACTGTAAGCAGAAAAGGCTCCTGCTGCTCCTCATCCACATCTACACTATTCAATAATGCCACTCATCAGGAGCACTTTCTGAGGGAAATATGATATGAGCTTAGCCAGAGATGAATCGATCAGGCCTTAATGAACACCTGGGTGGACCTCATTTCTACAGAGAATAAGTGAGAGAGAGAGACATATATCCAAATATATTCTGAGAACCTGCATAAAGAACCACATTTGCATTTCTTGAAGGAAATAACGGGCTTGCAAGGCAGCAAACATTAGCAGCTAAGGTTAGGCGGGTCAAAGGTCACGTATCCAAAGATCACTGCCAGTGCTGAAAGCTCTATCGGTTTAAGTCGAAGAGATTTAAAACTAATTTTAGTTTCTTAAAAAGCCAAGAGAGTTTACAGAAACCAAAAATACATAAAACATAAGGCTGAAATTATCTACATAACACCAGATGGAGATTAATGTGAAGTAGAGATTTCAATCCAGTGTTTTCCTAGCAAGCACAGTATTAATAATGGAAAATTTGCTATTAACAGCAAATGAAAACTCGTCTAAGAACTTCAGGAAATGGAGTTTCAGATGAAACAGAGAACTGGAGAATTTAAACTAAAGAAAAAACAAACACTAGAAAGACCAAAGCCTTTGTAACCACTGAAGACTAACTAGATAAATGATTTATGAATACACAGCTTTCTGGAATACTCATATCTGACTGGTCTAATATTTTTGCATAATGATTGTTAAACTATATAACGTATGACTTTTTACTTGTCTGTGCTAGTTTCGTGTCTCTGGTACACCCTACTGTCTCTGTCTTCTCTCTTAATAAAATCATTTTGACTTGAATCAATATTTCATGTCCATTTATTTATTTATCAGCTAAGTAGCTGTGTGTAATAAGTTGGATAATGCACTGTCAGCTGGTCATTATCTCAAAACAAAACTCTTTAGGATGATACAAGGATCACCTCAACACCCATTGGGTTTTTTTTTTTTGTGATAATGGGCGGCTGACTCTACATTATTAAACAAAATTAAATTGCAAATTAAATTAAACAATGTAATATACACCACTCACTGTGCTGGAGGAGACTTTACAGAGTGCTAGACTCTTGCATTGTCAAAACAAGATCTTGACCAAAAATGTAAGCACCTCTTGATGGAAAAAACATTCTGTAAAGTCTACTCCAGCACATACCAAAGACCTTTCAGCAGTCATTACTCCAGTCTACATAATATACTAACATTATAAATAATACAGTAATTTAAAATCTTACTGACCATAATTTTTTTTAAAATGGTAGTATATGTGTCCCATGCTGGCAAAATGTAGCCTAGAAAATTAGACGCACCCTAGTGGCAGCAAATATAATTTGAAGCCAAGGCATTAGGCAACTCTCCGTTGGCTTGCGAGCTGGAAAAAACAAACTCTAGTCAGGCCAATCACATCGTGTATAGAGGCGGTTGGCGGGCTTAACATAATGACGGCAGAGTTGCGGCGGTTCCGCGTGCTACTTGTAAGCGAAGAAGCTGGCGAACCGGCTTTCTTTCTAATCGGCTTTGGCCGCGACTCTGGAAGACTTGGAGTTAAGCTTTTCTTTGATAAAAGAACAAGTAACGGCACTGAAGTCATTCTTAAGAAAGGAAGATGTGTTCAGAGTTTTGCCGACCGGATACGGCAAAAGTTTAATCTATCAACTAGCTCCGCTTCACCTTCTTCTTTGCTCTGGTTGGTTGTAGCGCTATCCTGTTGCGTGCAGAGGGAATTTGAAAGACAACCGTTTATCCCACCCCTCGGATTGAGCCCTGCCACTGGTGTGTTCCCAGACCCAACATCTTGGTGTGGGTCTGGCTTGTCAGGCTAGGCTAAATGAGCAGTCTCTATTAAAAAATCTTCAAAATGTGATTTGTTTGAATCAGACAAAAAATTACTTAGCTACATCTGTGTGAAGTCGATAGAGTCAGTTAAGTCAATTTAGCAAAAAAACGTTTTATGAACATTCCCAAACAAAATCATCTAGCAACCTTAAAATATCTGATAATAACACCACATTTGACACACACCAAGTCAACACCAAATATCTATAGGAAAATATATATATTCA
Organism: Romanogobio albipinnatus; assembly: GCA_023566225.1. Taxonomy (NCBI): domain Eukaryota; kingdom Metazoa; phylum Chordata; class Actinopteri; order Cypriniformes; family Gobionidae; genus Romanogobio; species Romanogobio albipinnatus. The sequence continues at coordinate 19,395,469 of CM042241.1, forward strand.
ACTTTTTTTCCATGATACCACAATTGTTTGATTAACATTAATGACACGTATTAAGAAGACCTACTGTACCGCACAAGTCTAAAATAGTCACACATCAGATGTTTTTCCCCAACAGTTAACCAAATGTTCACTTAAGTTAAGACATGACAGATAATGTTTGTGTGAACACTCTCCAAGATAGATATTTTTAAATACAATAACATGGTTTATGCGTTATCTGAGGAGCCTTTGTGCATGAGCTTCGGATCTGTCATTTCAAGGACAAAGGAAAGGCACTCCTCTCAGAAAACTTACAAATAAAGTTACTTTTAATTGCTATCTGCAGCATTTGGGATCTCTAGACGAGGGCTTAATGAACTACTTTTTGTGAAAACCTCAAAATCTGCCTTTTTCACTTGTTTTGCCTGTAGCTCGAAATTTTCGATGAGCTTTTTGCCAGCATGGGTCACATGGACTGTATATATACTTGCATATTTAAATGGATTTAATGTTATGAGCAGCTATCTTGTCATAACTTTTCCAATAATATTAAGTTGTTTGCAATGTTTTTGCAAACCTTGACTGAGTACATGAGGGACAGAGAGGCTATCCAGGAAAAAGATGAACCTTTGAACATTGTATTTTAGCCATCCCATGGGAAAATACAAGCAGATCCATGATGCAGTGCCTGTCCAAGGACAAGAATAGCGAGCAGGCAGCAGAAATAAGCCTTGTAGCAGCAGCGGCATAAGAGAAAGAGTGCCGACAGAGTCAGTCTGCGGCCCCACACATCAGCTAATTCACACACACCTGCTGGTGAGCGCACAGTCGCTGAACATTGATTCTGGCTCCACCTAGTCATACTCAGTGTACAAATTTGCTATACAGTCAAAATGAAATTACGACACTAGCCCGCTGCGCTGTCAAATTAAAATACTATAAAAGGCAGTGCGTTGTGGGTGACCAGAGCTTCCTGCAGGGTAAAAGCTGTTGCACTGTGGATCTCTGAAATCAGAGGTCTCTCTTGTAAGACATCTGAACTCTCACTGGGACTAACCTGATTAAATAATGGTTTATTTAAAGGAAAAAAAAATGTGTTAGATCAAACTCTGAAGTTTAGGATTCTGTGTTAGCCAATCGGACGGGTCGCGAGGTCAAATCCCAGCTGGAATCGACATTGAATTATACCTCCAAGCGATGACAGAAAAACGTCAGATAGAGAACTTTTCCAGCTTTTTATGTAATCTCTCATGTCCTACTATATGTACTGAAATATCTGAACACGCTCAATAATCATTTTCCACAGAATAGATATATGATACCTGGATGCCAGCCGAACTTAGCCCTGCCCACAACATTTGAGGTCGGGAAGTTTGGTCTGGACTTGATCCGTTGTGTAGCAACTATGCTCCAACCAGAGCTGTTTGGACAGAGCTCGCTGGTCCTTTGTTTTTCATTCCCCACCGGCTCAAGTGCACGCCCATAGCAGTAAACTTGAGGAACGCCCATCAACATACACATGAGGGGAAGCGTCACAACACCACGCTTCAGTCATGCCACAAAAGTGGATCTGTACTGTCGGTTTTGCCGTGTTCATTTCATCAGGTGGAAAGCACTAATTGCTAATGGGGGTGTTTTCAGAGCACCCCTGTTTCACAGTGAAATTATAGTGTCTGTCAGTTAATATAATACAAATAACAAAAACAATTGTCTAAATTATGTTGCATATTCCTCAAAAGTTCTTGTGATGATATCACTAGTTGACAACATAGTACTATATTTTCGGAAATCATAGGCTATGATGGTGCACGTGATGCAACGCTGTCAGAGCCGAAAAAAATCAGATCAAAAACGATTTAATAATATACTGCAAATAGCCTACTAGTTTTTTATGTTTATTTATAATTCATTTAGGCAGACAACAAGGCTACCAAGTACTGCACACAGTGTGCAGCTAATTAATTTAAAGTTTTTTTTCCTAACGTCAGGACTTCAGTCGACCAAGATTTTCTTTGGTTGATTACAGCCCTAGTCATGTCAAGGTAACTCTCATTAGAGTTTTAGTAGACTGTTAGGTTAGGGTTAGGGTTAGTAGAATAAGTTGATTTATTTGCAAAGTTACTTAGACAGTAGATTGTCTGTTGGCGGACCATCAAAATAAAGTGATATTAAGCATTGCAAAGTTACTTATAGTGAAAGTGAAGTGATGTGTGGCGACCCATACTTGGAATTTGTGCTCTGCATTTAACCCATCCAAGTAAACACACACACACACACGCACACAGAGCAGTTCGGTGCCTTGCTCAAGGGTCTCACCTCAGTCGTGATATTGAGGGTGGAGGAAGGTGCTGGTTATTCACTCCCCCCACCGACAATTCCTGCTGGACCTGAGACTCGAACCCACAACCTTCCAGTTACAAGTCCGACTTTCTAACCATTAGGCCACGACTGCTTATGTTAGGCTTACAGTTAGAATGTCTAAAGTGGACTATCAACATAAAGTGTTACCAATAATATTAATTATTGGTATATATTATAATAGGTGCTGGTATATATTATAATATGAAATATGACAATTTCATATTTATTAAGCTACACATTAGAAGCTTGTGCTTGATGCAAAGAACAGAGAAAGTGCATGGAATCAATTATTTAGGTGTCTAATAATGAATTATTTCCCTGTAGTAGTTTGTTTACCAACCTATCAGTCTGCTGATGCCAACAGAAATGGCAAACTGCTATCTTACAGAGTTTATTAAGGAAGCTCTAGATAACGGTAATGTGGTAGGCGCAGTATTTTTAGACCTTAAAAAGTTATTTGATACTGTGAATCATGAAATACTCCTGCATAAATTAAATATGTTTGGTTTTTCTCAGCAGGCAATCAATTGGTTCAGATCATATTTAGAATCTCGAGATCAGTGTGTTAAGATAAATAATTCAAGATCATCTTTACAAAACAATGAGACGGGTCTTCCTCAAGGGTCAATATTAGGTCCACTGTTGTTTTCCTTGTATGTCAATGATTTATGTACAGAAACTAAATGTCAGTTATATGCAGATGACACAGTGATTTGTGGACAGGGACAGCCCGAAGGGCAGGACTTTGTACTGATATGTCTTCCCCTCGAACGCAAAGCGTAGGAACGGTCTGTGTCGAGGAAGGATAGAGACATGAAAGTACACGTCCTTCAGGTCGATCGCTGCAAACCAATCTTGGGGACGGATACATTCGAAGATGCGTTTCTGCGTTAACATTTTGAATGGAAGTCTGTGCAGGGCCCGATTCAAATTGCGCAGATCCAAGATTGGCTGTAACCCACCCCCTTTCTTGGGTACAATGAAGTAGGGGCTGTAGAACCCTGACTTCATATCGACTGGAGGAACCGGCTCGACCGTGTCCTTCGCCAGTAGGACATCGATCTCCGCCCGCAATACATGGGCATCGCTGCTCCGCACTGAGGTGAACAGGATGCCCCTGTATTTGGGGGGCCGGCGCGAACTGAATCACGTAACCGAGTCGGATGGTACGGATGAGCCAGCGAGACAGCCCCGGGAGCTCTAACCAGGCTCCCAGAGACTGAGCAAGCGGGACCAACGTCACCACAGACGTACTCGGGGTGAGGCAGCGAGGTGGAATGTTCAGACTTGACTCGGACGGCCCGGAGGCGACCCGGAGAAGGGTCTGAACATCCCGAGGTGGGGAAGTGTGGGGGAGAGAAGGCCCGGGGGCGTTCTCTAGCCTCACACTTCCCCCTGGCGAGAAGAGGGGAAGACTGGAGTGGCATCCCTGGGCTGCCCATCTCAGGGCCTCTTACCCTTACGCTTTCCTCCAGACTTAGCGGGACCCAGAGCAGGTTGGGCGGCCCCCTTGCGTCCGGTGCCCTGCTTCCCGGGTGGCTGCTTGGGTTTAGCAGGGGCGGAGGTGGACGCAGGAGGTCGCCTTCGGCGGTGAGCAGGAGGAGGCGCTGCAGCCGGTGGCTGCGTGAAGGCAGCAGCGGTCCGCCGGGGCAGGATGTTCTTAATCGCCTCCGTCTGCTTCTGTGCCACCGAGAACTGTTGGGCGAAGCTCTCGATGGCGTCGCCGAAGAGTCCGGCCTGACTGACAGGGGCGTCGAAGAACAGCACTTTGTCGGCTTCGCGCATATCAGCCAGGTTCAGCCACAGGTGGTGTTCCTGGACCACCATAGTGGACGTCGCCCGACCCAGGGAGCGGGCAGCAACTTTCGTCGCCCAGAGGGCGAGGTCCGTCGCTGTCCGCAGTTCCTGCATAACCCCTGGGTCGGCACTACCCTCGTGCATCTCCTTGAGCGCTTTGGCCTGGTAGACCTGCAGGAGCGCCATGGCATGCAGCGATGATGCGGCTTCCCCACAGGCGGCATAAGACTTGCCCAGTAACCCGGACGAGAACTTACACGCCCGGGAGGGGAGACGCGGGTCATTCGCCAGTCGACCGCGGCCCTGGGACACAGTTGCATCACCACGGCGCGCTCGACCAGAGGTATCCCCACATAGCCCTTAGCCGCACCACCGTCGAGGGTAGTGAGGATGGAGGAGTCAGTCGATCGATGGCGGGCGCTGCAGGGCCCCGACCACGACTTTGTGAGCTCCTGATGCACCTCCGAGAACAATGGCACCTGGGCGGGGCGCTGAGAACCAGCACGGGCCACCCCAAGATACCAATCATCCAACCGCGAGGGTTCGAGACACGGTGGAGGGTTCCACTCGAGCCCGACACTCGCGGCGGCCTGGGAGAACATAGCCGTAAGCTCTGGATCCGGCTCGGACAACGCTACCACACCCGGGTCGTGATCTCCAGAACCCATTAGCGAAATCATGTCCTCAGCCGGAGCCCCAAAGGAAACGGCTGGCCCCCCATGAGAAGGACCAGCGCGCTCCTCCGGAGGCTCCACCGGCGCAGCGGAGGGTGGGAGGGGCCCAAGGGGCTTTTGGCCCGTCGGGGAAGCCCTGACCATCACCCTCAGATCTCCACCAAAGGCATCAGCCAAAGTAGCAGCCCTCTGCTTTGCAGCGGGAGGACCACTAGATCGGGGGATGCTCAATGACTTGAATGACATCTTGAAAAAGACGCAGGGTCAAACCGTGTATGCTCTTTTAGGAGTGGAAAAACTGCTCTTTTATAGTGCTGAAGCACTCAGGGAGATGGCCGCGGCTCCCCGCGGTCCGATAGTGCAAGCCCGCGGGTGAGCACTCAAAAGGAAACGCCCAACGAACCAACACAGGAACTCTTTTGTTTCTGCAGCCACTCGCTGATTCGCGCTGTCACGCCAACACCAGAAGAACAGCTTCTCCAGACTCGTCTCACGAACACTCTTCTCAGTAGAAAACAGTCTTGTGCAGTAAACAACAAAACCATCGGCTCCGAAGTTGAAAGCGGTATGCATTGTTCACTTCCGTGTTTTATACCCGCGCTGGGGGGCGGTGCGTGAACCGCATGCCAATGTTTATTGGCTCGTTTCTATACACTCGAAGTAGATTGGTCTCTGAAAATAGATCCCAATTCTGAAAGGAAACTTGAATTGTTTTTATTTGATTAGGCCGTATATACCCCTAAAGGCAGCTAAGTTATACATGCATGCAATGATCTTTTCACATTTATCTTATTGTGTGACTGTCTGGAGTCAGGTTTCTCAAACAACTATCAAACCGGTTACATCTCTATATAAACAAACGCTAAAAATCTTGGACAAGAAACCAGTTAGATGGCATCACTGTAATATTTTACAAAAGTATAATCTGCTTAGCTTTGAAAATTTTATAAATTTGTCTCTTATTAAAATGTTTTTTAAATGTATAAACAATCTTGCTCCAGATATCATATGCCAATTAGTAACAAAACAACATAGTAAGGGGATGACCACAAGAGGTGCATCCAATCGGAATTGCAAAGTACCGAAGAGGAAAACTAAATTTGCACAATCCACATTTTCGGTTCAAGGTACACTGCTTTGGAACAGCCTGCCAGCTGAACTAAAAGTGCAAACTGAGTTAAACATCTTTCAAACAAATATAAAAAAGTGGTTCAAACAAAAGCATGTTTGTGAACATTGATGGTTATACATAGTCTTTTATTTTATCATTGTTTTTTATACATACATTTTTTGTTGCTTGTGCGATTGGTTTTATTGTTGTTAAAAAAGCCTAACCAGGGACTGGGGCTGCAAATTAGCCTTTGGCTAGAAGCCTATATGTGGAGCATCGGCTGCTTGAAATTGTAGCAATGTCTTTTCTGCATTGTCCCTGTCAAATAAACTAATAAATAAATAAATGAACAAATTTGCTCAACTGAATCAGGTAATTATAGAAAATATTTTATGTAAAATTGGAATATATGCATTTTGTAGTAATAATTTACCAAAACCCTGTTGAAAAAAAGTAATATTTCTTACTGTTAGGTCTACATCAATGTTTTATCAATTTATTCCAGACAGTAACAGTGTTATTTTAGTATAATGAATATAATTTTATAGTATTTATCAAGATTTGAATTTTTTAAATCATATATATATATATATATATATATATATATATAATTTTTTTTTTTATTATACATTTTTTAATTTTTGTATTATTAAGTTTTAGTATTTTTTATGCGTTTTGTCCTTTCATTAAATTTGTTTAATATTTATATATTAATTTCCATTTAAGTTTTAGTAACTTTGGCACTTCAAATTAAAGGGTTAGTTCACCCAAAAATGAAAATCCAATGTAAACAGCGTAGGAGACTGACACAGAAGACACGAAATTGTTGAATAAAGGTTTTTTTTTTTTTTTTTTTTTGTGCACAAAAAGTATTCTTGTCGCTTCATAAAATGAAGGTTGAACCACTGTAGTCACATATTTTAAAGGGTTAGTTCACCCCAAAATGAAAATAATGCCATTTATTACCCACCCTCATGCCGTTCCACACCCGTAAGACCTCTGTTCATCTTTGGAACACAAATTAAGATATTTTTGTTGAAATATGATGGCTCAGTGAGGCCTGCATAGCCAGCAATGACATTTCCTGTCTCAAGATCCATTAATCTACTAAAAACATTTAAATCAGTTCATGTGAGTACAGTAGTTCAATATTAATATTATAAAGCGACGAGAATATTTTTGGTGTGCCAAAAAAACTAAATTATCAGGAAATTTTCATTTTGGGGTGAACTAATCCTTTAATTTGTGTTCTAAAGATGAATGAAGGTCTTACGTGTTTGGAACGACATGACGGTGAGTAACTAATGACAGAATTTTCAATTCTGGGTGAACTAACCCTTTAACGTTTTTCATCTAAAATGTATATTTCATTTTATTTTATTTCAGCTTTGTTTAAATGATCAAAAAGATAAAATTATACAGTATTGTTTACAATAGTTTGCAATAACAAAACAAGATACAACCAATTGCTGTCTTGACAAATGCAGAAACCGTCCTTTTGGGGGCGTAAATCTGTTTGGGCCCCCCAAATATTGCAGTTTACATTTTAATTTAACCAGTTAAGATTAAGCACAGCCTGACGTATGAACCAAACAAATAAACAAACAAACAAAAACAGCTAGAGTTTGTTGTTGGAGTCAGTGTGATGAACGCGCCTGACATCTGCAGCGGATGCAGAGAGAGTCTGGCTGTACTTGTGCTGATGTTTCCTCACTGTGGATGGTGACGGAGGGACAGAAAGTTCTTCAGGCTGTAACAATAAGCACACACATAATGCTGTGAGATATACATATCATGATATCATATCAAAACAACATAAAACTTATAAACTTGGTTAATATAATATTATTGCGTTATGCTTTAGAGTACAAACGTTGCAATAATTTTGAAAACCTCACCACCTTCACACAGTAATATGAGTTTTCAAAACAATATTTTTGGATTATCTTTCCTTTTATTACTCCTATAGTCGATAGACACATAACACACACAAGGAAAACAACTAAACATTAGCTGAAAGAAAAGTATGAGGTGCTCATGAACAAGAATAAAGCATTTCTGTGACACAAAATCACAGATGCGCATCTGTAAATGATCAGAGCATGCAGTAAAATGACAACAAAAGGCTTGTTTGTACAAGTTAATGTGTTATGAGTGTCTGACGGCGTTGCTTCATACCTGCCTGTGTTTCTCTCAGGAAACAATTACTGGTCATATATCTCACACACACACACACACACACACACACACACACACACACACACACACACACACACACACACACACACACACACACACACACACACACACACACACACACACACACACACACACACACACACACACACACACACACACACACACACACACACACACACACACACACACAGCAGAGGGACAGAGATGTGTGAACAACATATGCACAAACAAATCACAAACCCTTAAGCATTCCACTCACAGTAATTGTGATTTAGCCAAGACACGCAACAGAACCCAAACCTAAAAAAATGTCTATAAACTGCTTAAAGCTTCTGGATTCAGTCAGATTGATTGAATTGAATGTGTTTGTGGACTGACGCTGCATTTAAAACTTCCATTTCAATTTCCTAAAAGCTGTGTTATGGTTATGGATAATAATACATCAATACAAACACCCACCCATTCATCCATCCATCCATCCAAAACGAATTGTCTTTAGGGTCACGAAGATCGTGAAGCCACATTTTGAAATCTTAAATTTTATTTTTTTTTGTCTCGAGTTGATTCAAAATGTGTACTGCAAAAAATTAAAATTCAGGGAAAATATAGTTAAAAAATGTTTTTTTTTTCCCTCACAATGTAGCATGGACTGGAGTGCTTTGGGTTTTTATTATGTTTTTATAAAAGTAAAAAAATTAATAATTATATGAACTGAATGTGTTTGTGGTTTGTCACTATGTTAACGACTACTAGCTCAAAAAGCAGCTAACTAAAACGTCTCGGTTACGTATGGTAACCCTCGTTCCCTGAAGGAACGGGAACGGAGGCGTACGTCACCGACGAATTGGAATCACTTCAGGGAGCCCCTATCAGCTTCGAGATATAGAGAACAGGCCAATGGGCCATTGGCGTGCGAGATTTGCATCTCGCGCTCCGCCCCGCACTGTGAGTATAAACAGGAAGCGAGAGCAGCGCACTATTGTTTTTCACTGAGGAGCCGAACTAGTGACTCGGCCATGCAGTGATGATACAGCAACTGTGGCGACGGGACGTACGTCTCCACTCCCTCCTTCAGGGAACGAGGGTTACCATACGTAACCGAGATGTTCCCTTTCAGTAGGTCACGTTCGACGTACGTCGGACGTCACCGACGAATTGGGATCCCTTTGGAAAATGCCACAGTTACTACCACTTCCAGCGCCCAGCGAAGAGCCCCTCAGACCCTGTCTGCTCCGGGCGGGAAAACTCATGCAGGGAGAGTCACACTGCTGTTCCGCAAGACCCACTCAGCAGACTATTGGATAACGCTGGGAAAGCATGCCCGGGAGGCCCGCTGCGGAAGCCACATCATGCCCAGAGGGAGTTACCATGTGGAGAATACACGTATGGACTGGCCTTGGGCAGTGCAACATACGGAAGTCCCAGGGGTGGCCCCGGCCCTTATAGGTGGAGGAACAACACCTTACTGAGACGGCAGAGGAAACTCTGTCGAGGGAAAGACATGGGCTCGCCGTACCGTGGAAGAATACACAGGAATGAAAGCACTGAACTGATAGAGCATCTCCAGGGGTCTTTTCGGTGAGAAGAACACCAATCGACGAACAGGTTCCACTTTAACGCATAGAGGCGCCTCGTAAAGGGAGCTCTAGCAGAAGTGATGGTGTTTACCACATTCTGTGGTAGGCCACCTAGAACTTCCGCGTCCCATCCAGTGACCAAACATAGAGTTTCCAGAGGTCCGGACGCGGGTGCCATAGGGTGCCCCGTCTCTGAGTCAGGAGGTCCTTCCTCAGAGAAATGGGCCAAGGAGGTGCTGTCGCGAGGAGCACTAGTTCATGGAACCAAGTCCGGTTGGGCAATACAGCGACCAACAGGACTTGCTCCTCGTCCTCCCTGACGTTGCACAGTGTCTGTGCAAGAAGGCTCGCTGGGGGGAAACGCATATTTGCCTAGGTTCTGGGGCCAGCTGAGTGCCAGGGCATCCGAGCCGAGGGTCCCCCCGGTCAAGGAATAAAACAACTGGCAATGAGTCGTGTCCGGGGCGGCAAACAGGTCTACCTGTGCGGTCCCAAGAGTCCCAGGCAGATCAGCTGGACCACCTGGGGATGGAGTCTCCACTCTCCCGGGTCGTGAGAGCTCGTCGGCTGCATGATTGATCAGGCCCGGAATCTGAATGGCATGAAGCAAACTCAGATAAGATAAAATCCTTTTATTTTTAATATTTAAAAATGGTTGTGTGCTGCTGTGCGTCCATGTGTGTGTAATAAGCAGAGTATAGACGTGAGGTGCACCCGCCTATAGGTGCACATTACTAACGTGCCCTTTAAATAACACAAAAGTAATGCGCTATTGACTTTAGATCAGGTTTTTGTTAGTCTATGGTGCAGTCGATTTTAGTTGCCTCAAAATAGCAACAGGCCAACAATGCGCTTGAACACACCTTGTTTTCAGACCATCACGCCAATGGGCGAACAGATGGGCAAATGATAACTGCGTTGGGCTGAAACTAGCGCCGGGTGTATGATAGGGCCCATTGTGTTCAAACCCACAAAACCATGACACATGAAATAAAATGCATAGAAATAAACAAACATATGCTATATTTATAACGGCATTCGTTCCACATCCATACTTGAGCAAATTCCAATAGTTCTATTTTTTCCCATAAGTGTGACATCAACAGGAACTACATTTTCACACATGCATATACACACACTCACAGACAAAGGGAAAATAAACAAGAAACAACAGGGGAATAGAGGAAAAGAATGTGAGAGAATAAAAACTGTGAGTCTTGCCTCCTTATGAAAGAACTAAACAAACTCCAACCACCTCTGACAGCTTTCCACAACGATTACACAACAAACAAAAAAGATACAAGACGTGTCTCTCTATTTAAACCTAATCCACTCATGCAATACTTTCACACACACAGCACATCTCCCCCCGAAAGATGCGATGTATGAAAGCCTGCCTCCAACTGTTAGCCTGACCAAAGCAGAGATTGTGGAAAACAGCAGTTCTGTGGGAGATACAGCAGGGTAGGGCAACCACTGCACTGCTGTAGTAACTCTCAATCTGTTGAATGCACTCAAACCATTACATTCATATATTTGCATAGGAAAGATAATGTACTGTGCTACTGTCACAAAATAAACACACATTTGATGCAGGGCAGGAGATAAATGTTAACTCATAAACACACATTAATTACAATAACATTTATCAGTACATTTACACTTACAAGATGCTTTCATCCAAAGCAACTTACAGTGCCTTCACGGTGCATTTTATCATGATTGGTTTCCTGGAAATTAAACTTGTGGCTTTGGCATCACTAGCACCAGTTGAGTTACAGGAACAGTTACAATTATGCATTTAGCAGACATTTTATCCACTGAGACTTGCAATGTGTTTGTGTGCGTGTGTGTTCAGCATCATGCTCATACGTTTACTTTGTTGTCAAAGTAAAATCTGATGTAAATGCATAAAAAAAACACACAAAAAAACACGATCCTCCCACATTATCCTGTGATTCATGTGCACTCATTCTGCAAACAAAATGTTCTTTCAAAATGTTCATTTCAGAGAATCACAAAATGGGTAGTTCTTGTCCCGGATGCTAATTGGTCGATGTGCCATGCTAAAATGCACAATATTCACCAACTTCTAATGTTAGCACTGGTAATGTTTACAAGAATGCTCTAATGCTGTAATGTGTCTTTAATATTTTTGTTATAAAATAATTTTATTTTTGTTAACTTTTATACAAATAATAAAGCACTTGAGACCACACTGTATTGTGAATATAGTGAAATTTTAATTACTTACATCACATTCTAGACTGAAAAAAAACAACACATTTCATACAAATATTAAAGCTGCACTATGTAACTTTTCCGTCCACTAGAGGTCGCCTATTCAAAACAAAGGTTTGAGCGCAGAATCTTGGGACATGTGGTCTTCACCTCACAGTCGGTGGAAAAGAATCGCGATTGTTAATAATACGAACGCAACACAAGCCTTGCAGCGGGACCTTTATTATGGCATATTCGCTGGTGGGACTCTTATTATGCCACAGTTGCCGGGGCCATTTCCACTTTTCCACTTTTTCTCTAGCTCTGTTTATTATATTACATACATCTGAGTGTACATAATTGTGTAACCACATAATTGTACTAGACATGTGTGAAATGATTGTGTGAAAAAAAAAGAAATACTCTGAACCCCAAAGTGGATTCTGAGAATGTCAAAAAGTGTTAGTTGTGCCCCCCTCCCCTAAAGTAAGGAGCAAACAAAAGCATCATGAGAGACAGGTGTTAAACTACCTCATGTCTCAAAGCATATAACATTACAATAATAATGAACACAAACAACGTAAATAGCACTGACCTGTACCATCTTTCATATTGATACAGTACATTATGCCTTATTTTTACGGACTAGTTGTTATCACACATGGTTTAAAACTTTCCACACATGCCAACATGCCAACATTACTGTTTAATAGCTGTTATATCAACACTATATAGAGAAAAACTTGCACCAAAATTAAAAAAATCTTTGGAAGATGACACTGAACATTTATTTAGCCATAGCAAAAGTACATTTCTTACTGAAGTTAATGTTTCATCTCTGTTTAAATACCAATTGTGCAGGTGGGGCATGTTGTAACACTGTTACAATGAGCCCCTATTAGAACTATGCTATTCTATTCTATACTTTTATGCATTCTATTGAGAAGCCAAGAGAAAAAAGTGAATAAAGACGAGTCAATGTTCAGAAATTATTCTTTTTAATTAATGTGTTTTGCAGTGTTTGTTGCCAAACTCAAGAATTAGTTTATTTTTAATTATTAGAAAATTGCATTATTTTATATGAAAAAGTTGATAATTTTCTTTTATTGCAAACATTTTAAAGGATTAGTTCACTTCAAAATGAAAATGTCCTGATAATTTTCCTTTAAAATTTATTCCCATGTCTTTCTTTCAGTCAAAAGAAATTACGTTTTTTGAGGAAAACATTTCAGGATTTTTCTTCACATAATGCATTTAAATAGCAACTAACAGGTTGATTGTCATGCGATGATTCAATTTTCAACCAACGCGTGATGTAGGGGGAAGTACCGACCCAGTGCCGAAAAACTGCATCTCATGTTCTCCTCCAACTTTAAAATTGTCTGACATTGTTCTTTTAACTTTTATTTTTGTAAAGGGCGTTTGATTTAGTCTTTGCACGTTTGTTTCAACACTATGAAAGAATATGATGTTGGGCCCCCTACTGCACCAACCTAGCTATCCAAAATCTTTGTCTGCAATTTAATAATACTGACCAATTAAGCTCCACTCGCTCATCCCAGAATGTCCTAATTGGCTGATGAAACATTGATTAAAATAAAGATACAATGTATACAAAACAAAATGTACTTTAAAGAAAGGCTTTCTACAAAACAAAACTTAATGAAGTGGTCACAATCATGTCTGTCTGACCCACTCCTGGCATTGCGCATCTTATGATGTGTCCTTTCTCACTCATGCTGATCACTTTTCACAGTCAACATAGATAGACATACAAAATAACATTAAAATATTTAAACATAAATATAAAACTAAATACCTTTTCTTAATGGCTACAACAAGTATTGTAGCCTCCAGTACAGAGATATTTTGTGTCGGAGTGGGATTTGAGCAAATGTCGTTTTACCTGTCAGCATGAGCGCCTCGTGAGTGAAGCGTTTTGCTGGATTTTCCCGGAAATGCAAAAATAAGCCATCATTTTGTTGTATTTGTAACTCTTTGGTAGATTATACATTTATAATTTCTATAACATTACTACTAGTACTGTTACTACTAATAAAACCAATCTCTGGGGGCCCCAAAGTGTGTGGGCCCTTAGAATTGTCCTAACTTTCCCCCCATTAGCGACACCCCTTAAGTTGGTACTTCCACCTATGTTACACGTGACCTTTCCGACATGATGACGGCATACGCAGTGAAGAAGAACAACACAGAAGTTGAGCATTCGTGGTTAAAAAGTATATAAATGTTTATTATTTTTAGAAAATGGCAGATTCCTCGGCTGTGATCGTGCAGAGTGTCTGAAGCCCTTTGAAACTGCATTGATTTGGACCTTCAACCCGTTGGTTGCAATTGAAAACCAGTATGTGAAGAAAAATCCTGGAATGTTTTCCTCAAAAAACATTCTTCGACTGAAGAAAGAAAGACATGAGCATCTTTGATGAGATGGGGTGAGTAAATTATCAGGAAATGTTAATTTTGAAGTGAACTAATCCTTCCTAAAGCTTTCATATGGTCGTGTTACAATGTGCCCCTCACATGTTACAATGTACCCTGCCTATGGGGCATGTTGTCACATTTCACTTCCAATCTTTTGGGGTATATCAAGAAAAAAGTATACACTATATTAATGAAACAAAACCACATAATTGTACTAGACATGTGTGAAATGATTGTGTGAAAAAAAAAGAAATACTCTGAACCCCAAAGTGGATTCTGAGAATGTCAAAAAGTGTTAGTTGTGCCCCGCTCTCCCCTAAAGTAAGGAGCAAACAAAAGCATCATGAGAGACAGGTGTTAAAGGTCCCGTTCTTCGTGATCCCATTGTTCAAACTTTAGTTAGTGTGTAATGTTGCTGTTAGAGCATAAATAATACCTGTACAATTATAAAGCTCAAAGTTCAATGCCAAGCGAGATATTTTATTTAACAGAAGTTCCCTTTCAAAGCGTACAGCGAACGGCTGGCTTGGACTACATCCTGGTACTTCCTTCATAAATGACGTCAGAAGAACAGTAGAACAGACTAACCTCCGTCCACAAGAATACGTGGAAAAAGGGGGCGTGGTCTTGTTGCTGTCCCACGTGGAGAAGAGGACGGTCGCGTGGAGAAAAGGAAGTGGTGCGTTTGAGTGTGTTTGTCGCCATGTCGTCGAGACGCTGTTATTTTCATCCCGGAGTCAAATCACCTTTGTTTGGCTTTCCCAGGGACGCTGTAGAGATCATTAAACGCATATATCTCCCGTTAAGTGGCGTGACCTTTCCACATGCGCTAAGCTGCTGTCGAATCACAACACAGGAACCGCTGGCACAATCAGAACTCGTTACGTATTTCTGAAGGAGGGACTTCATAGAATAAAGGAAGTCATCAGCCGTTTTCAGGACAGTGAATACAGCGGTATACAGATAAGTAAATTGTGTTAAAAATACAGTTTTTTTTTTACTCGCGAAACATGAACACATGTTATATTGCACACTGTAAACACAATCAAAGCTTCAAAAAAACACGAAGAACGGGACCTTTAAACTACCTCTTGTCTCAAAGCACATAACATTACAATAATAATGAACGCAAACAACTTAAAGAGCACTGACCTGTACCATCTGACTGCTGCAGAAAATAATTTTGGCGTTGATAGTGTTGCCATTGAAACACATAAATTCGAGTCACGATCTGCTCCGAGTATAATGTCACCAGTTTCCATCTCTTCCAAATCTCAGTAGTTATGGCGTGAATGCAGCATAAGCTTGATGTTTTGGTTCAGAAGGAACTGTAAAAGGTGGCTGCTGTTTCGGTCGCTGTGCTCGGTGACTGACGTCTGTCTAACTCTGCATAGCATGAAATGTGCTGGTGTAATGATGCTGAAAAGTCAGCATTGCCATCACAGAAATAATACAATTTTACAATATATTAAAATAGAAAATAGTCATATAATTTAAAATGAAAAATTAAATTGACATTTTTTACTTTTAAAATGATAAAGATATTGCACAAAATGTTTAATGTTCTTAATCAAATGCAGCATTGTATGAGTCATGTGATGCGTTTTCATGTTTTCCTTTTTCTTTAGTGTGTTATTGTAGCTGTTGGTGCATGTAGCTATACGATCTGCAGAGTTACAAAGCTCAAAGTATCCCACAAAAAGATTCTAAAAGATAGATCCAGCTCCAGGCCAAGCTAAAACACCTCGATTGAATTCTCCCTCACTGAGCTACATCACTTGGTGGAAATATTTACATAATGCCACCCAAATGCATATGCAAAGAAAGAAGGCGTGGCTTCAGTTATCATAGTAGTGTTGTCGTGAGACGCTGTGTGTTTCTATGTGAAAGCTAAAACACCCTATTATCTGTCTTTAGTTGCTTTGGAGGCTGAAGTTCGCAATTACGGTAAGGGGTGTTCATAGACTGTAAAAAAATATGGACGTAGTGTCCGTGACGTCACCCATAGGTTTCTGAAGAGAGTTTTTGAAGCCTTAAAGTCGGCCATTGCCATCTTGGCAGCACGTCACTCCCGGATAACTGAAAATGGGCAAAGAGGCGAGATGTGGGAAGAGGGTGAAGGGAAAAATTAGCCGTATAGACCAAAACCACAATTTGTACCAGGCTGTAAACATGTTTTTGTTTTTTTCTGCTGTCAAGTTGGGCATTTTAACATGGAGCTCAATGAGAGTCTCTAGCGGACAGTCGATGAACTGCAGTTTAAGTCACTTCCGTATTGGCTTCAAGAGAATCTAGGGGAGGTTGCCGCTTGGGGGTGTTACATTTCCATCACACCCTTGAGGTGTTCGGCCAATCACAACGCACTGGGTCAGCTGGCCAATCAGAGCATACTGTGCTTTTGGGAGGGAGGGGCTTTGTCCATATAATGGCAGTGAATAGCGACAAGCATCAAGCTTTTTAAAAAAGACGCAAGTATCACAGAATGTTCCCATGTGACGTGCCGTATATATTCCAACTATTCTGGGAATATACGATTGGGTTTAGTGAAAAACAAACCAAAATTGACTGTTTTATTTAACACAATTCTTGACCTCAGCTGTTGGTCTTCCGTGCACGGCTGCATTATTGAGACACAGTGCCGCAGTTCTCTCCATCTCACCCAGAAAACAAAAACATAAAATACAAAAGTTGTGAGAAATCAAGATGAACAAAAAGATGACGACTTAGCATTTTGGAGCAGAAAATTACCCTCCATAAAATGTTGCACCTAAGTAGAAAGCTAGCATTTGACCTCACCAAAATGACTGGAATAGCTAATCTCATTAATTAGGGTATCCACATCCTTTTGGCCATATAGTGTATTTTTATCCAGCTTCATCCAAGTGTCTATTATCGCATGGATTGTTTTACACATTTTCAGAAAGCTAACCCTAACACACATTTACAGATGAATACTTTCAAGTCAATCTTATAACGACAATATCATTTAGACTCCACCAATCAACAAAACACAGCCTTCTGTGCGCGTTTACTGTAGCCTGAAGTAGATTTCTTAAGTAAATTAATTTTCCCACATGTCAAATGAAGTTCTGCCCTAAGCCAAAGCAGACGCATGAGTTATTGCCTTGGGCTTGCCAAACAAAAAACAACACAACACGCTAGAAGTCATTCTGTGAGTGAGATCTCTGCAGGCCAATCAGAGATGACTGTATCAGTGAAGACTCATGGGTAATGACTGCTGGGGTACTTCCACTTGCCCTGTCATTTATTTAGCCTCCTTTTATTTCCCGTCCCTCTGACCTCACACCAAAACCTCTGCAGGGTCTGTGCTGCTGGAGAGAGAGAGCGCAATGGTGAAAGAGACTGAGAGAGAGAATGAGGGTGTAAATAAACGAGTGGAGCACCTCATATTGCTCATTAGTGGTTAGCCAGAAGTAAGTTGCTGTGTCAGGTTAGGACAGGACTGTCTCATTAGGGATACACAGCCAGGCCAATGACTGAGAGAGAGCGAGAGAGAGCAAGGACAAACAATTTAAACCTCCCAGAGGGTGTGAGAGAGAGAGAAAGAGGTAACAAGGACAAAGAATTTAAACCCCCCAAAGGGAGGGAGAGAGAGAGAGAGAGAGAGAGAGAGAGAGAGAGAGAGAGAGAGAGAGAGAGAGAGAGAGAGAGAGAGAGAGAGAGAGAGAGAGAGAGAGAGAGAGAGAGAGAGAGAGAGAGAGAGAGAGAGAGAGAGAGAGAGAGAGAGAGACCCTTCACCTTTGTAATTATTATGCCAATAAACAAGTTCTCATTTAGGGGAGGCACAAGTGTGTTATGTTTTTGTTGCTGCATACTTGCTTGGGTTATTATTTGTGTATTGCATCATACCAAAAGCTAATGTTTCTCTCTTTGTGCTTTTGTACTAAATACTTAAAAAATTATGTGTATATATCTGTATATTATATTATAGTATCTTACATTATATTATATTAAACAGAGAATCCTATATGTGTGTGTTTATGCATTTTAAACCTTAACTTGAGAATGAGAAAGAAAAATCCCATAATGTAAATGTGGTTTCAGACTTTTGGAGCACACTGTACATCCAGCTGGTGACAGCATTACGTGTTACAATATTCTAGGCACCGAAGCGACAGCGGGCCTCTGATCCGATTTATGGAACTTAATTTGTCGCCTGAGGTCAACCTTGTTAGGGGAACTGATTTGACCGTCGCACCAGAAGGCTAGGAGTCCTCCTGATAGGCCAGATGCTCTCTCTTCCCTCACAATGTCCCTGTAAACCAAACCCTAAGCCCTTTATCTTCACCTCAAAACATTTATACTGACCCATGCCCCTCAGAACAGGATATCAGGGTCATGATTCTAAAACAACCTCAAAACACAGATACGCACCCAAAACAAACAACCACACAGGAATGTTCCGGGGTTAAACACAGGTTAATCTCTATCGAATCTGTGGCGTGGCGTCTTGTCGACTATTATAGTCAATAAATACCTGTGTGCAAAAACAAAACATTTACAGTAACACAATTACAGTGGAAGACTGGTAAGGCATTATCCAGGGTTTAGTAGAAAAATGCAGCTTTTATTTTTGCTAAAACAGTCGTATTTGTTATTTTGTACAACATTTTTTTTATTTGGGGTGCTTGTGTCATATAAAATGTCCTTTTAGCAGTACAACTACAGTTCTAGGCTAATGAACTTAATCCTAGTACTCTGCCAAGTTACATTGTTTATTTGTTCATGACACAAGTTGAAAAAAAGGATACTTTTCCATATACAGTACATCCGGAAAGTATTCACAGCGCTTTACTTTTCCCACATTTTGTTATGTTACAGCCTCATTCCAAAATGGATTAAGTTAATTATTTTCTCATTTTTTAAAGAAAGTCTTTTAAAGAAAGATTGAGCATATTAAAAAAGTATGCAATAAAACATTCAGGCCACTATTCTAGCAGCTTCCACAAAAAGTAACAAAATCCAAACAATAACTACTCTCTCAGACAATCAATTATTACTCACTATCAGTATTGTGATAACAAGCTTTAAAAAACACACTTAAGTCAGATAATTACACAAAACTATATTACAGCAAATGTTTAAAGCCTCATGCTTTTGTTAGAGGGTATAAAAGTTTGTTCTGAAAGGTGCAATACAAAGATAAACCAATACATTTTTAAAAAAAGGCGTGCACAAAGTATGCCTTTTTGTGGCAAAAAATATGCCAAACAAACAAGCAAAACACATTCTTGATACATTATTTTGCATTCAATGTCATTTCAAATAACTTAAAGGGGTACTTCCAATAAAACTTGGCTGCCTAAACCTGATCGGTGCTACCTGACTAGTGGAAACAGAGAAAAAAAAGCTGTTGCCTTTCGCCAAATAGGTAGGAAAACTTCAACACCCATAATGCACTGGGTATGTTTGCCGTCCAAGGCCACTCCACCAGTTAGTTATGGAAAAGCTTACTGGAGTCAAATAGAGCCTTGCTTTAGTAAGAAATACTCCTTAGCAAACTTTTATTCATAGTGGTGTTGACTATCATTCCCAGGTGCATGAAATTTGCTGCAGCCGAAAAAAAACGCGTTGGTGGACACACAGCCTTACAATAACTGTTCTGTTAATAACCCTCTGTCAAACCAACTGTCAGTTGGCAGTGATACAAAAATACGGAAGTGCAATCTGTAGTTTTCACGAAATGTTTTATTTACAAGTTTCGGGAGGAGCATGTTCAGATAATTGACACAAGTGGAGAGCACTCAGCTAATCAACAATAAGAAGCAGTCTTACCTCTGTTCATTGACAGTCTACCAGCATCCCTCCACCACCCCTTCTCCACACTTTTAGTTCCAACCATTTACATACACAGGGGGTACTCTGGGTTTGGTCCAAATTACGAGCTCGAAGCCCTCCCCCCGGACAGCACACCAAATACGCATTTAAATTTACTCTCCATAAATTATATGCAAGTGTGAACTTGTGAAAGCCCTAGAACTCCCAAAAGTCTTTTGCTGACAATTAAACGTGAATTTCTCGGTCCAAGTAATAACGGAGAACGAGCAAACATTGTTAATTATATTACCGACATTGTAACAATACAAAGTGGGTTGAAAATCGTTGAAGTTACACTATAATGTTAATGTTAACAGATCTACAGATGGGTGGTCTAAATGCATGCACACAAAAAAAAATATTCTAGCTGTTTGCTCAGTCTATTTAAGGGTGTGTTCACACTTGTCATGTTTGGTTTGAAAACGAACCCTGGTGCGATTGCTCGGCTAGTGCAGTTCTATGTGAACGCTGCCATACGAACCCTGGTGTACACCAAACAAGCGCTTCCAAACAAACTCTGGTGCGGTTCGTATTTAGTATTTTACTTAATTGTCATTTACACTCAATTGTATTACGTTAAATTAAATTAAATTAGTAAAATGTTAAGTTAACATATACCATTTGTATACCATTTGTTTACCATTTGGCTCTAGGCTTAAACAGCCTGTTATGCAGCTGGATCCTGGACTTCCTGTCAAACAGACGCCAGGTGGTCAGAATGGGCAGTAACATCTCCTCATCACTGACTCTCAACACTGGAGCCCCTCAGGGCTGCGTTCTCAGCCCACTCCTGTACTCTTTGTACACACATGACTGTGTGGCAACCCACAGCTCCAACACCATCATCAAGTTTGCTGACGATACGACGGTGGTAGGTCTTATCACCGACAATGATGAAACGGCCTACAGAGAGGAGGTGCACACTCTGACACGGTGGTGTCAGGAGCACAACCTCTCCCTCAACGTCAGCAAGACCAAGGAGCTGGTGGTCGACTTCAGGAGGAATGAGAGAGAACACCGCCCCATCACCATCGATGGAGCACCGGTGGAGAGAGTCAGCAGCTTCAAGTTCCTCGGTGTCCACATCACAGAGGAACTCTCATGGTCCGTCCACACTGAGGCCGTTGTGAAGAAAGCTCATCAGCGCCTTT
Source organism: Romanogobio albipinnatus (assembly GCA_023566225.1). NCBI lineage: Eukaryota > Metazoa > Chordata > Actinopteri > Cypriniformes > Gobionidae > Romanogobio > Romanogobio albipinnatus. Next base: position 19,416,815 of record CM042241.1, read on the forward strand.
TCTTCCTGCGACGGCTGAGGAGGTTTGGAATGAACCGCCACATCCTCACACGCTTCTACACCTGCACCATAGAGAGTCTGCTGACTGGCTGCATCACCACCTGGTACGGCAACAGTACCGCCCGCAGCCGCAAGGCCCTGCAAAGGGTAGTGCGCACGACCAGCTGCATCATCGGAGGTGAGCTTCCCTCCCTCCAGGACATTTACGCCAGGCGGTGTGTGAAGAGAGCTCAGAGGATCTTCAGAGACTCTAGCCACCCGAACCATGGGCTGCTCTCACTGCTCCCATCAGGCAGACGGTACCGCAGCATCAGAACACGCACCAGCCGACTCCAGAACAGCTTCTTCCCACAAGCAATCAGACTACTTAACTCTTGATCCATCAGGATCATAACACACACTGGACAGAATATCACTCCGCACAACCCACTGTAGATACACACACATTATATACACATTTATTTATCATACAGCATCTATTGCACTTTGGATTTCAATTTTTCAATCTGTGAATAATATTTTATACTATACATTGTATATTATTATTACTATTATAGCGTAATGTATATTGTTTAGTGTATGTTTAGTGTATATTGTTTAAAGTATATGTATATTGTAAGTATGTGTATATTGTTTAAAGCTGTGAGAACTAAACTCACATTGTGTAAATTATTTATTGTTTATTGTAGAGTTTACTGTGCTGTGAGTAATTGTGTGCGCATCAGATGTGTAATCTGATGCTGCTTTAAATGTTGTACATGTCATGTCATGACTGCTATGTTGCTCGGAACTGCACCTAAGAATTTCACCTACTGTTGCACTTGTGCATATGTAGAGTGACAAATAAAGTGATTTGATTTTGATTTGATTTTGATTTGTGTTGGGACTACATGATTAATTTCTATTGCATTGACTGAAACTGGATCAGGACAGTAAATGTTGAAATGATGTGCTGTTTACATTTTAAGATTTATATCAACTTATTTAGAAATTAAATAAGCTCTTCCTGAAAATATCATGCATTATTGATACAACAAAATAGGGACATGTATGTGTGCACGACAGCTACTCAAAACTTAACCACAAGCTCAACTCTTCACCACAACATTTTTATATTCTACAAATACTTTGAAATGTTCAAAATAACTAAACATTAAACACTTCTAACAGGTCGTTCCATATTCTTAAAAACACAGAAAACTTGCGCAACTCTGCATAAGGGCACCCATCTGAAAAGCAACAGCACAGGTCGGATCAATAAGAGTGAATTATGTTCAGGAAACATTCACAGAATACATCAAATGAAACAGGTGTGATCACATTTAATTTGGAAGAATTTTACTCATCAGTGCAATTAACCCAGTTTAAGTTCAAATAAATCAGTCCAACTGTGTGGAATTAGGCATCCATTAGACCAACAAGCTATTTTAGAGGTAACTTTTGGCAAACCCCAATAATTTTCAGTTTAAAAGTAATTAGCATCCACAGGTGGCTAAATTATAATTATTTTAGTGGACATCTGCATATCATGTACACACATTTTATATACAACTCAAAAAATCTGGAGCACTAATTAATTTTCACACATCATTATGATTCAAGGACTCTTATGTTCAGCATTAATTTAATGTAGCTGACAGAATTTACCACAAAGTTTGTCTAAATATATCAACTAATGCAAAAAGTGTCATATACACTCACCTAAAGGATTATTAGGAACACCATACTAATACTGTGTTTGACCCCCTTTTGCCTTCAGAACTGCCTTAATTCTACATGGCATTGATTCAGCAAGGTGCTGAAAGCATTCTTTAGAAATGTTGGCCCATATTGATAGGATAGCATCTTGCAGTTGATGGAGATTTGTGGGATGCACATCCAGGGCATGAAGCTCCCGTTCTACCACATCCCAAAGATGCTCTATTGGGTTGAGATCTGGTGACTGTGGGGGCCGTTTTAGTACAGTGAACTCATTGTCATGTTCAAGAAACCAATTTGAAATGATTCAAGCTTTGTGACATGGTGCATTATCCTGCTGGAAGTAGCCATCAGAGGATGGGTACATGGTGGTCATAAAGGGATGGACATGGTCAGAAACAATGCTCAGGTAGGCCGTGGCATTTAAACGATGCCCAATTGGCACTAAGGGGCCTAAAGTGTGCCAAGAAAACATCCGCCACACCATTACACCACCACCACCAGCCTGCACAGTAGTAACAAGGCATGATGGATCCATGTTCTCATTCTGTTTACGCCAAATTCTGACTCTACCATTTGAATGTCTCAACAGAAATCGAGACTCATCAGACCAGGCAACATTTTTCCAGTCTTCAACTGTCCAATTTTGGTGAACTTGTGCAAATTGTAGCCTCTTTTTCCTCTTTGTAGTGGAGATGAGTGGTACCCAGTGGGGTGTTCCGCTGTTGTAGCCCATCCGCCTCAAGGTTGTGCGTGTTGTGGCTTCACAAATGCTTTGCTGCATACTTCGGTTGTAACGAGTGGTTATTTCAGTCAAAGTTGCTCTTCTATCAGCTTGAATCAGTCGGCCTATTCTCCTCTGACCTCTAGCATCAACAAGGCATTTTCGCCCACAGGACTGCAGCATACTGGATGTTTTTCTGTCTTTCTTTTCCATTTCTTTTTGTCTTTCTTTCCCATTCTGACATTCAGTTTGGAGTTCAGGAGATTGTCTTGACCAGGACCACACCCCTAAATGCATTGAAGCAACTGCCATGTGATTGGTTGATTAGATAATTGCATTAATGAGAAATTGAACAGGTGTTCCTAATAATCCTTTAGGTGAGTGTATATTAAAGGTGTACTATGTCATTTTTTTTCAGTAAAATATCCAAAAACCACTAGGCCAGTGTTCCCTTTCGTTCAGTCACTACGACGTACGTTAGTGACTAACGAATGGGGGTTTCGCTTAGAAGCCTATCGAGCACTTAGAAAACGCCGAATGGCGTGCCAATGCCATGGGCATGCGGAATTTGCATACGTAACTCCGCCTCACCGCGTGAGTATAAAAGGAAGTACGTGGCAATAATCGCATTATGTTTCTGCTTTCGGAGCCAAGAGTACCTACCTCTTCGCTCCTCACAAGCCTTCTGAGACTCTGTCAGCTTCTTCGAGACGAGCAGCTTTCCAGTCGGTGTTGGTGTGACGGCGCGTTCCAGTGATCGCATACTTCCTGCCTGCTAATCTGCGCGGTGGTCTGCTAAACGGCTGATGTGTGTTTCCCTGGGCGCTTCGGCATCGACTGCGAGGTTTCCTCTCACAAAAAGAGCTTGCGCGTGGCACGTCTTTCAAGACGGTTCGCCCGTGCACTTCCGGGTGCGATCGATCTCCGTTGCTGACTATGGGCACATTCACTGCTCGACGTGTTTGGGCTTCAGCACGTTCGAGCAGTGATTGTGGATGTGTCATGTTCCCACGATGTCGCGGTCGAGACTCCGTGATCTCTGCGAGGAGAGAGTCCCCTTTGCCACACCCCAATCTACCATCTCTGAGAGAGGTGGTACTTTGGCTGGTGGCCAGGGTGACCTGAGGGCGGTGCTGTGGTATTAAGAACCCCGACGATGCGTTCCTCGGGCCACGCCCCCCTCTCGCACATCGCTTCCCGCGAGTGCTGGACTGAAACAGCGGCCCGTCTCTGACACCTCGTTCGTTCACACGAAAGTGAGTGAGCCCGCCTCCTCAACTCGCCCATATCCCAGGCTGGCCTCTTCGGCGGCGCGGCTGAGAACTACGCCCAACGGTTCTCGGCCGCCCCAGAGCAGACTGAGGCTGTAACACGTACTGCTAGTTGTGACGTACGGCTAGCTGCTGCACCCAGCCGCCGGCTCAGTCGCCTCAGTCCGCTCCGCAGCCTGGTTAAACGCCAGGCTGGAGGCGGACAACCCAGAGATGGGTCCCAGTTCTTTCCAGGGGATGGTAGCAGGGCCTCTCCTTCCCCCGCTACGCCTACCATGTCCGGGCCGGTAACGCTGCCTCACTGCCCCACCCTGGGTATGTCTGTGGTTCGAGCGACCCCATTGGTCAGTTCCTGGAGCCTGGCTACGGCTTTAGGGCTGTCTGCTGGGTCGCGAAGGCCATCAGGCTCGGCTACGCGATTCAGTTCGCGCAGGCTCCTCCCCTCTTCCGGGGAATCCGTGCTCTATGCGGGGGCCCGATAGAAGGCCCCAGTCATGGGTGCGGAGGTTGCCACCCTACTGGCGAAGGGTGCAATCGAGCCTGTCCCTCCAGCCGAAATGAAGTCCAGCTTCCTCAGCCCTTTTCAGTACAATTGCGTACCCTAGGAAACCAGTGGATTACGGCCAATCCTGGACCTGCCCGTCCTGAACCGATCCCTTCACAGGCTTCCGTTCAGGATGTCGGTAGCGAACGCCTCCTCGGATGCGTTCGTCCGGTAGATTGGTTGCAGCGATCGACCTGAAGGACCCTGACTTTCATGTCTCCTTCCTCAACGCAGACCGTTCCTACGGTTTGTTTTAAGGGCGGACATTCAGTACGCAGTCCTCCCATTCGGGCAGCTCTGTCCCCTCGTGACTCTACGTAGTCTATCGAGGCAGCCCTTGCGCCACTCAGGCAGCATGGGGTTCGCGTCCTGAACTACTTCGATGACTGGCTCATACTGGGTCACTCTCGTAAGCAGGTGTGCGGACACAGAGTCCAAGTGCTCCGGCACTTAGCCTGTCTGGACCTTCGGGTTGACTGGGAGAAGAGCGACTCTGCCCCATGCAGAGGATCTCTTTTCTCAGTGTGGTTTCCGACTCGGTCGCCAGGTGCGTGCTGCTTACCAGCGAGCACGCACGCAGTCACGGCTGACTTGCCTTCGTTAATGCGAGAGCAAGAGTGCGGTCCCACTGAAGTTTTTTCAGAGGCTCCTGGGGCATATGGCATCTGCAGCCGCGTTAGCGCCGCTCGGATTGCTTCATATGAGACCGCTTCAGCTTTGGCTTCGCGATCGAGTCCTGAGATGGGCATGGCGGTCTGGCACGCTCCGGGTACAAGTGACTCGGGCCTACCGACAGACTCTCACCCTGTGGTCGAACCTCAGTTTTCTACGGGCCGGTATGCCCTTAGAACGAGTTTCCAAGCATGTTGACGTGTCGACGGATGCCTCTGCCATGGGCTGGGGTGCCATGTGCAATGGACAAGCAGCCGCGGGCTCCTGGACAGGACCCCAGCGTCTCCTGCATGTCAATTGCCTCGAGTTGCTGGCAGTACGGTTCGCCCTGCACCGCTTCCGGGCGTTGCTGAAGGGTCAACATGTACTAGTCAGGACAGACAAGACGGCCGTTGTAGCGTACATCAACCACCAGGGCGGTCTACGCTCCCGCCGTATGTCTCAACTCGCTCGCCATCTCGTTCTATGGAGTCAGAAGCGCCTGAGGTCCCTTCGTGCTGTCCATATTCCGGGAGTCCTGAACCGTGCAGCCGACGAGCTCACGGTTTCAGCCACTTCCGGGAGAATGGAGACTCCATCCCCAGTTGGTCCAGCCGATTGCAAACAGTTCAGGGACGCGCAGATAGATCTGTTTGCCTCCCACGACTCTTTCCACCGAGGGCATGCTCGGCACGGATGCACTGGCACGCAGCTGGCCATGGGGCCTACGCAAATATGCGTTTTCCCCAGTGAACCTACTCGCACAGCTTTTGTGCAGCTCAGGGAGGTCAAGGAGCAGGTCCTTCTGGTCTCCCCGTATTGGTACGGCCAGACCTGGTTCCCCGAACTCGTACTCCTTGCGACAGTCCCTCCCTGGCCTATTCCTCTGAGACCTCCTTACTCAGAGATGGGGCACCCTTGGCACCCGCGTCCCGATCTGTGGAACCTCCACGTGTGGCTCCTGGTTGGGACGCGGCAGGTTTGAGTAGCCTACCACCTGCGGTGGTCGCTACCATCACTTCCGCTAGGGCAGAGTCCTCTCGGCATGCCTATGCATTGAAGTGGAACCTGGTGTTCTTCTCGCCAAGAAGACCCATGGAAATGCCCGATCGGGTCTGTGCTCTCGTTCCTCTAAGTAGGGTTGGAGCGAAGGCTGTCTCCCTCCAACCTCAAAGTTTATGAGGCCGCAATATCTGCCCACCACGATCTCTTGGGGAACAAAAAGGTAAGTCAGCACGACCTGATCATCAGGTTCCTGAGGGGGGCAAGGAGACTGAACCCTCCTCGCTCTCCTCTCGTACCCTCTTGGGACCTCTCAGTAGTTTTAGATGCTCTGCAGAGGCCTCCCTTTGAGCCTTGCAGTCAGTGGATCTTAACCCCTTACCAGTCACCCCCACTTTTGGCAAAGGAGTGCAAAATGACATACCCAAAATAAAATTGTTGCTGCTAATGAGTCCTTCTGACTACACACAAATCAAAGGTATCATTTGAAAGCTGACACTTGACAGTTTACCATGAAAGACTCAAAATTACTCTAGAAATTACTAGTAGAGAGATAAATAAGCTCAAACACAATGGACAATTAAAAAAAAAAATTATAACGGTTTATGAACAAGAAAAATACATAAGGCAGAAATATATATGGATCTGGAAACACAAGTAAACTAAAGCCACATGTCTTTTAAATGTACGTTTCAAATTTGAAGTTGATACAAGCCAAAATGACTTTTTTACAAGCATTTAGTTCGGAGTATGTCTAGGCACCTTTCCAAAAAGGCCACTTGGAGACTCCAAAGGGACACTTGGTAACCACCTTTTACCATGAGGTATAACCGGTTTGTTTGATCATTTCAATCTATTTTCTCATTACAACATGACAAAGCTCAATTTATATACTTTCTCTGGTATATTTTTCACCCCTAAATGTTTATAAAAATGCATGTATGTGCATATTTACTGATTTTCTATTCAAATTCAAAGAATCATTCACATACAGTGATCTACCTATATACCCACTCTATTGTTGCCCTGATGGCACATTTACACAAGCTTACAAATTTTCTATTCAAATTCAAAGGATCTTTCACATACAGTGATCTACCTCCATACCCACTCTGTTGTTTCCCTTATTGAAACATTTACACTACCAGCTAATGACTCAGACTGTAATCAGACAATAATCATACCCCAAAACAGTTTCTTCTCTCAAAAAACATTACTTGCTTCACATTATTTGCTTACCACAAAGTACTACGCACAGGACAATGGTGACAACAGAGTAAAAACTATTCTGGTGATAATAGCCGAAAAGACTGAATTATTTTAGACAAATATGCTTACACTCTCACCCACTCACTGACTAGATATATTTAAAATATTGCTGGTCACTTTTTAGTGGCAACATAAGACATTTGTCATTATCAGGTCCCACAAATATTCCCCCATTGCATTACTATACATTATATTCAACATTTTATAGTAATTGAATGTAGTACTGACACTAAAACACTGAAATTTAACTTTTTCCTCACACTGTCATTTTTATTTTGGGTGAAATATACACAATACAGATTTTCACTATCCACGATACATTGTTACAACTTACATCACTAGCTTCTAACTCAGCACTTGAATAAAAAAGGAATTTTGCGGTACTTGAATGTACTAATAAGCCGTAATATTGTAGAAACACAAAACTACAAAACAAAGCAACAAAAACGTACTAAATGTAGACACTTACCGATCTCGGCGTGGATCCATTGCAGGCGAATGCTGACAGAGCGAGCGCTAGTGAGCTAGTGTACAGGGTTGCCAGGTTTTCACAACAAAACCCGCCCAATTGCTACTCAAAACTAGCCCAAAACAAGCCCAATCTCGTTTCAGGGGGAGATTTAACCGCAATTGGGAGGTTAAATATGTGTTTTTTTGGCATGGTTGCCTACTAAAATTCGCATTCCCGGGGCTAAATATCATATAATTGGGGACGCTTCAACCCGCGGACATGAAAAACAGCCCGCGGCAACAGTGTTGAAGTAGCCCAATTCCACGGGAAAACCGCGGACTTGGCAACACTGCTCGAGGGGCGCGCGTGAGTAATTTTCCAGGATGCAAATGGTTACGCAAACAAAAATACAATGTGATACTCGCGAGATTTATGCTAATCAACACATCGGCGTATTCGTTATTGCATAGACTACATGTTAGATGACAACACAAGACTTTCCCATTGCTGTTTTTATTTTATTTTACCAAACACATTTGCATGTGGATAATCATGCGTCACCAAAAGTGACTGTCATCTTTCAATCTTTTCTAAAATTGCGTGGCTAGTTTTCATCAGATATCTTCTGGGCGGTTCTCATTCAGTTCCAGACACTCTACTAAATACATTGATACGTTATATTTCATTGAATAATGCGCTTCATGCGTACAGTTCATCAAATAAACAGGACCGCGTCCTCGTGATTAGTAAACTTCAGGAAGTAAACAACAGAAGTTCTATAGCTTTTTTTACCAGTTTGCTTGATTTTGGACAAATATTTACTATGGACATGGTACACTGGACTCTTCCCATGGAAAAAAGGTCGAAGTCACCATTATTCTGCCAAACATTACATTTCCAAAGCACAAAAAGGTAAGGGACATCCTCTCTCTTTGTTGTCATATCACATTGTTTAGATTCATACAGAATGACAAAAAAACGTTGCAAAGTTATCTTGATTGTATAATGCTTATACAGATACGAATCTGTAGTCTCTTATCTTTCAAACAATGTACTGGTTGATCTTATTACTTGACAAAATGATATTGTAAACTAGCGATCAATGTAAACACTATCAAACGCGGGGCCGTCGGCGATCTCTGAACACAAAGGGGTTAAATATTTGTCAATGAAGACAGTGATCCTGACTGCATTGGCCTCCTTTAAGAGGGTCGGGGACCTGCAGGCATTTTCGGTTGACGAAGCGTGCCTGGAATTTGGGCCGGCCTACTCTCACGTGATCCTGAAGACCCCGGCTTGGTTATGTGCCCAAGGTTCCCACCACTAAGTTCAGTGAGTCAGGTGGTGAACCTGCAAGCACTGCCCACGGAGGGGGCAGACCCAGCCTTGGCATTGCTCTGTCCAGTACGCGCTCTCCGCGCTTACGTAGACAGGTCACAATGTTTCAGGACCTCAGACCAGCTCTTTGTCTGTTATGGTGGAGAGCGGAAGGGAAGAGCTCTCTCAAAGCAAAGGCTGTCTCACTGGATAGTGGACACCATTGTTTTGGCTTACCAGCAGCAAGGTCGACCATGTCCCCTTGGGGTTAGGGCAGACTCCACTCGGAGTGTGGCCTCCTCTTGGGCTTTAGAGCATGGCGCCTCGCTAACAGACATCTGCAGAGCTGCAGGCTGGGCGACACCGAACACATTCACCAGAGTCTACAATCTCCGAGTGGAGCCAGTGTCCGACTATGTACTCGCCCCCCCGAGGGGCCGGTAATGGACCAGGCTCAGGTGTCTTCGCTTGCTCGCCATTCCACTCCACGGACTGGATACGTGCGATATTTTCCCTCAGGTGAGCTCCCAGAGAGCCCTGAGTCCCTCCAGCACTGCTTACGCTGATACCTGTGTGTCTGCCCTCTAACGAGCCCAGACCCTCGTGTCCGGCCAGGTGCCCCGTGTGCATGGTTCCCCTCCGGCGACCCCCACACGTGTATTTTCCACCGTAAGCCTCCTCAGTTAGCAGGTGTCTTTCCCTTGGCAAGTCCCTGCCACCCTGGGGTTAAAAATCCCCCTTCGGCTGGTTCCCTAGAGTTTTCCCATATGCAGCCCTCAGCAGGTCATATGTGTACTCTCTAAGTCCTCCCTATGGGCAGGCATCTTTGCATACCTCCTCTGGAATATGCTTCCCAGTGTACCTTGGTATTCCTGTGATAAGTGGGAGTCCCTCGTCCGTACTAGTTTTACGACCGGGAACTCACACTTACGCAGGGCACTGGAAGACGGCTGAGTGGCGTGATTATATTGGGACTCCCATTCACTAGTCACTAACGTACGTCGTAGTGACTGAACGAAAGGGAACGTCTCGGTTACGGATGTAACCCTCGTTCCCTGAGGAGGGAACGGAGACGTACGTCCCGTTGCCACTTCAGCTGTGCTACCTGGAATGCAGGAGTTCAGTCTTGGCTCCTCAGCAGGTAACATAATGCGATTATTGCCACGTACTTCCTTTTATACTCACGCGGTGAGGCGTAGTTACGTATGCAAATTCTACATGCCCATGGCATTGGCACGCCATTGGGCGTTTTCTAAGTGCTCCAAGATGATAGGCTTCTAAGTGAAACCCCCATTCGTTAGTCACTAACATACGTCTCCATTCCCTCCTCAGGGACGTTATATATTTTGTTCAGTTAAGTACTTACAATATTCCAAATGTTCCCAACTATTTGTAAATCATGAGAAAAAAGCTATTTTAACAAAGAAACCCGGGAGGTGTGAGGGAGTCACCTGTCGATGGCGTCATATCTGCGTTCCCCTGTTTTTTTTTTTTTTGCAGAAATGCTTTACTCTTACTACTGTGTGGAACAAGTGTTAGCAGCCGCCGAGCGAATGCACAGAGTAACGTCATAACATAATTTTCAACACACTCATATAGTATGTATCTAATATGATAAACAGAGCTGTGTTACCTCATACTCATGGCCGGAAAAGTGGAAATGGTGCCGGGCGACTGTGGCATAATAAAAGTCCCGCCGGCAACTATTGCAAGGCACTTCTTAATAACAATCGCTCCTGCTTCTGCTTCATACTACAGTAACGTTAATAATCACATCCATGAACATCTGCCCGAGTCCTATCCCGATTCTTTTCCACCGGCTGTGAGGTGAAGACCACATGTCCCAAGATTCTGCGCTCAAACTTGGCATCATCAAACTACGCCTTTGTTTTGAATAGGCGACCTCTGGTGGACAGAAAAGTTGCATAGTGCAGCTTTAAAGTCTATTTGGAGAGAACCAAATTAGGTTGCAGATACATTTAGAGGGTCATCAGAATCTTGGTCAGATGATTAGGTGATTAATTAATTCATTAATCGATGACCTTCATACAAGCAGCCTCATTAGTTATTGCTTATTAAAAATCCTCTTCAATCTAGGGGGTGAAAGATGGATTCTTCTCTCCACACAGCTCACAATGAAAGAGTGAAACTCTGAGTACATGTAGGTCCTGATCCTCTGGTCTCACCCTCCCTCTAGGTGAAAGCAAACAAAATGTCTCGTGCCAGCTCTATTAATCTCTGGGATGACTTCCATTTAGCAGGGTTAAGGCAAACTGGCTGCTGCATTAGCACTGGCCTTGCTCATGCAGTCTGTTCTATAATAGCTCTCAGATTGATAGATATGATTTAGCATATGAAGTGTAGGTGGCCTATTTGCTGGGGCTCCAGGTCAATACTAGAAGCCACATATAAGCAAAGAACATGTGCAATTATGGTCCACCGAAAGCCAGTAGGAACTGCTGAAGGCAGTCAGTGTTGCTTCTCTTAAATTAATAATGTGAAATTGGTTGTCAGGTAACTTAATAACAGCCCCGAATGCTTTATAGAATCAACTGTGAGCCAAAGTCGAAAAACTTGGCAGAAGGTCAGAGACGTTTACGATATGGAGTTGCATTAGGAAGAATAATTAGCTCAATTTTGTTTCAACCGGGTGACGGAAATATGTTAAGATTATAAAAGGCAAAGGAAAGGGGCCCTCATATCTCAACACCCGTGCAAAAAAAAGAGCCTGTAAGAGTTATAGAATAAAACAAGCCTATGAACTTTGTGTCATAAATATATCACAATGCAACATAAAGGGAACAGAATGTCAAATAGATAAATCTCACATACAAATGGGTCTGGTTTGTAACCTACATGCTAATTAAATACCATACTTTTTCCCTTTCTCTCTTATAAGTCATTTAGATATTTGTACACATTTATAAGTACTTTTATTCTGCATTATATTGTAAAACTATAATATATATATTTTTTGTTCAGGTCTCTTTATACACAACGATTAGGCATAACATTATGACTAATAATGTTTTGGTCCCCCTTGCTGCCAAAACAGCCCTGACCCGTCAAGGCATGGACTCCACTAGACCCCTGAAGGTGTGCTGTGATATCTGGCACCAATATGTTAGCAGCAGATCCTTTAAGTCCTGTAAGTTGCAAGGTGGGGCTTCCATGGATCTGACTTGTTTGTTCAGCACATCCCACAATTTTTTTTATTTGTGGTGGGGCACATTATCCTGCTGAAAGACGCCACAGCCACCAATACTGTTTCCATGAAAGGGTGTACATTGTCTGCAACAATGCTTAGGTAGGTTGGTACGTGTCAAAGTAACATCCACATGGATGGCAGGACCCAAGCTTTCTCAGCAGAACATTGCCAAAACATCACACTGCCTCCGCCGGCTTGTCTTCTTCCCATAGTGCATTCTGGTGCCATGTGTTCCCCAGGTAAATGACGCACCCGGCCACTCACGTGATGTAAAAGAAAACGTGATTCCTCAGACCAGGCCACCTTCTTCCATTGCTCTGTAGTCCAGTTCTGACGCTCACGTGCCCACTGTTGGTGCTTTCGGTGGTGGACAGGGGTTTATTTCTGAAGGATTGTGTAAACTGTAAACAGACTGTAAACTGACAGTAATGCTAGCCACAAATTCAGCTTTATATTTTATGGAATAAATTGCATATTAAAATAGAAAACAGTCAGTCATTTTAAATTGTAATGACATTTCACAATATTATATACAGTACTGTATTTTATTATAGTCTGTACTGCATTTTGATCAAATAAAAGCAGCTTTGGTGTGCATAAAAGTTCTTTCAAAAAGATTAGAAAATCTTAAAAAATATTTAAATGTGTAAATTACATCTAATTATTTTATTATTATTTATAAATAAAATTGGCATATGCACACACATTAATGTAGAATTATATTCATGTGGAGTCACAAGTTCCTGTACCAGCTTTTTTATTAAATTTTTTATTTGAATGTATCATATCTGGACAATTCAATTCAATTGACATTTATTTGTATAGTGCTTTTCACAAAGCTTTTCAAAGCAAAGCAACAGAAAATGCATTCATCTACTTTACAATTTAGAGTGATTTGTTATCAGAGGTGACTGTGTCCAAGTTATGGATTTCAGAAATGCACATATACAAATCACACAGCTAGCTAACAATGTATTAATAAACAATGTATTAATTTAAGGCAGAAAGCTCATTGAAGTAAAGAATACATGTTATTAGGATAAAGAAATGTAACATTTGTACATACTACATACAGTACACACAGTACCCCCAGACATTGTTGTCTGACCGTACTGCATGTACCGATGGTTCTGTCCTACCTCCGTGCTGTAGAGATTACTCATCATCCTACTCAGTGAGGTCAGCATGGCTGATCCTGATGCTGTAAAGCCTTTTGTCCTGAGATGGACCTTTGATGCAGACCACAGTAGAGGTAAGCCGTCTGATCAGATCATATGCACCATGAAGGTTGCTGGGTTACCAAAAAGAAAACCCAGAACACGTACGGCACACTGCGGCCAGTATAACGGATAATGGACAAGAACATTGTGTAATGGGCCCTGTGATATACAGTTCAATTTGCAGGAACAGACAAGTTTTGTGGATTGAAAACTTCTGAGGGAATCTTAGACAAAGGCATTAAGCCACTCAAACGGCATACATATTCAGATGTCTGGTTATATACAAATCTTTTTTTTTTTTTTTTTTTGCATGGCAAAGTTAATGTATCAAAAACTGACATGACAAAAAGAGCTCCAACGTCAGGATAACAGGAACAAGGCAGGTACGGCGAGCATGATGATAATAATGATAATGATTAGATATAATGGCAGATAACAGCGGAACAGAAAGTGGATAATGCACCGATTCGTTGTGTGCACACATGGGAAACTGAGATAAAAGCCTTTCCATTTAGACATCCTAAAACCTGTGCTTCAAAGCCACAAAGAGACCATGTTCATCTCAACTACAAGCTCTAATGAACCACAATTGATAAAGATAACTGCTGGCAAAAAAAAAAAAAGGGTTAAAAAAGATTTAAATAAAATTATCTAAATATATTTATGTTTGTCTTGTGTTCCAGTATTATTTTAGCATTGAGATACCATATTTTTCCAATATTGTGAATGTGTTTTTATATCTTTGTATTTTCCATTTTAATTTTACTTTTATTACATTTTTTATTCATTTAATTAATTCATAAATTATACTTCCCTATGATATAGTAGGCAAAAAACAGTATGTGACAAAAGGAGTATGTCGGAATTCACAGTACTCATAAAACAGTATAGGCAAAAAGTACTACTTCCAGCGAGATTCTGAAGTGTGCATTCAATGGACACTTTACTATCCCATGAGGCCACAGGAGAGGATTTGTGAATGGTGGTGACGTGCCACAACTGCCGCTGGTAGGTCATGTGATAAGGGCAGCATGGCGAATGTAGTATGTGCTACACACTATTAGTGATCGTGAAGTAATTACTTATTCAATATAAGCACCTACTCAAGAGAGTCTGCGATTTCAGACGCAGCAGATGTTTTACTCAAACAGTCAAACTGACGTCATCAAGAAAGGCTATTCTAGAGGGGAAGTAGACTATACATTTTCAGATTTGTATCAAAGATTACAGACAAAAACTGTTTTTTTTTTTTTATCAACTTGCACGGACTAATTGTTTACCACAAGACTAATAATGTGCACTAACAAAGTAAATAATTTTGATTTCATGCCAACTTTAATAAATTGAGCATTATTGTAAAGTGTTACAATTTTCTTACACAATAGACGGTCATTTTGTTTCTTGTTTTAAGCATGAATCTCAAAAAAAATTATAATAATAGTAATAATTCCAATCAGGAAAATTGGAACACTGGATCAAGACGATGCTAACAGCCTCTGTGTTAAAACACTGGAATTTTTCCATAATTCTTCCAAATCTAATATTTTGAAAGTTTTAGATAGACAGAACACACACACTCATGTTCCCGGACCTGTATCACCAAAGCGCATCACCAGCTGCTACTAAACTTTGCCAAACCACATTTACAGAAAGCAAACAGCACAAAATGAGTGAGGAGCCGTTCACTCGGAGAGCAACAGAATGTTGCCGCATACAGGAGTCTAGAGATATGTTTTTAAAACAACAAAACAAACAACACTTATGTCTAAAACCAATGTAACGATTTACTTGCCTGCCACAATATAAAGCATTTTCTCAGCAAATACCGAAAATGTATTAATTACAATTACTTGAATTAAGTAACTGACATACAATTCATTTTAAGTGTTCTTCTCTTGTAGTCTTCTTAGTTCTCTATATTTGCCTTTGAAATGTACACCGATCAGGCATAACATCATGACCACTGACAGGTGAAGTGAATAACACTGATTATCTCTTCATCACGGCACCTGTAAGTGGGTGGGATATATTAGGCAGCAAGTGAATATTCTGTCCTCAAAGTTGATGTGTTATTAGCAGGAACAATGTGCAAGCGTTAGGATTTCAGTGAGTTTGACAAGGGACAAATTGTGATGGTTCGACGACAGGGGTGCTCCCGGTCTGCAGTGGTCAGTATCTATCAAAAGTGGTCCAAGGAAGGAACAGTAGTGAACTGGTGACAGAGTCATGTGCAGCAAAGGCTGGCCCATGTGGTCCGATCAAACCGACGAGCTACTGTAGCTCAAATTGCTTAATAAGTTAATGCTGGTTCTGATAGAAAGGTGTCAGAATACAGTGCATCGTAGTTTGTTGCGTATGGGGCAGACCAGTCAGGGTGCCCATGCTGACCCCTGTCCACCTCCAAAAGTGCCAAAAGTCACAATCACGTGGATGGCTGGGTGTGTGTGTGTCGTTTACCTGGGGACCACATGGCACCAGGACGCACTATGGGAAGAAGGCAAGCTGGCGGAGGCAGTGTGATGCTTTGGGCAATGTTCTGCTGGGAAACTTGGTCCTGCCATCCATGTGGATGTTACTTTGACACGTACCACCTAAGCATTGTTGCAGACCATGTACACCCTTTCATGTACACCCTTCTCTGGTGGCTGTGGTCTCTTTCAGCAGGATAATGCGCCCTGCCACAAAGCAAAAATGGTTCAGGAATGGTTTGAGGAGCACAACAATGAGTTTGAGGTGTTGACATGGCCTCCAAATTCCCTTGATCTCAATCCAATCAAGCATCTGTGGGATGTGCTGAACAACAAGTCCGATCCATGGAGGCACCACCTCGCAACTTATGGGACTTAAAGGATTAGTTCCTTTCAAAATGAAAATTTTCATTTTCAATGACGTCAAAGATGCTAATGTCTTTCTTTCTTCAGTCGAAAACAAGTTTTTTGACTAATAATGTGCACTAACAAAGTAAATAATGTCAATTTTGATTTAATGCCAACTTTAATAAATTGAGCCTTATTGTAAAGTGTTACAATGGGTTAAAGGTCCAGATCAATGCAGTTTCAAAGGGCTTTAAAGGGTAAAAAAAAAGTATACACATTTTATTTATACATTTATAAAACGTATATACATTTTGATTTTTTCTTGAAAATCGTTTCACTAGATAATTCCTCATCTGGGATCGTGCAGAGCCATTTGAAGCCCTTCGAAGCCCTTTGAAACAGCATTGATTTGGACCTTCAACCCGTTGATTGCCATTGAAATACATTATGTGGAGAAAAATCCTGGAATGTTTTCTTCAAAACATTTTTTATTTTCGACTGAAGAAAAAAAGACTTGGATGAGATGGGGGTGAGTAAATTATCAGGAAATATTCATTTTGAAGTGAACTAATCCTTTAAAGGATCTGCTGCTAACATCTTGGTGCCAGATACCACAGCACACCTTCAGGGGTCTAGTGGAGTCCGTCTCGATGGGTCAGGGCTGTTTTGGCAGCAAAAGGGGGACCAACACAAGTCATAATGTTATGCCTGATCAGTGTGTAAACACTAGAATTTACACTGTTAGAGAACAGTGAATCCACTGATTTCAGAAATAAACAACGTCTTAATTTTACTCCTGCGCACTTCTGAACAATAATAATTCCACTGGGTCCAGTTGTGCTTTCAGAAAGTTTATTATCTGTATTTCTTGTTTTCAAACGGATTCTGCTTTTTCCACCCCTTAAAATTTACCTTCTGCATTCCTATCTGTCAAACACTCCATTGGAGATTCCTTAAAATGTAGGCGCTAACTGTATTATGTTTTACGCTATAAATACTTTTGTATATTACTGCAATCCATATCACTTAGATGACAATTCTGAGAGATCTAACTCCATTTCACAGTGGTACAGTTCCCCCATGTTTCAAAGTACACAAACACACGATGGCTTGAGCATGACTTCACAACATTGAATATCAATAGCTATAAACTGAAGGGCTCTTTATGAGAACACAGAAACACACACACTCATAAACCCAAAACGCTCATGCAGAAAGGCCTCGTTCATGTCACATGGTAATGTTCGTTTTTGAACAAATTAAAACATTTATTCCTGTAAAGCTATTCCTTTCTGTTTCTATGCAACTCAACCCCTGGGCCATCTGGAAAGAAACCCATATTTCTGTCATGTTGCTAGCAATTTTCACAAGAACAAGGGGAGGGGAGCAATGGGATAGAGAGAGAGAGAGAGAGAGAGAGAGAGAGAGAGAGAGAGAGAGAGAGAGAGAGAGAGAGAGAGAGAGAGAGAGAGAGAGAGAGAGAGAGAGAGAGAGAGAGAGAGAGAGAGAGAGAGAGAGAGAGAGAGAGAGAGAGAAATCGAGGGAGGTTAAAGGAATCTGCGGAATCTGCCAGATTGGAAATTGGCGGAGTGATTTTATTCAGCGAGAGAACAGAACATTTCACCTCTGCATAGCCAATCACTTTATAGAGAGATAGCGCTTTTAAGAGAAATGTCAGATTGCTTTCTAGCTGTCCTCTCTCTTTCTCTCCCATTTCTTCCACTGCCTCTGTAAGTATCTCTCAAAACACTTTTTCCACCACTTCAATCTACTACTGCATCTAGTTTTCGATATACTGTGCGTATCTCTCATTTCAGCACTCACTCCGTACAACGTTATCCTCTCTACTCACTATAACGTAAATTTTGCTGTATAATGTTCAATTTCATGTTTTTATCCTGTCTTTGGTTTTTGCGTTCTTCTAACAAAAACATTTGACAGTTGGTGATTAATTGTGAAATAACTCACAAACCCATAGTGATATATTAACAAGTAATAATATAATATGATTCACAACCAGGGATGCGAAATAGGTTCAACATAATCCTATAAAACATTTGTATTTGTTTAATTATTTAAATACTATGCACTACCTGTCAAAAGTTTGGAATAGTTATGATTTTGAAATGATGTTTGTGCTCACCAAGGTTGCATTTATTTGATTAAACTTACAGTAAAAACAGTAATATTGTGAAATATTATTACAATTTAAAATATTTGTTTTCTATTTAAATATATTTTAAAATGCAATTTATTGATGGCAATGCTGAATATTCAGCAGCCATCACTCCAGCCTTCAGTGTCACTTGATCCTTTGGATATTTGGTGCTCACTTATTTATCAGTTATTATTGGTGCTCAATCGAGGCATGGACTCCACTAGACCCTGCAAGATGTGCTGTGGTACCTGGCACCAAGATGTTAGCAGCAGATCCTTTAAGTCCCATAAGTTGCGAGGTGGTGCCTCCGTGGATTGGACTTGTTTGATCAGCAAATCCCACAGATGCTTGATTGGATTGAGATCTGGGGAATTTGGAGGCAAGTCAACACTTCCAACTCATTTTTGTGCTCCTCAAACCATTCCTGAACCATTTTTGCTTTGTGGCAGGGCGCATTATCCTGCTAAAAGAGGCCATAGCCACCAGGGAATACCGTTTCCATGAAAGGGTGTACATGGTCTACAACAAAGCTTAGGTAGGTTGGAATGTCTCAAAGTAACATCCACATGGATGGCAGCATCCAAGGTTTCCCAGCAGAACATTGCCCAAAAGTATCACACTGCCTCCGCCGGCTTGTCTTGTTGATCCTGTTGCCGGTTCACCACTGTTCCTTCCTTGAACCACTTTTGATAGATACTGTCAACTGCAGACCGGGAACAACCCACAAGATCTGCAGTTTTGGAGATGCTCTGACCCAGTCGTCTAGCCATCACAATTTGTCCCTTGCAAACTCGCTGAAATCCTTACACTTGCCTATGTTTCCTACTTCTAACACATCAACTTTGAAGGCAAATGTTTCACTTGCTGCCTAATATATCCCACCCATTAACAGGTGACGTGATGAAGAGATAATCAGTGTTATTCACTTCACCTGTCAGTGGTCATAATGTTATGCCTGATCGGTCCATGTGTTTCAGCAAAACGGCATGAGCACTGGTAAGATGACTTTTAATGAAAAAAGATTGTGTGTTGAGCATCTACAAATTTGTGGCAGTTTGCGTGTTGCAGTAGCGCTGTCATATCTGGCTATAACATGTCAATAGCCTATAACACACTCTCACATATTTCTTTTTACATTTTGGGAGGAGTAAAATATGTGGTTTCAACAAATTGTCCAGTTCCGTTTGGAATGCATCTCAGACCACCTCCTGAAGTGGTTTGAGTGATTGGATTAAAGCATTTCGGAGGGCATTTGCACCTGGGGTCTCATTTTTAAAACTTTGCGTATAAACCTTACTAAAAGTGTACGTACGCACAAAAGCTAGATTTTTTTGTACGCACAAAAAAGAATCAGATTTATAAAACCATGTGTACGTCAGAAACTGCGCAAAAATCCCTTTATAAATCACAGCCATCAGAAGATTGTGCGTACGTGCATCTCCACCCAGTCTCCTGCAGAAATCACCATATATGGAGCTTACAACACCTAGTTTACTATGCATAACCTCATTTGCATAGCATTTGCATGCATATTCCCATCCACGTGACACCATTTTTAACACTGTCAAAGGTACAAGTCAGAAAAATATTAGATATGGACTATAAATGCCATTTGTGCCTTACACAGTACATTGCTGACAATCGTCCAATATCTTTTTTATGTTTTAGAATAAATATATCAAAATATCCATAAAAACAAAATTGTATAAAATACTTCTCAGCTATTTAAAAAAAAAATAAAGTTTATGCATTCATTTCCACGGGCCAAATGTTATTTTAATTTTAAATATTTTGTTAATTTTTAACCCTTCAACTCAAATTCATGCAGTTTTACTGATAATGTGAACATATCGGATGTTTAGGCTATTTTAATTTAAACAAATTTATTGCAGCGTAAATACAATCGTCTGACTCGACAGAGCGTCACTGACTAAGTATTTAAAAAAAAAGAATCGTGCAAATCTTGTTGTATCCTTCAAATAGAGTGGTATTTTTCATAATTTTGTGTGTCCGTGCAGCTGTGGTTGTACAGTAAGATTATCATTGGACCTATTCAAACCGGATAATGGACCGTTCGACCACCAAATATGCAGTGTCTGTGATATCGAATTAAGTGTGCGTCACTGATCATCATTCTCGCTAAAAAATATTTTGTCATAACATGAGATCTGCAGTTTAGTTTAAAGACGAATTATTGGAATTAGCCTATATTTAATCCTTGCTGTCATTAAAACAGCGTGTCACAGGAAAAGTGATCAAAAGTCGCACATGTCTATCTAAATTCATATAATTTTTGTTTAAATTCTGAGTATTGAATTGATGTAATTTCAGTGCATATCGCCATTAATGAAACTGGAACATTAATGTAAATGTGTATATCAATATGAAAACAGTTTTAAATTGTTCTTACTTCATTACTTTTCTCACTCTAGTAAAAGAGTTTGTGTGCATTTAAAAAAAAAGAAAAAAATTTTGAATTACGTTTGGATTTTACTAGATGTATATAGCCTAAAACAATAGGCACAAATAACACTGTTGGATTTAATCTTCATGATAATGTGGATATAACGTATGAAATGGAGTGGACTTATAATCGTTCTTCTCACTTGTATTTTCTACAATCTAACTTCAGTTCACGACCTCACCATCTGTGTAGCCAATTCCCTTTGTCTTCAGAATGTGCGTACGCACGGCTCAAAGTTTGCTTAAAGGTGCGCACATTCTCCCGTCAAGTTTGTTTTTTATAGATCACAACCTTTGCATGGGAACTGGTGTACGTATGTTTCCAGCCCCATTTTGTGCGTACGCACGCTTTATAAATGAGACCCCAGGTCTTTTCCTGATCAGAGAGCTATCCGACCAGAGAAAATGCATAAAGTGATCAGGTGTAAACAGGCCCTCAGTTTGAAATCTTATTTTCCCCAAAAATCGATACAAAAAGTCTGAAGATTGATTCTAGGCCTAGGGATGGCTAATATGGAGCACTTAATAATGACTTTCACGTGTTTCAGTTAACAAACAAGAAGAACCACTGCAACACACTTCCCACCAAATCAAAAAGAGAGTGTCCAGATCCAGAACAGCACTTTCATGGGGAGAAATAAAAGTAGAAGATTGTTGTTAATTACTAGTGCCAAGACCATCAACATCATCTGGGCTTGTAATCCTACAGCAGTATGGGTAATCTTTTACTTTGACCTGTGTGTTATTATAGTGAAAGAGGAAGAGAAAATAAGGGCTTTTGTCTTGTAATCTCAGTGTTTTTCTACTGTTATTCTGTCTCTGTAATGTATCAGTAATCGGCTAGCTTTATGCTAGCTCAGTCCTCTCGTCCTCGCTATTGGATCTCTATCAACTCCCGTCACCACAGTGACCTTTTCAACGGCAAGTCAGTGCATTTATATGCTTCCCATTTCCTGTTTACACCGCAGGTATACGTGGAGATGCATAGAAAAGATGTACTGATAGAGTAAACCGAAAGAAAAAAAAACACCTTAGAGTTTAGTCAATAGATAAGATATTGCTGATATTTCAAATGTGCCGCGTAATTATGTATTTAAAACTTTAATCAGGTAAAAGATCTAGACTTTTTCACCTCAGGAAAAAAAAAAAAAAAAAAAACATTATATATATATATATATATATATATATATATATATATATATATATATATATATATATATATATATATATATATATCTAGATTAATCTAGATTAATTCCAAAATTAATCTAGATTAAAATGGCTCATTTGAATTCTGCCGAAAGCATTCAGAATATGTGTGCTCGTAAGTGATCGTTTGTCTTTTTGTAGTTTGAATAATAAATAACTTCTGTCCCTTTAAGACCTGACGCACGCATATCCAAACACTGTTCCTGTGAGCTGGTTACAACTGTGTTTACGTTAAAACTCACCAAGATGGGCATTGAGACATTTTTGAGTGTATTTGACCATTAATAAGATGGAAAAAGGAACTCATTTTTGCACTTGTATGTCAGAAGCGGCTTTATTACGGTATGTGTGTGTGCGCTTCAGATGCGAGCACGAAATTTGCGGGAATTAGCAGAATTAACGTTATGTGCAACCCCGCGCAAAATTCAGACCGGTCACACCAACACTAACAAAAGTCCAGCAGAACACCCGTTCGCAATGTTCAGAGGATTAACCGGACTGAATGAGAGGAGGCGGGTGTGTCGGTCGGTGAGGAGAGAAGAGGAGAGCGCAGCTGATATCGATACTGTAGAAAATGAGTATCGTATCGTTTCAGATATTTCAGTATCGATACATAGCGAAATATGGATATTTTTGACAACACTAGTAGGCATACACACAGGTTCGAATACTCGTTCTCTCGCCCCTACAGTGCAATTCGGCTAGGTGTACATCCGCGCTAAAATACATAGCTGTCAACATTGAACATTGAAAATAAGGGAGATTTCCCGGAATCCATCCACAAAATAAGGGATTTTTTTTTGTGACAATTCTTACCCACAAACTTCTTTTTCCCTCTTCCTCCCGCCCACCGCTGCAACTGTCTTCTTCTTCTTCGATAGTAGCCTAAGCCAGTGTTTCCCAACCTTTTTTCAGTCATGGCACCCTTTGAAAATGTTCTCCATTTTGTGGCACCCCCTCACATACATTACGCTAGGGGTGTAACGGTACAGATTGCTCACGGTTCTGTTTGTTCGCGGTTTTAGGTTCACAGTTTCGGTACGGTTCAATATTTGCTATGTTCAGGGAAAAAAGGACTACTGTCAAATAAAAATAAAGAAAATAATAAGAACAAATAATTTAAATACAAGCAGCAGCACAAATAAATACAATTGAGCAAAGATAGGCCTAATAATAAAATAAACTATGCTTTTCAGGTTTTTCAGGTACATCTAACATTAGTTTTCAGGTACAGAAATTGTTCAAATGTAAAATAACATTGCATGTTTGACTGTATAAATTAAAGATTAATCCTATTAAGCTTACAAAAGCTTTTCAATCAAGAGCAGTGAGTGATGTCCTTGTCTTCTGTTGTTTGACATTAAACAGACAGTAGTAAAGGCTACTGCCCCTTTAAGACCTAATGCTCGGATATGCGTCGTCTTTCTCGACTGTATAGAGTTTACTTAAGCCATATACAGACTATTTCTGCTAGAATACTCATCAAGATGGACATGTTGACATACTTTTTGCGTGAGTTTGTCCGTTCAAGAGCAAGGCTTGAAAGAGAACTCAATATTTGCACGTGCGGCTTCTCATTCGCGTCTTCTGGCACTACACCCGGGTGATGACGGCGAAAATGACTGGTCATATGCGAACATACGGCAGAACTCGCATGCATTGAACAAAGTTTACAAAGAGAGAATTATTTGAAAAATTTGAACAAAAAAATAATATTTTAAGGACTTTTACACGGCACCCCTGCTCTCGTCAGACGGCACCCCGGTTGGGAAACACTGGCCTAAGCTACTGTCTGTGTACTGCCACCTGCTTGACTGGAGATCTAGCAACCCAAGTGCAAGCCACTTCACAGACACAGATAGTTGCGTGTTCTGAGTTAACACAATCAGAGCGTAAAAATATGGGATATTTTACGGGAAAATACTAAAACGGGAAGACAGCGGGAAAAGAGCTAAAATACGTGAGAAACCAGGAAAAAACGGGAGGGTTGACAGCTATGAAAATATCAAGGTGAAAGTCATCATAGCTTGCATAGTATAGACCCAGCTCCCAACCCAACTTTGAGAATAGATTAACGGCGATATTTTATTTATCGCCAAATAAGAGTCTCGCGTTAACGCAGCACGTTAACGCCGATAACGGCCCAGTGGGCACACCACTAATATATATATATATATATATATATATATATATATATATATATATATATATATATATATATATATATATATTTTTTTTTTTTTTTTTTAACCAAATACCTAGGAAAACTACAAATAGAAGAACAATAACAATGAACACTGAACTGTATCAGCAATATTTCAATATGTGGACAAGTAAACAGATTAATGCCCTGTGATTGGCTTGGTCTCTGAGTTCTGATTGGACAACAGCTGGCAGGCTGATCCAGTGCTTTCAGAGACGCCGCTCAGGACAGCAGATTAGAGTCGCTTTAAGAAGATTCAGCCGCTCACTAAGCAGCACAGTTTAACTACCACATTCAGTGTGTTTGCCTGTGTGTTCATAAATCTGATCATATGTTAAATATGCATTTGTAGCTTTCGTCAACTATGTGAAAAAAGAAGCTTAAAGGGTTAGTTCACCCAAAAAAGCAAATAATGTAATTTATTACTCACCCTCATGCCGTTCCACACCCGCAAAACCTCCGTTCATCTTCGGAACACAAATTAAGATATTTTTGTTGAAATCCGAAGGCTCAGTGAGGCCTGCATAGCCAGCAATGACATTTCCTCTCTCAAGATCCATTAATGTATTAAAAACATATTTAAATCAGTTCATGTGAGTACAGTAGTTCAATATTAATATTTTAAAGCGACAATAATATTTTTGGTGCGCCAAAAAAAAAAAAAAAACATATAGTGATGGCCGATTTCAAAGCACTGCTTCATGAAGCTTCAGAGCGTTATGAATCAGTGAATCAAATCATGATTCGGATTGCGTTTCAAACTGCTGAAATCATGTCACTTTGGCTCTCCGAGTGATGCAGTGATGCCATATAAGAAGCATTCTGGGTTTGCCAAAGAACCTTTCAGTGAACTGTTCATGTTTTTCTTAATGTGAAGAACATTTTTGATAACCTAAAGAACCTTAAGAGAGAATAACATTCACTATAAAGCATCTTTTGTGCAATGAAAAAGTGGATGTTAAAGGTTCTTCATGGAACCAGATTTCAATAAAGAAACACTACACGGCTATAGACTGAACAAGTAATACGAATACACAAATACACATGACGTCACCATTTTCACAAATTTTTGTAGTTTACACAGAGAAAATAACGTTATTGTTTTTTTTAAAAAACTTGCACTTTGAATCCTGTTTTCAAAAGTTTGTGTCCCCCAAAACGCTGTCGTTGTGTTACAGCCAAAATCCATACCAAATATTCAGTTGTACGTTGAAAACAGTGTCGTGTAAATAGCCTCTAAGAGTGTGATTCTGTGCTTAAAAGAATAAAAAAAAAATCTGTGAAAAAATGAAACAGGTGTTAGTTAAGCATATATGGAACCTTTATGAAAAACTATAAACATTATAGAAGAGAAATATTTCTCTGTGCTTGCAAGTTCATACAAGGATAAAAAAAGCATAATATAGACAAGTTATATTTTATTAAATATGGAGAAGGAGATAAAGGGAGGACATAATCATATTTCAGATATATTCAACCCTGCATTGATTGTCATGCCTTGTTGTAAATGCACTTGGCAATAATTTCAAATCTGAAATCGCACATCTGTTCCTAAAATGAAAACTCTAGCTGTTGAGTGTACATCAGATGTACACTCATTATTGTGGTGCATTGTGGGATTGAATGAGTGCACTCAATAACGTCCACTATGTTTTCAGACACCACTAAAAATGTCTGTCCCCTCAAATAGTGCCCTATTTAAGATCGATTTTTGAAGTCAGCATAGATGTATCATTTGCTGCCTTTGATATCCCACAATCCTGTGCGTTCCATTCCATGACAGTTTAGCTATAAAATAAAGATGGCATCTGAAAGTTGCTGTTGGGGGTCAGTTTGTGTGGAAACATTTTACACTTTTGATGTCATTTCGAGTGCAAAATTAACATTGTACTAGTTTTGGGACTGGTTCCCCTATAACATATAATCCAACAATCACCATGGCAACAAAATAAAAGGCTATGCCCTTAATAATGAATCAGACTGTAGACTCTTGCTTATGCTAAAACACAGAGCTTGTCACAGAAAACGTGGCAGCGAGTCAACTCTGTGTCAACAGATAACAAGCTCAAACAGCCCAGAACACAACTGTCAATTATTTTAATTTTAACCAGAGGCAATCACAGGAATGAAGGTGCCTGGAAAATGAATGGTTACAGATGTCAACATTAAAAAGGGACATAAAATAAGTAAAAAATACAATTAAAAAGTATGGGGAATTGTTATTGTCATGACGTGTTGTTTTTTTGAGATCTTTAGTATGATTTAGTAGCTTTAATGTGCTGTAGAATATTGGCAGACTGTCTTCTTTAAGGGAATATTTCTTTACTGTCAAAAAACTGATTTCTCCTTATAACTGGCAATGCACTTAGTTATAAATTTAAATGATGTGCTGTCAACTGAATATACATAATTAAATAAATTGTGTTTACAAAAAGTTCCTCTGAAAATCATATTCATTGAGACTGCCAAATAAAGGAACATTACTCAGGGAAGTGCTATTTTTAATAAACTATTATCCAACATCCCCTCCCCCCCAATCCAAGCCCCTCTTTTGTCATAAAGGTCAGGGCTATTTCTCTCTGATTTCTAGCTAGAAGTGCGTGAGGAGCAAAAAGAACGCAAATGCACTGACCGTGAGGAGATGTTTCTTTGCTGAACTATTATTCACCCTGTAAATGCCCCAAACTAATTTGTTTGGACAGTATAATAGCCTTCTCAAACTTCCTCAAACACACTGATACAGCTGCTTTGTGTTAAGATCTGTGTCAATGTATTTGTCCTCTGAATTAAATTACACAGGAAAGACAGAAGAAGATTAGGGAGTGAGTTTGAGCTGAAATCCAATTCTTGATTACTCTGTGAAAAAAAAAAATCTCTCTTGCTGTCCCTCTCTTCTGTTTATATTTGTCTCAGTATACTATATCTGTCTCCAAACCCCTCCCCCCCTCCCTCTATTATTTACCTCCCAGTCTCGTCTCTTCATATCCCTCCATCACTGAGGTCAACCCCCCTGTGTAGGCCCTACCATCTGTGACTGGGATCGGCAAAATTCTTGTTATTTAAGTGTGCGCACGCTCTCTCTCTCTCTCTCTCTCTCTCTCTCTCTCTCTCTCTCTCTCTCTCTCTCTCTCTCTCTCTCTCTCTGTGGGTGTGAGTATAATCTTGCCAAAGCCTGTGTAAACAGGACTAATGCATTCTAAACTTTGGAGTCTGGTGTGAGCCATAGCCTAATCCCTTATAAACCTACATTTGACAGCTTTTCTTGCTTTTTCCTGTTTAGATCTCTCTTTCTGAACGTGACATTTTAGCTCTGTTCCAAAACCTAAGTTGTATTCTAACTGAAATGGAACCTTATAAGTGATGTTTCAGGCAGCATCATGTAAATATCATTCCTCTAACACACAGGAGACTCAATTGATTCCAATAGGATAGCATGTTGGTGCATAAACGTGCATGGCACACAGAAAAGTTTTATTTTAAATTGTTATTTTTGAGCTTGTTGCAGTGTGTTCTGGGATTCTTGGGATTCTTAGGTGAAGGATAAATGTAGGTGGTTTCTAGGGTCTTCTGGGTGGTTATTTGCTGGTTCAAGTCAAAAGAGCACACATGGCTCAGTTCTCTATTCCAAAGCAGGTCTAAATGATTTATTTTTGCCTCTTTTTATTTACACTGAAAGAAGGATAAGACAGAAAAGTAATAGCACACCTCTCATCATACAATTTGAGATGTCATTCATGTTTGTAGCAGAAATTGTAATATTTAAGGTTGCAAAGGGTGAAATTTGCCTTTTTGTAAGCATTGCTAATTACTTAAAGTGATAGTTCACCCAAAAATTTAAATACCCCATGATTTACCTCAAGCCATAGGTGTATATAAAATTTTTTTTATTTCAGATGAATACAATCAGAGTTATAGTTAAATAATGTCCTGGCTAATCCAAGCTTCATAATGTCAGGCGTATAAAGAAATACGCCTTCAGTATTCAAGATATGGAATTTAACTGATGCAACATATGACTTAGGACGTAATGTAAGCATTTTGAACTGCGAAAGGCATTACACTTTCTTCGTAAGTTGAATATGGAAGGCGGTCTGGCGGCAGCTAGATATTTTACTTTATAACGTGTTAAATGTGGATTCTTACACAAACACATCGCTTCACTTCAGAAGGTCTTTATTAACCCACCAGAGCCGAATGGATTACTTTTATAATGGATGGATGCACTTTTTTGGCATTCAAATTTTGGGCTCCCATTAACTGCCATTATAGGGTGCTTTCCATAGACTGTAAAAAAATATGGCCGTAGTGTCCGTGACGTCACCCATAGGATCCTGATGAGCAGTTTTGAAGCATAAAGTAGGGACGAGCTGGCCGAGATTTGCCCAATAGAAAATGGGAAAAAAGGCGGGACGTGGGCGGAGCTGAAGTGACGTGATGACTAACAGACAGCAGATGAATGGCTATCCACCTGTCACTCGAAGTGGCCACTCCCTTAATTATGCAGAGCTTTAAGGCTTTATATAATGTAAACGAATGAGTTATACAAAAAATTCACCCCCCCATCACAGGGCAAAATTAGCGGTATAGATCAAAACCACAATTTGTACCAGGCTGTAAACATGTTTTATTCAGCTATAAAGTTGGGCATTTTAACATGAGCTCAATGAGATTCTGCTCCCTTCTGGAGCCTGTCCCTAGTGGCCAGTCGATTAATTGCAGTATATGTCACTTCTGTATTGGCTTCAAGAGAAACTGCGGGAGGTTGCTGCTTGGTGCTTTCACATCTCTAGTTCGGTTCATTTGGTCCGAACCAAAGGCAAACGATTATACATTGTAGCATTTTTCAGCTTTTGGTTCCTTTTCACACCACACTGATTGCTTTGGTCCGAAGCAGTTGAAACAAACCAAAATGCAGTCACATGACAACATCCACATCACTCATTGGCCATGGTGTATTTCCTAAACTGCGACTGCGCGGGCTGGTTTTGTCCCTGGCCATAATCTATTACATTGTTTGTATACACCACAATATGCAAACAATACATTTCTATAATGAAGCGCGGATGCGGCTTGAAAAAAACGTTCTAATGCACTGCAAACGGCGAGCGCGCATCGCTCATCAATTCAAGCGAAGATTGCGCTGTTCATGTGAGTTTTCGAAAGTTGGGACCTAATATGGTCATTCAACCAAATTTCTATGAGACTCCCCACCTCCTCACTACTCCAAGTTTGTCCGCGAGCTGCCATGCTAAAGTGCTAACCGTCAACAAACACTTCCTCATCACATAATGCACAGCGCAGCTGACTACGGCAGCTGGTTTACATTTACATTTACATTTATGCATTTGGCAGACGCTTTTATCCAAAGGCACTTACAGTGCACTTAAAAGAGACTTACAGTGCATTAAATGTTAGATTATGTCAGGGTTTCCCAGATTGGGTCATACAAATTTTAAATAAAAAAAATAAATCATTTTAAAATAAAAACAATAAAAATAAAACATTAAAAAAAAGTATTTTTTTAATGACTTAATTTTATTATTGACCTAACTTACAAATTAAAATCTCTGGGGGTATTTCAATATATTTGGTCAAATAAATTTCGGTTGACATGAAATTATGTGAATTTGTACATTTGAATGTGTTTGAAAGACAACCTTCCAAAGACATTAATACATGGTTAAATAATTCACTGAAATGGAGTGATAATTGAAATAATTCATGTGTGAATCAGTAGTCGATTAGATTTGCAATTTTGAGAAAACACTTATTAAAAGTGAAATGATTTCTGTAAATCCAGTGATCAAAGGCTGTGTGGATCTCTGTTTTCAGTGATAGTCACATGACTGCGATTCCACAAACCTGGAAGATCATTCTGAACCTATACTAGCAGTAGGCATTTTATAAAGGAAAAGATGAAAGATAAAAAAGTACAGGGAGACTCAAATGATTTATGAATAGTTGACTGCCATTGTGAGAATAATCATGTAATCAATAAAACAGTAACTGTAGTCTGATTATGCGCATTTTAAAATGTAATATAATCTAATTACAAGTACTTAATCTTTGAAATCTGATTACGTAATCCAGATTACATGTTATTGAAGGGAACGCGTGCAGCACATATTCAAATATTAATCTAAACGCACTCAGCATTGTGAAATCAGGATGTTCACAAACGGAATATACCGCAGCAAAGGAAAACAATTGCCATGAGGATATTGGGGCCTTTAGTAATTTAGGGGTAAATGTATGTCCCTGTTCATTAAAAAAAGACAGCAGTAGCAATAAGAAGTAAAAGTGTGGTAACAGGTGTTACTTCAATAGAGAATCTTGCTCGCATACACAGTTACTCACCCAAGACTAAAAAAAATGAACAAACGAGCAGGGCTTGACATTAACACCCGCCAGCCCGCCAAATGCGGGTAGATTTCAGCTGTGGCGGGTAAGGCAGCCACTCCCACTAGCCACTTCGGCGGGTTGAATATAACTTCAGCCTACAGCCAAATGAAATGCCAAGACCGTCGTATCACAAAATTACAATTCAATTAAAATTATTTATCGATTAACTTGCAGTTAGTGAAGGCGGGATAGGCGGAATCGCGCTGAATGACACACAACAGAATCACTCTCTCGCGTGCGCTCTCTCCGCAGAATCACTCTCTCGCGTGCGCTCTCTCTGTCGCACCCACGGTCAGTTCGCCTTGCGCCTGAATAGACAAATACATGCACACACTGATGTCAAAATGTCCATTGTGTGGAGTATCAGTCGGTTATGGCTTAAGTGTACGTAAACAGGTGGGTAAATACTGATATGTGTCAGAATATTATGTCCATGCATTCAGCAGCCCAATTAAATACCTGTCTGTCATTAATGTTAATCAAACAACTACTGTTAAATATATGTATACATATTAAATAAACCTACTGTATCTGAAAAAAAATTTTTTTTTTAAATGTACTATTGTTTTTGTAATTTGCTTCTTTGTTCTTTTTTATAGCCTAACAAAAATAACTCATATCATATTCAATTTCTCATATTAGCCTATATTGCCCACCCCTTGCCCACCTGCACATACCAGCTGATATACAATGTAGGCTAGTCTTGATTTGGGTGGTCACTCTGCATTTTGAAAGGGTTTTAAATCTTCTAAATCAAGTAAAATGACTCAAAATCAAGTAATTTAACCAAAGTCAACTTTAATCATATACAATGTAATTTGCAAACAGTAAAATTGTGGCCATTGAAAATGCTAAGTGGCTAGTAAATTTGGAAAACCACTAGCCACAGTGGCTGGTGAGCAAAAAAGATAATGTCAAACCCTGCAACCGGGCAATAGCTCTCTGAGTGATGACACTGTAGAACAGACTGAAACAAAACAGGAAAAATAATAGGAAAGCATCCTAGAATAGTATCCGTGTTTGTATTTTTATGATCTCTCCTTCCTGATGCTTTTGAGGGGTAAAAAATAGATTTGCTCCCTGTTGCGATGACCCCCGTGGTCCTTAAATATTTCTCTTTTAGACTCTGTGTTCTTAACTCTTACTGAACACACACGCACACACACGCACGTACAAAACGCACGCACGCACGCACGCACGCACGCACACACACATACATTGTGTTATCATGTTTTATGGGGACATTCCATAGGCATAATTATTTTTATACTGTACCAACTGTATTCTATCCCCCTAACCCTTAACTTACATGCAAATATTTTCAAAAAACATCACTTAGTATGATTTATACAACACAGTCTCACTCCCACTCGTCACATATTGACGCTTGGTCAGGACCCCTCGTCGTCACTTTTTTACGTACAGGGTACCCCTTGAAAGGCATTTTTCGACGTTAAGGGTACTGCAGTGATTCCAATGAGACACCTTTGGCGTCATACACAGACGTGTTGGGCATGTGAATGTTATCACGATGTAACTATTTATTGGGTTATAATTTTTCCATTATGACATGTTGGAGTATGATTCTCAATTTAATCAGCCAGCATTATTTTATTTACATTTATTGATTTGTATTTACGCTATTCAGACACGGTTTGAAAGTAGCCCAACCCCGCCCCTTAACCTACCCATTTGCGTTATATGATATAAAACACAGAATATAACAGACAACATGCACACTTTATTGAAAAATGTCAAGTATTCCAACTGTTCCGAGGCCAAACGATTGATTTGTGTGAAGAAAAGACCCAAAAATCGGTATGAAATCTCGCTGAAGAAGTCTCATTCAGAATACATCGCGATGTTTGGCATCAGTGCACGTGGGCCACATGTTGGTGAGTAGCCATGAATGTTTGATATAAAGGATTTTCTGTCGTTATTCATCAGATTATGTTCAGTCACTGCATTATATCTTTCATTTCCACTCAGGCTTCGCTTTTCTTTGCTTTCTAAATCAACACACCTTGCTAATAGGGCGATTAAACACTGTCACGTGACGTGCTATAGACCTTTTAAACAGTTATTCATATTTAATAATAACAACTAGTGTAGTTCCAACGTGGCATTTGTAGTAGAAGCACAATAAAAACAACCTTAGTTGTAATGTGATGTTTGTTGTAAATAGACCGTAACCACAACACTCACCATGCTTTTACCACAGTATTGGTAGTTTTAATGTGATTTTTGTTGTAAATAGACCGTAACCACAACACTCACCATGCTTTTACCACAGTATTGGTAGTTTTAATGGGATTTTTGTTGTAAATAGACAGTAACCACAACACTTACCATGCTTTTAATGCCTTTTAATGTAAAATCCAAATATTGTGATGTAAATAGTACTTTGTCCTGTATATAATGTATGTGACTTTTTCTCTTTTTTTTTTTTAACCTGAAAAGACCAAAAGGGCCTTTCGGGACTCAGTCAGCCCATTCTTGTTCATGGAAAAGTAATGGAGAAGACCGAAAGCAGCAACAGCAAATATTTGCAATGGTAAGTATGTGTTGGTTTGAACTCTTTATCAAGCATTTGTTGTTTCTTAAACATATTCTTACAAACCCCATGGCTCAATCAGTGAGAACATATTCTTAATAATTCACAAGATTTAACAAGCTGTCAAATTCATATGATACTCGTACATATTTGTACAAATACTCGTACATAATCCTGCAGCTTTTACTCCGACTCCTGCCATTGGCTACAGCCTCAATTCCTGTACATATTTATCATGATTTTTGTAAATCAGTTGCGCCCCTTCTTGGAAAACAGTCCCAGAAAGAAAAGTTTATATTAGGTCCAATGTATTCTTTAAAATGATTACAAATTGGGCCATTGGGGAGGTCTCTTCACACCTCATGACCTACCTCTGTTTGCAAGAGTGGAAATGCTCACATAACATCAGATATTCTATTATTTTGTCATCAGTTGCACTGCTGATAACGTCCCGTTTGCATGTAAATAATTTACGTGATCAAAAGATCAAGTGAATAATCAACATTTTTAAACAAATTCATATGTGCTACTAAAAATATACTTTAAATAATGGAAATGCACACCTATCAGTGAACTTGTTACATAAATGTATTTAACATTTAATTATGCAACACTTTTTACAGAAGGAAATCCTACAGTTATGTAAAGGGACAACATCATCATCATGTCCTGTCCTGGGCACACTGGGCAACATGTGTCCTCCAACATATTCGATCTGTGGCCACGTTCTTCACATCTTCTCATGGAACACCTGCATTCTTCAGGTCTTCACAAAACATCTGTCTCATGTCTTCCTTGGTCTTCCCTGTCTCCTGCGTCTTCCTGGTGGTGTCCACTTCATAACTGTTTTGGGGTGTTGTTGTTTGGGCATGCGTAGGATATGTCCAGTGAGGTGCACCCTTTGCTATGTCACAGTTTCTCAAAGTCTTCACGTGGAGTACCACTCCTCTTCATGATCTCTTCGATATATGCAGAACCAATATTCATAAACTGTACTTGATGTCTGCTTATGCCTTTATCAAAAAAGCATCAGTGCTCATCAGGAGTTTTAGTAAAGGACATATTTATTGCCATCGACTTCATGATGCTATATTCCAATGTATATATCTGCATTTGTATATTTGCATATATATGCATTTGTATAACAGTGTTTGTTTGAACAAATGAAGATAGTGAGAGTGAACACCTTTTGAAATCAATATGTATTCATTAAACCTTTTATTACAGTGGTATAGTATTCACTATAGTAAATGTCCACCATAACTAAATATATGGTAACATTATATCACTACCTTGCTAATGTAAATGTAACATGAATGTATTTTATTAAAGCATTTTCTTACTGAAAATGGTTAACATTTATAATAATCATTAACTATTTGAAATGGCCTTTCATTTAGTTACAATAGAAGTGAACAATAATCACAAGGATATAGTTTATATAGTTTTAAAGTTGAGAATGTAAAATGTTCTTAATGTTTTTGCCTATTTATTTCTTAAAGGCAAGAAACCAATATATTTTCAGATAAAGTTGAACCTCATTTCTTTTATTTGTACCGCAGCATGGTTATTTTATACTGTTGTGCAGTAGTTTGGCCGCTACATTTGTATTTAAACTGTTTGACATTAAATATTGGAATATGCTTACAAAATTGTGTGCATTCATTATGCTTTTGTTACATTTATTTTAATTCCAAGAGTTCAGATGGTGAACGATGGCATAAAGAAGTGATCTAATATATATATATATATATATATATATATATATATATATATATATATATATATATATATATATATATATATATATATATATATAAATACACGCACACACACACACACACACACACACACATATAGAGAGAGAGAGATTTCTCTTCCATATATATCTATGCATCAGTTTAACCACACAAAGGAGATTTTTGTTTTAAAATGTGAGTTAATTAATTAGAAGAAATAAATATTTAGCAGCCTAAATATTAAATATTTAAGGATATCCCTTCAGTTGGAACCGGATGAGATCTGTCATCATTTTCCATAAATGGACAAGTAAGTGTGACGCCTCTGTTCTGCTGCGTTGTCATTGGCTAGGACTTTATCGCAGAACTCGCTGTGATTGGACTATCTTTTAACCGATATAAAACGGCGTTTCATGTTACAAAGTATGTTTTGGTGTTATTGTTACGTTAGTAATACGTTAAGTTAACTATAAAGTGTCGCTATGTTGTGAGAAATTACTCCTTTACCGAGATCCCAACCCTAACCCTAAGCATTTCTGCACACTTCAATGAACTACAGCGCCATGTTTCCCATTGCATTGATACACTGACAAAGGTATATGGGTAATGTAGTTTAAAACGTTTAATAATGAGACAATAAATGTTAAGTAGATGACATCTTTAATGGACAACTGGATATCTAATGATGTTCATTGTGTAAACCTGTATGACATATATGAGGGGCAGGCTGAAATTTGATATTTTACTGTGAGCACTTTTAGAAAACCTTTATGCCAGCTTTCCATATCTGTCTGAAAACTGTGCCCAACATTATTTAGTAAACATAGCATAAGCAGTTGTCCTGCCAATTTTCTCTGTGATACGCTAACCAGACTTTGAGTAACAGCCATTTGAAATTTGCTTTTTTGTTGCTCTTCCAGGGGCCTCCATTGGGTCCCTGAGGGCGGAAGGGCAGTACAACATACACAGATCTATTTTCCTCATCATGGACAACAAACTTTTACGGATAAACACCCATAAATATAATGGATGAACCCACAACAACTTGCCATTATCCAGTTTCCAGTGTAAACAAAAACTATTTAGATTTACACTTCA
The DNA here is from genome assembly GCA_023566225.1 of Romanogobio albipinnatus. Lineage (NCBI taxonomy): Eukaryota > Metazoa > Chordata > Actinopteri > Cypriniformes > Gobionidae > Romanogobio > Romanogobio albipinnatus. Next base: position 19,452,811 of record CM042241.1, read on the forward strand.
CTATTATTATTAAATATAGGACAATGCACCATTAAGTAAAATAACAAAAGAGACATTGCCAAAATTGTATGTATTTTCACGTACCTGACATCGGTAATGTGCATGCTTTAATTTTTATTGCAGTAGTAGATGTACCAGATTTATCAACATGGATCATCGTCAGTTAAGCTTGAAGTGTTTGAAATCCTTCCCTTTATTTCACTGAAAACTGGCATATTGTCACAGCATGCAAATGCAACTTTTTGGTGCATTGTTGTACCAAATATAATATAACCAGATGAAAAATGTTTATGTTTCAAGTAAAATAATATTGTTAATTACTTAGATAACCTAAATCAACTCATAAAATGTGTATTTACTTTAAAAACACCATACACAATATTCACCATACTTTATCACTCAACTCTTTATTGGAGGATACAGTATACAGTTGATAAAGTAGCATAAAGAAAAATTAGATTCAAGATAAATAAAAATGGGTCTTCAAAAATACATTAAGATCATATTAATCCATTCACAGCTGCTGAAGCCACACAAATGAGTGCCACAGAATCCAATACAGTCAACTATGATACAGAAAACAGATTTAATATTGTGTTGAAAAATAATGATTCATTATCACAGCTAGACTGGTTTCTTGCTCTTCCCTCTATCATGTTCATGTTCTATCCTGTTCTTCTTCTTCTAAACAGTTTGCCCACTTGTACCCTATAGTGTATAATTGATAAACAGATGATGTGGTCACTGATGTGGTGTAGCCTTTTCTCAACCAGAGGAAGAAGTTGTAACATCCCATTGTCAGGCATTCTCCAGTCCTGGTCTAAAAGTAAAAGAAAAAACAATTCAAATTTAATTTAATGTAGTCAGGTTAGCATATGTTCTGCATGATTTAAGCAGTGGTTGGCTACTCTGGGCCTCAGCATCCATTGTCCTGCAGATTTAGCTCTAACCTCAAACCCACCTGCCTGCCTATAATTATCTATAAGTAAACCTGAAGACTTTAGTTACAAATTCCAGGCATGCTCGATTAGTCTTGGAGGTAAACTCTCCATTTCAAAAGGCCCAGAGTTGCCCATTCCTAATTTAAATTTACAAAGCCGCAGTCAGTACATTATATAATATACACATTGGAGCATTATGTATATAATATTGCAGCACATAATATTAGCCAAGTACTGACAAAAAATATTTTACCCATATCAACAGCAACCTTTTAAACAGCAGATCTTTAAAAATATATTTTAGAAAGGTATGGTCTCTTCTTAGCCTTTGCCAGTGATGCTAGATTTCTTTTAAGACAACATACTCTTCTGTCACTTGTTTCAAGAGCATCACTTGTGATAGCCTGCACAATGTAAAATTGTTAAAATACGGCAATACAATAGGTACAGAGGCACAAGACTTACCATGCTTATGAAGCACCCATGGCCATGCATAGTTCTCAGAGACTGGAGTTTTTGCCTCTTGTATTCCTCCTTGGCTGCACATTAGTCTTTTCCTGTAGAATCTTCTGAAGTGTGTGCCTTCTCTTGCTATCCATCTTAAAACACAAATGCAATGTGTTTTAGTCTGTGGAGTATAAAGCCTTGTTTCAAGCCAAAACACTAACCAGATATTTCACATAATTCAAAGAACATTTACTATTTGATTCCTAATATATGCCACAACTCATTATCTTCCAAAGCTACACAGAACCATCCATGGTCTACAAAACAATAGAGAAATACCTGGAGTTTATACCAACTAAATGCTTTTTTTAACCCTTCAATACATGTCTGCTTTTATCTAAGACAAACAGACGGTGCCATTTTTAAGAATTGAAGGCCAAAAGTGTTCCAGCCTTTATGCTAAAAGGCAATCATTTTAATAATAATTGTATCAAAAAGGGAAACAAATATTTACCATTTTAGATAAATCCAAGATACAGAACCTAATTTGCTCATTTTAGGAGTTATAAAAAGATTTAGACATGAATAATGGTGTGTATTTTATCAGAGTATAGAAAGAATGATCACAGCTGTCCTTTGAGAGATCAACATCAAATTCTGTACTACATATTAAAGCAAGACAATACATCAATACAAGACATACCAATGGACTTGCGCACTTTTCTGTCGTCTTTGGGCACAAGATGGCCATGTTCCTTCCTCACCCTAAACAAAGGACTTATTCGATTAGCTTGCTTCGATATAAGGGTCTGGTCTTTTTTCTCTGCTGTAAAACAAGAAAGTCTCACTTACTCTATGTGCAATTACTATTGTTTTTGAAAAATATAAATTAAGACAGTTACAATAAAATGAATTTACATACGATTCAGGGGAGCATTTCATGAGTAAATACTGATATACTAAAAATATTATTTACCTGATTACGGCAAGATTCACTACAACTAACTAGTAGCTCTTGTGAGGGTTGGCTCATAAAAGTAATCTGCAAGTAATCCTGCAAAACAGAAAGAAAGGAAATTTCATTACATTGCATGCAAGTTGTGATTTCATACATAACTGTTTCTTTCTTTAAAAAGTGTTGCATAATTAAATGTCAAATACATTTATGAAACAAGTTCACTGATAGGTGTGCATTTCCATTATTAAAAGTATATTTTTAGTAGCACATATGAATTTGTTTAAAAATGTTGATTATTCACTTGATCTTTTGATCACGTAAATTATTTACATGCAAACGGGACGTTATCAGCAGTGCAACTGATGACAAAATAATAGAATATCTGATGTTATGTGAGCATTTCCACTCTTGCAAACAGAGGTAGGTCATGAGGTGTGAAGAGACCTCCCCAATGGCCCAATTTGTAATCATTTTAAAGAATACATTGGACCTAATATAAACTTTTCTTTCTGGGACTGTTTTCCAAGAAGGGGCGCAACTGATTTACAAAAATCATGATAAATATGTACAGGAATTGAGGCTGTAGCCAATGGCAGGAGTCGGAGTAAAAGCTGCAGGATTATGTACGAGTATTTGTACAAATATGTACGAGTATCATATGAATTTGACAGCTTGTTAAATCTTGTGAATTATTAAGAATATGTTCTCACTGATTGAGCCATGGGGTTTGTAAGAATATGTTTAAGAAACAACAAATGCTTGATAAAGAGTTCAAACCAACACATACTTACCATTGCAAATATTTGCTGTTGCTGCTTTCGGTCTTCTCCATTACTTTTCCATGAACAAGAATGGGCCGACTGAGTCCCGAAAGGCCCTTTTGGTCTTTTCAGGTTAAAAAAAAAAAAGAGAAAAAGTCACATACATTATATACAGGACAAAGTACTATTTACATCACAATATTTGGATTTTACATTAAAAGGCATTAAAAGCATGGTAAGTGTTGTGGTTACTGTCTATTTACAACAAAAATCCCATTAAAACTACCAATACTGTGGTAAAAGCATGGTGAGTGTTGTGGTTACGGTCTATTTACAACAAAAATCACATTAAAACTACCAATACTGTGGTAAAAGCATGGTGAGTGTTGTGGTTACGGTCTATTTACAACAAACATCACATTACAACTAAGGTTGTTTTTATTGTGCTTCTACTACAAATGCCACGTTGGAACTACACTAGTTGTTATTATTAAATATGAATAACTGTTTAAAAGGTCTATAGCACGTCACGTGACAGTGTTTAATCGCCCTATTAGCAAGGTGTGTTGATTTAGAAAGCAAAGAAAAGCGAAGCCTGAGTGGAAATGAAAGATATAATGCAGTGACTGAACATAATCTGATGAATAACGACAGAAAATCCTTTATATCAAAGATTCATGGCTACTCACCAACATGTGGCCCACGTGCACTGATGCCAAACATCGCGATGTATTCTGAATGAGACTTCTTCAGCGAGATTTCATACCGATTTTTGGGTCTTTTCTTCACACAAATCAATCGTTTGGCCTCGGAACAGTTGGAATACTTGACATTTTTCAATAAAGTGTGCATGTTGTCTGTTATATTCTGTGTTTTATATCATATAACGCAAATGGGTAGGTTAAGGGGCGGGGTTGGGCTACTTTCAAACCGTGTCTGAATAGCGTAAATACAAATCAATAAATGTAAATAAAATAATGCTGGCTGATTAAATTGAGAATCATACTCCAACATGTCATAATGGAAAAATTATAACCCAATAAATAGTTACATCGTGATAACATTCACATGCCCAACACGTCTGTGTATGACGCCAAAGGTGTCTCATTGGAATCACTGCAGTACCCTTAACGTCGAAAAATGCCTTTCAAGGGGTACCCTGTACGTAAAAAAGTGACGACGAGGGGTCCTGACCAAGCGTCAATATGTGACGAGTGGGAGTGAGACTGTGTTGGATTTATAAGCTGTTTTCCTCATGGGGACAAAAAAAAATGTCCCCACAAGGACAAGGATTTCGGATATTGCCATCCCTGTGTCCATTTTGTCCCCATAGGTTTACCAGGACCACACACACACACACACACACACACACACACACACACACACACACACACACACACACACACACACACACACACACACACACACACACTTAAGTTCACTTACACTGATTATGAGTAGATATGGATTATGAGTAGATATGAATCTAAAAAAATATTGCATCTGGATTGACTCCAGATACAATTTACTGGGGCAATAAAAATCTCTTTTTTTCTTTTCCAACAAGAATTTAACATCGCTGTTATACTCCCAGAACATAATACAGTGTGCATGTGTGAGTGAGTAAAAACATGCAGGACTACATTCATTATTCTCTGATAAAAAAGCACAGGCTGTAATGATTTCTATCATTATAGTGATTGATTTAAAGCTTGTTACAGTGCTAGATCATTTAAGCCACTGAAAAGAGAGTCTGACTAACGGTTAGGAGTTCTCAAATTGACACTAAAAGCTAAAGCCCTGGAACATTTCATGTAGTCTAAAAGCCAGCAGTAATTATAAACAGAGACTGCACTCTCTCACACACACATACACAATTACAGTCGCTGGGTTTATTTATTTTTCTTTTGTCCGGAGATGAATCTAATGGCTTTATGTAAAAAATAACCTTTTGTAGAATTTTTTTTTTCCAAGTCCATTCATAATGTTAGGTTTAGTTAGGGTTCACCAATAAGCAGGCCATTGTTTACCATCAAGATTTCTATACATACCTGTATATAACTTCAGTTTTGATTGGCCTTGTATCATGTTCACAATTTTGCCTCTGTATTTAGATTTTTCTTAATGATTAATGTTCGTTAATTATACCTTTAGCCCTCTGGTGCTGTTCAAGTGTCGGTCAAAAAAAAAAAAAAAAAATTTTCAATGAAATGATTGTACTAGGCCTATATTTGAGTTTGATAATGTTTTTTTTATTTAATATTTATTTATTCACTTTTTGAGCAAAATTAATTTCCAAATCAAACTGTCATAATCATGAATGATTTGGAGCACAGATGGATTTTGTTCGCTTTTTAAAAACAACACATGGTAGATTATTGCGGAAGTGAAAAACGTTTAAAAAAGTGAACTTAATTTTTTTTATACAATTTTACAAAAAACATTTAAAATGTTTATACAAAATATAGATTTTCCAAACCCCCCCCCCCCCAAAAAAAAAACTTGCAAATTTGAGGTTGGTATCAAAAAACAAGCTTTCAGTAAGATTTTGTACCAAATGTTTCCAATAGATGAATGTTTCTCACTCATATGAATTCATACGATTTGTCTATACTGCAGTGATGGGTAGGTTTTAGGGGTAGGTCATTCATATGAAATCATACGAAATGACCAACTCGTCAAATACGTACGTTTTAGCAAAAATAGTTTGTACAAATTAGCCACCTCATAAAATACGTACGAATTGCCGTGAGATCAGGTTGGTTTGTTGCTTAATCATGAGGTCCTTTCTCATTATTAAAATAAATTTAAAACTATTCTTGCAAGAGGTTGATTTATGTAATTGACAGGATTAGTTCACCCAAAAATGAAAATTCTGTCATTAATTATTACCCTCATGTTGTTCAACACCTTTGATCATCTTTGGAACACAAATTAAGATATTTTTTGTTGAAATCTCATGGCTCAGAAAGGCCTCCATTGGCAGCAGTGTACTTTGCACTCACCAGACCCATAAAAGGTACTAAAGACGTCATTACAAAGTCCATCTCACTACAGTGGTTCACCATGACGCATGTGCGAGAATATGACATCAAGCACAGTTCAGGCATCCATGAAATGCACACTTTAGCACCATTTTGAGCTCTATGCCAAGACCTAAAGTACAAGCAATGTAACTCAAGCGCGTCTTCCTCTGCTTGTAAACAAAGCTCCTCACTTCCGAGTCATGTGTCAGAACGCCGGCTCTACTCTCACGCATGCATCGTGGTGCTTCATGAGTTCACGTCTGAGGCCCAGAATAAAGTTGAATAAAGTTGCTGTTTTGATTTTTTGTAGTGGTGGGCATAGATAATTTTTTAAAATCTAGATTAATCTAGATTAATTCCAAAATTAATCTAGATTAATCTAGATTAAAATGGCTCACTTGAATTCTGCCGAAGGCATTCAGAATATGTGTGCTCGTAAGTGATCGTTTGTCTTTTTGTAGTTTGAATAATAAATAACTTCTGTCTCTTTAAGACCTGACGCACGCATATCCAAACACTGTTCCTGTGAGCTGGTTACGTTAAAACTCACCAAGATGCGCATTGAGACATTTTTGAGTGTATTTGACCATTAATACGCTGGAAAAAGGAGCTCATTTTTGCACTTGTATGTCAGAGGCGGCTTTATTACGGTATGTGTGTGTGTGTGTGTGTGTGTGTGTGTGTGTGTGTGTGTGTGTGTGTGCTTCCCCGCGCGATATTCAGACCGGTCACACCAATACTAACAAAAGTCCAGCAGAACATCTGTTTGCAATGTTCAGAGTCACTCGCTGTCGGTCTGAGAGGAGAGCGGAGCTGATATCGATACTGTAGAAAATGAGTATCGTATCGTTGCAGATATTTCAGTATCGATACATAGCGAAATATGGATACTTTTGACAAAACTAGTAGGCATACACAAAGGTTTGAAGACTCGTTCTCTCGCCCCTACAGTGCAATTCGGCTAGGTATACATCCGCGCAAAAATATCAAGGTGAAAGTCATCATAGCTTGTGTAGTATAGACCCAGCTCCCAACCCAACTTTGAGAATAGATTAACGGCGATATTTTTTTCATCGCCCGATAAGAGTCTCGCGTTAACGCAGCACATTAACGCCGATAACGGCCCACCACAAATTTTTTGTTTGCGCACAAAAACTATTCTTGTCGCTTCATAAAATTATTGTAGAACAACTGTAGTGAGGTGGACTTTATAACGACATCTTAAGTACCTTTTATGGGTCTTGTGAGTGCAAAATACATTGCTGCCAATGGAGGCCTTTCTGAGCCATCGGATTTCAACCAAAATATCTTCATTTGTGTTCCAAAGATGAACAAAGGTCTTACGGTGTCGAAAGACATGAGGGTAAGGAAATAATGAGAGAATTTTTATTTAGCACCATAACCCTTTAATAATTATAAAATAAAAATAATAATTGGAATAATATATTCCATGTGTTATATGTTATACTCTCACCTAAAGGATTATAAGGAACACCATACTAATACTGTGTTTGACCCTCTTTCGCCTTCAGAACTGCCTTAATTCTACGTGGCATTGATTCAACAAGGTGCTGAAAGCATTCTTTAGAAATGTTGGCCCATTTTGATAGGATAGCATCTTGCAGTTGATGGAGATTTGTGGGATGCACATCCAGGGCACGAAGCTCCTGTTCCACCCCATCCCAAAGATGCTCTATTGGGTTGAGATCTGGTGACTGTGGGGGCCATTTCAGTACAGTGAACTCATTGTCATGTTCAAGAAACCAATTTGAAATTATTTGAGCTTTGTGACATGGTGCATTATCCTGCTGGAAGTAGCCATCACAGGATGGGTACATGGTGGTCATAAAGGGATGGACATGGTCAGAAACAATGCTCAGGTAGGCCATGGCATTTAAACGATGCCCAATTGGCACTAAGGGGCCTAAAGTGTGCCAAGAAAACATCCCCCACACCATTAAACCACCACCACCAGCCTGCAGAGTGGTAACAAGGCATGATGGATCCATGTTCTCATTCTGTTTATGCCAAATTCTGACTCTACGATTTGAATGTCTCAAAAGAAATCGAGACTCATCAGAACTGGCAACATTTTTCCAGTCTTCAACTGTCCAATTTTGGTGAGCTCGTGCAAATTGTAGTCTCTTTTTCCTATTTGTAGTGGAGATGAGTGGTACCCGGTGGGGTCTTCTGCTGTTGTAGCCCATCCGTTGTGCATGTTGTGGCTTCACAAATGCTTTGCTGCATACCTCGGTTGTAACGAGTGGTAATTTCAGTCAAAGTTGCTCTTCTATCAGCTTGAATCAGTCGGCCCATTCTCCTCTGACCTCTAGCATCAACAAGGCATTTTCGCCCACAGGACTGCGGCATACTGGATGTTTTTCCCTTTTCACACCATTCTCTGTAAACCCTAGAAATGGTTGTGCGTGAAAATCCGAGTAACTGAGCAGATTGTGAAATACTCAACCATGCCACGCTCAAAATTGCTTAAATCACTTTTCTTTCCCATTCTGACATTCAGTTTGGAGTTTAGGAGATTGTCTTGACCAGGACCACACCCCTAAATGCATTGAAGCAACTGCCATGTGATTGGTTGATTAGATAATTGCATTAATGAGAAATTGAACAGGTGTTCCTAATAATCCTTTAGGTGAGTGTATAGTAATATATAACATTTGTATGATTTTTTTTTTTCTAATTAGTGGTAAAAAAAGAAAAGAAAAAAATAAATTAATTCATCAAGTAATAAAATGTATCTCTGAAAAAATTAAGAGACCACTGTAAAATTATCAGTTTCTCTGGGTTTACTATTTATAGGTATGTGCTTGATTAAAATGTTGATTCATATTTTTATTCTATAAACTACTGATGAAATTCCATATTTCAAATAAAAGTATTGACATTTATAGCATTTATTTGCAGAAAAAACCCCGCATGTATTCAGATTTCAAATAATGCAAAGAAAACAAGTTTATAATCATTTTCAAACAATACAATACTAATGTTTTAACTTCAGAAGAGTTAGATTTGGTGGAATAACGTCTCGGTTACGTATGTAACCCTCGTTCCCTGAAGGAGGGAACGGAGACATACGTCGGAACTGACCGACGAATTGGGATTTATTTTCAGAGCCCAATCTACTTCGAGTGTATAGAAACGAGCCAATAAACATTGGCATGCGGTTCACGCACCGCCCGCAGCGCGGGTATAAAACACGGAAGTGAACAGCGCATACCGCTTTTACAACTGAGGAACCGAGATGTGACTCGGGCCTGCAGCTGAAGCACAGCACCTGGCGACGGGACGTACGTCTCCGTTCCCTCCTTCAGGGAATGAGGGTTACATACGTAACCGAGACGTTCCCTTTCAGTCGGTCACGTTCGACGTACGTCGGAACTGACCGACAAATTGGGATTCCTAGAAAAACGCCAGGGTGCTGGCCCTTCCAGCGCCCTGCTAAAGCTACTGAGTGCTCCCACTTGGAGCAGCAGACAGGGCTTAAGCAGGGAGGTCCGACACTGCTGTTTCTGCAAGACCCACTCAGCGTGACTATTGGATAACGCTGGGAAAGCGTGCCCGTCTCGGGAGATGGTACGCTGCGGATCCACGTCCTCCGGAGGAGGAGAGGTGGAGAATACTCATACGGACTAACCTATCTGGGTAGTAACAACATATGGCAGTCTCTGGGGTGGATCTCTGGTTCCAGGGGGGAAAGAACACACCCAGAGACGACAGAGCGGGCTCTGTCAAGGGAAAGACACGGGGCTAGCCGAGTGGGGTAGCAGGTACTGTGGAGAATACACATATAGGGTCGCCGTGAGGGAACCTCTACATATGGACCCAGCCTAACACACACGTTCCACAAGCATACGGTTGCAGGCCTGGCGTCAGACGGCCGCAACGTCAGACGGCCGCAACGTCTGACACCGCAGGGGTAACGGAGGACCTCGGCAGGGTTCACCATTCTGGGGAACACAACTGGAGAAGATAAACGCACGTATCCGGCCATAGGCGGGAGTGGTGTAGCAAGCCGACACAGGAACAGGTACTTCGCGTCTACCGTTGGAGGCGAGTACACGGGAAGAAACCGGTTCCACACGGAGGCTATAAAATCTAGCGAACGTGTTAGGTGTCGCCCAGCCCGCAACTCTACAGATGTCTGTCAGCGAGGCACCTTGAGCCAACGCCCAGGAGGAAGCAACACTTCCGGGCAAGGCACGTCTTGCGATTGGTACGCTAAGACGATAGCATCCACTATCCAGTGGGCTAACCTCTGCTTGGAGACAGCCTTTCCCTTCTGCTGGCCTCCGTAACAGACGAAGAGCTGCTCTGAGGTCCTAAAGCTTTGTGTCCGGTCAACGTAAGCGCAAAGAGTGCGGACGGGACATAACAAAGCCAGGGCTGGGTCTGCCTCCTCCGGGGGCAGCGCTTGCAGGTTCACCACCTGGTCCCGAAAGGGAGTGGTAGGAACCTTGGGCACGTATCCGGGCCGGGGTCTCAGGATGACGTGAGAGTTACCGGGCCCGAATTCTAGGCACGATTCGTTGACCGAAAATGCATGCAGGTCCCCCACCCTCTTGATTGAGGCCAATGCAGTCAGGAGTACCGTCTTCATAGACAGGATTTTTAACTCAACGGACTGCAAAGGCTCAAAAGGATGACCCTGAAGTTCTCTGACCACCAGGGCTAAGTCCCAAGAGGGTAACGAGATAGAACGAGGAGGATTTAGTCTCCTCGCACCTCTGAGGAACCTGACGATTAAGTCGTGCTTCCCTAAGGACTTACCTTCAACTACATCGTGATACGCCGCTATTGCTGCGACGTACACTTTCAGGGTGGAGGGAGACAGCCTTCGCTCCAACCCATCTTTTAGGAAAGAAAGCACAACGTTAAACAAAATACACGCAATACATGGGCATCGCTGTTCCGCACTGTGGTGAACAGGATGCCCCTCTATTTGGGGGGCCGGCGTGCGAACTGAATCGCGTAACCGAGTCTGATGGTACGGATGAGACAGCCCCGGGAGCTCTAGCCAGGCTCCCAGAGACTGAGCAAGCGGGACCAACGGCACCACAGACGTACCCAGGGTGAGGCAGTGAGGTGGAATGTTCAGACCTGACTCGGATGGCCCGGAGGCGACCCGGAGAAGGGTCTGAACATTCCGAGGTGGGGAAGTGTGGGGGAGAGAAGGCCCGGGGGCGTCCTCTAGCCCCACACTTCCCCCTGGCGAGAAGAGGGGAAGACTGGAGTGGCAAGGCCCGGGGGCATCGCGCACAACAACCTTGGCCCTCTTGGGGCCCAGGGACATAGGAAACTGCTCTTTTAATGAGAATGTGGGTACCACTGAACTCCAAGGAGCCAGTGGCAGAGATGTTATTGACATGATGTTGGCCCCCTGGTCCTCCTCCGAGGGGGGGAGGGGTGCAGACACCATCTCCCTTCGAGCAGATCCATCCGTCCCTGGGCTGCCTGTCTTGGGTTGGGCGGCCCCCTTGCGTCCGGCGCCCTGCTTCCCTCTGCGATGAGCAGGAGGAGGCGCTGCAACCGGCGGCTGGGTGAAGGCAGCAGCGGTCCGCCGGGGCAGGATGTTCTTAATCGCCTCCGTCTGCTTCTGTGCCACCGAGAACTGTTGGGCGAAGCTCTCGATGGCGTCGCCGAAGAGGCCGGCCTGACTGACAGGGGCGTCGAAGAACCGCACTTTGTCGGCTTCGTGCATATCAGCCAGGTTCAGCCACAGGTGGCGTTCCTGGACCACCATAGTGGACCGTCGCTGTCCGCAGTTCCTGCATAACCCCTGGGTCGGCACTACCCTCGTGCATCTCATTGAGCGCTTTGGCCTGGTAGACCTGCAGGAGCGCCATGGCATGCGGCTTCCCCACAGGCGGCGTAAGACTTGCCCAGTAACCCGGACGAGAACTTACACGCCCGGGAGGGGAGACGCGGGGCATTCCGCTAGTCGTCCACCGCCCTGGGACACAGTTGCATCACCACGGCGCGCTTGACCGGAGGTATCCCCACGTAGCCCTTAGCCGCACCACCGTCGAGGGTAGTGAGGATGGAGGAGTCAGTCGATCGATGGCGGGCACTGTAGGATGCCACCACGACTTTGTGAGCTCCTGATGCACCTCTGGGAAGAATGGCACTGGGGCGGGGCACTGAGAACCAGCACGGGCCGCCCCGAGATACCAGTCATCCAACCGCGAGGGTTCGGGACACGGTGGAGGATTCCACTCGAGCCCGACACTCGCGGCGGCCCGGGAGAGCATAGCCGTAAGCTCTGGATCCGGCTCGGACAATGCTACCACACCCGAAGGGGGCAACGCAGCCGGGTCATCATCTCCAGAACCCATTAGCTCATCCTCCGATGCAACCAACGAAATCATGTCCTCAGCCGGAGCCCCAAAGGAAACGGCTAGCCCCCCATGGGAAGGACCAGCGCGCTCCTCCGCAGCGGAGGGTGGGAGGGGCCCAAGGGGCTTTTGGCCCGTCGGGGAAGCCCTGACCGTCACCCTCAGATCTCCACCAAAGGCATCAGCCAAAGTAGCAGCCCTCTGCTTTGCAGCGGGAGGACCACTAGATCGGGGAATGCTCAATGGGACTCCACCCCTTTTGAGGCATTCGAGCCTAGACCTAAGCACTGCGATGGTCATGTTCCCGCAGTGGGAACATGAGTCATTCACGAACGCTGCCTCAGCATGCTGAACGCCCAAACACGTGAGGCAACGATCATGACCGTCAACTGGGGACAGAAAACGCCGGCATCCAGAAACACGGTTTGAATGACATCTTGAAAAAGACGCAGGGTCAAACCGTGTATGCTCTTTTAGGAGTGGAAAAACTGCTCTTTTATAGTGCTGAAGCACTCAGGGAGATGGCCGCGGCTCCCCGCGGTCCGATAGTGCAAGCCCGCGGGTGAGCACTCAAAAGGAAATGCCCAACGAACCAACACAGGAACTCTTTTGTTTCTGAAGCCACTCGCTGATTCGCGCTGTCACGCCAACACCAGAAGAACAGACTCGTCTCACGAACACTCTTCTTAGCAGAAAACAGTCTTGTGTACTGAACAACAAAACCATCGGCTCCGAAGTTGAAAGCGGTATGCGTTGTTCACTTCCGTGTTTTATACCCGCGCTGCGGGGCGGTGCGTGAACCGCATGCCAATGTTTATTGGCTCGTTTCTATACACTCGAAGTAGATTGGTCTCTGAAAATAGATCCCAATTCGTCGATCAGTTCCGACGTACGTCGAACGTGACCGACTGAAAGGGAACCCTGATTTTCAATCACAGCTTTCTTTTCCAATCTTCAGACTTTCACACTGCTGTTGGGTGACCTGCTGGCCAGGATAACCTTGTACATGGCTCACATTTTAAGTCATTTTGTTATTTATTTGTCTTATGAATTACCACTTATTCATGTTCTGGAAACACTATCAGAGCATCTTGTGGTTTTCTGTCCGTCTCACCTAATCATAGGCTTTGCCCACCCTGCCAACCACCTTCATACTTTTCCTCCCAAATAATCTGGCCCACTCTTATGGCTCGTTTTCACCAAGCGGTACAGTACAGTACAATAAACGGGGCGGTAAACCCTGATCCGGCTTGCGTTTCACTGTCAGCAGTATAGCTCCAACCTTTAGGTATCGCACTACTGTGCTAGGTACCCCAACGGAAGGGTCCCAAATAAGTGGTATGGATACGGTTTGGTATTTTGGTAACATTCACAACTTCTGACAGTCGAAACAGAAATAATACTGTACTGTACTGTATTGTACCGTACTGCTCTGTGGAAACGAGCCATTAGAGCCCTATGTCTCATCTTAGAGACAGAGTCAGTTCTGCATTCAAGAGCCATTAATGGAAACTCAAACTATGAAAATCTTTTAGAATCATAAAAACAACAAACACCCAAACTGCAATGAGTTTTGCAAGAGTACTGGGCTCCCTCCTGTTCTAATATTCACACAGTTACTCACTTACACTATACGAAAACATAAAATGCTCAGCCCTGACAAAAACACCCACAACAGTCTTTAGGCAAGCTTTGATTTGAATAAAAAGAAGAAAAGATGGCTGGAAAAGTCCTGGCCTGTAAAAACAGGGGTTTGTGATTGATAATGTTTTGGGCCTAAAGGCGCAAGATCAGCAGTACTGGCCTGGGAACAGTAATTTTCATTAGTGTAGGACAGGAACGATAATGGAGTATACACACTCGCACACTCACACACGCACACTCACACCAGCAGTAGTAAGAGTCACTTCTGTATGTGACGTGAAACATTTTAGAGTGGGGCAGGCCAAAAGGACATGCCCAGCTTGAACTGAACACATAATGACACAAACAGTGAGGGTACCATCAACATGACATGCAGACTACACAAACTTGACACATGGACGAGATAAGAGTGTCATTAGCCAGAGATTATATGAGAAGCATACAGCAGGTGGTAAATAATGAGGGTTTTTTTCGGCGTTATGGATGTTGAAATGACAAATAATACCCCAGGCTAGTCTGTATCTCACACGGCTTCTGCTCAAGGGTACAGCAGATATAATAGTGTGGTGCCAAAAGACGACAAACCCAAAATCCACAGGAAGAGTGTAAAACATGAGAGAAACTAACGCTAACAGTCCTAATTGAAAAAGCTTTCTGTTAACCATGTTTTTTTGTTAATCACAGACACTAATAAATATACAGACCTGTTTCTCAGAGACCTTTTCAAAAGCATCACCTGTTTTAATAAAATTAAAACTATAAAGACATTTAAAAAAATAGGAAAAAAATGTTAACAAAAAACCCAATTGTTCTATTTTTTTACTACTTATTTCTGCGATTTATTATAACATTTCTAATGCATTTCCTTTGAGTATGCCTAATACCTCACAGCATGCAAAATATGAAGATGCTCATAAACTCCCAAAATGCTGTTCTTCCATCCGGTTGTGCATTTTCAAGTTAGATCCCTCTCAATCACCAGCTGAGCTAACTGGGCCTTTCATTTGTGAATCATTGAGAGTCTATGGTCCGTAACATTTCAGAGAGTATAAAATCAATTCTTGCAAGCTGCCAGAAGTCATACACAGCTTTTAAAAACATTATATGATTTAACTCATTTCCACAGAGGTGCGAAATATTTGGAGAATAATTGAAGTTTACATCATTTGATTTGTAGCCTAATTGTGGGAACCTTGATACACTAGCATTCAAAAGTTAATACATTGGGATTAAGTTAATAAGATTTTTTGGTAACACTTTATTTTATAGTGTCCTTCTTATGTTACATGTACTTACCATAGTAATACAATTAAATGATGCATAACTGCATGCAACTAACCCTCAACCAAACCCTAATCCTACCCTAACCCAATAGTAAGTACATGTAGTTAATTAATATAAATATATAATTACACTGTAACTATTGCACCTTAAAAATTAAGTGTAACCATTTTTTTTAAATGGAAATTATTATTATTATTATTATTATTATTATTATTATTATTATTATTATTATTATTATTATTATTATTATTTCAAATAAAGGCTGTTCTTTTGTACCCCCTCACATAAAAATATTCAGCAGAAAAAAAGTATATTTTCATTATTGATAATAATAAGAATACTAGAGAATCAATAATAACAGATACAATTGGTCAGAAAAGCAGCATATTAAAAGGATCACGTGAACCTGAAGATTGGAGTGATGATGCTGAAGCTTTGTCATCACAAGAATAAAAATTATAAACAGTTATTTTAAATTGTAATAACATTTCATAATGTTATTGTTTTTTCATCAGTAATAAGATTTCACAATATTACTGCATTTTTCATCAAAATAATACAGCCTTGGTTATTAGCATAAGAGACTTCAAAACATCTTAATTCTTATTTTAATCTAAATATTTTTTACCATATAATCGCTATACATTTTATAGCATTGAATATTAATGACAATAAATAAATAATATAGCCATTATTAATATTGAGCACCAATAATAACATACATTTTTTTCAGAAAATCAGCATATTAGAATGATAATTTTAAATGATTTTAAATGAGTAAATGAGTACTAAAAAATCAATTGTAATATCCTGTTTTAAGCATGGTAGTAACACACCATCCTATGAAGCATTGAAGCATGAATTTGTAATCATTCAGTACCATGGAATATAGTGGTAGTATTATAGCCTGACACCATGGTACTTGCACCGTACATTTTAGCAAGGGACAGCACGTTATGAGAGAGACATCTTGCTCTTAGCACTGTTAGAGAGCAATGGTGACCTTTAAATGTTGGATGAAATATGTTTTGGCTTTCTACGCGTTTTGAAGGATATGAACTAAAGAGCCATCTGCACTACAGGGTCAACGTTGTGTCCATTTTTAATGAAGGTGGCATTCGTGTTTGTTTGACCATGAAGTCGTAATGAAAGCATCATGCCTGTCTGTTTCCTGCCAGCTCTTCCCATCACAGCATATTTCCAGTCTCAAAGGGGACCGAGGAAGGAGAAGAACATCTACATACTAAAGCAGCACTTTCATGTTTTAATGTATTTACCAGCACTACACCCGCACACACCTTGAACAAATGCAAGATGACATATGGAGAGCTTGTATCATCAGGGAGCTGTAGTGAAGGCATGTTAAACTCATGGCTCCCATGCTGAACATGTTCAAAGACATCTACCACCCAGAGCTGCGCCTGCGTTTCCCAAAAGCATCGTGAGCCCAAGTCGATCGTGGAGACCATTGCCACCAATGTGTTCTACGATCAGCTTGACTCATAATGCTTTTGGGATACGCAGGGCCAAAACAGATACATTACAGAGCCTCCTGCTACATGATTTGAACTTCTGTTCAGGATGACATATTACCCACGTCCAGCCAAGCAGAAAGAACTGTACCCAGGACGACACTAAGGAAAAAAAATCTTGTTTCCTCTCATGTTGGAATGTCCCGCTAGAACTAGGAAATGTTGACTTTATTCCTCGTTTTTTGCAATTCTTTCTGCAGGTTCCTTTTTGATTCCTGTCCAAGATTGGAAGAAGACGACTGGAAAACCCTTATGCCAAAGGACTCCACAGAGAAGACCCAGAGACATGAAACTGTCTTAAAGTTGGCTGCTTTTATATGCACATGTATCACCAATGACAGAAGCAATAAGAGATTTACGCTAGATAAATTACTAGCTGAAGTCATACAGTATTTGCGGCCTCCCAAACAAGAGCATTGTCTGCAAAAAAAACAAACATTATTAATTTAATTAAAATAGTTAAGCATCTTTAAAACAAGATCATTTTAACTCGAAAGCAAAATTTCATAAGTGTATAATTTAAGTGTATAATCAAAAAAGTGTATAACTATGAACCCTGAATACTGCAATGTCTGTCATTGGTTGAACAAACAGCTAGCCCTGCCCCTAAAGTCACACCATTGGTTGAGCGTCTTGCTGTGTGTGGCTGGTTGGAATTAAATATTACTTTAATAAACAATGCAGCAATCTTTTTATAATACCACAGAGTCACAGTGTTTAAACTTTCTGGGGAAATCAGCCTACAAATGGCTGACACGCACTCTTAAAAATTAAAGGTTCTTTATTTGCATCAGGGCGCTTGGTAACACTTTATTTCGATGGTCCACTTTAGACATTCTACTAACTATAAGTACCTCTGCAACTACATGTCAACTATCAGTAATTTGTAGACTTTCTGCCATATATCTGCTTACATTTTATTTTGATGGTCCAGCAACAGACATTCTATTGACTATAAGGCTACATTCACACTGTCAATTTTGGGGATTGACAACCGCATTTAGTAACAAGTGTGAGTCTCAAAATGTCGCAGTAGAGTTTCGAATACTGTCTGTATGAATGTGCAACGAGAGTCAAGCCTGTATTCTCTTATCAGTAACCATAGAGACAGTGACCTAAGTAATATCAAAGATGGCGATGTCCATAAAACAGAAAAGTCCACAAGTTCATCCATCAAAGTCATGAGTTTATTCATCAAATCTTCATTAACCGACAGAAGCTTGAATGTAAACACGCTAGCCGGACCCTGTAACCGTTGGACTCGCGTCTCAAGTCCTTTGCAGCCTCTTGCGCATGACACAGCATTTGAGTCATGCATGGAATACAAAACTGACAGGAGGCGCTCTAGTGAAGAACAGGACTGGATCTAAATGACACACAGCTCGTAAGTTACTGAAAGCGAAACCAAACACGAAACCCCTCAGCAGAGCGTCTCTCTCGCACTGTATGACGTTACAGACAAGTTGGCCAGTGTGGTTCCGTTCACACAGCACAGGTTTTTCAAGAATGCGGTTGTCCTGAAAATGTACAGGTGTGAGTTCGGTTATAGAATGCAGTTGTCACTCCTAAATAACTGTACTGCGTGTGAACATAACTGGATTAAAGGGATAGTTCACCCAAAAATGAAAATTCTGTCATTGTGCTGCCCCCTTGTGGGAAGAGTTATCTGTGTTTTGAGTTTCATGTGTTTTGTCCACGCAGAGCCTCCGTAGTTCAGTTATTCTACTAACAATCCTTCAGCAAGTCGATCTCCAGAGAGTTAAAGTCTGTAAATCATTATTTTGGTCCCTGGCAATTATCTGTCTGTAAGTATTTGTTTGATAGTGATCTTAGCTTCCTTTATATTCCAAATTGAGTAATTTTAGCATGTTTTCTATTCGTAATTTAGGAAAAGGAAAAGGAAATATGTGACGCTAGTACTGTTAGCTTCCCTATGGCATTTTCCATGTATATTAGCTTTGTGCTATTCTCTCGCTAATGCGATCGTTTTTGAGGGTTTAGTTAATTCTAAGCTACTTATTTTATATTTGCATTGTATATTCTCCTTATTGAGATTGTAATATGCTTTCTTTTTGTTTCTGTATGTTACAGTTTTACAGTCCTTCCAGTAAAATGCACTAAAACAGCAAGATGCTTCCTAGTTCTTTATTGGAGACTGTTAGCTATCTGTAAAGCTAGTTCACACACACTAGTAAAGGCAGAATAGTAAAAAGACAAATGGAAGGTCAGCCAAAAGTCGATACAGAAGACAACACTGCTGTCCCGGATCGCCGAAGCACATACAGCAACGTTGGTGACCTGTGGGAAACAAGATCGAACTGTTCCAACATCTCACGTGCCAGTCAGCGGTCACGTTCCAGTCAGCGGTCACGTGCCAGTCAGCGGTCAGGTGCCAGTCAATGGTCCAGTGCAAGCGCTTTGGCAGCAAAGGCACGCGCTAGAGCAGCTGCCGCTCAAGCACAGGCATCATACGCTGAAAGAGAAGCAGAGGTGATAAAAGAAAAGGCCCACATCGAAGCTGAAGCTACAAAAAAGAAAGCAGAGCTCAGCGCTGACCTCCTCAGACTGCGTCTACAGAGTGCAGCTGCAGCTGCTAACGCCGAAGCAGAGGTCCTAGAGGCTGCAGCCGTGGATGAAGGTGGAGATACCTGGTTTCCAAAATACAGCGACAACGTCGTCAAACCCATACCAGTTCCACCTCCGCCGGTTAATACCAGCTTTGACTCTGCACAAGCTACCGCACAAGTGCTTCCAGCAGTCCAGCGAGTAAAGTACAGTGGTGATTTTGTGCAAAATAAAGTCAAAGAGCTCAGCATACAAAACAGTGAGATTAGTGAATATCAGTTTCAAGAGCTACCAGTGGTGCATTCCTCACAGTATGGCAGCAACAGTGGAGCAGATCGTTCTAATGGCCAAAGCTTGTTCAAAAATGCCCTTTTCACATCTTACTCGCAGCATCCAACCCCAGTTACTACTGACCACAGATTTCAGCCACGCTCTATGAATCAGTCTGCCCCTTTCCAGCCCAGGCTATCGTCTCCACGCCCTGTTGTCAGTGCAAACGAGTCCAATTCCCCAGCCACATTAGACTTAGCTAAATATTTGGTTCGCAGAGAGTTGGTTAGCTCAGGGCTCCTGACGTATGATGATAAGCCTGAAAATTACTGGGCTTGGAAGGCATCTT
Organism: Romanogobio albipinnatus; assembly: GCA_023566225.1. Taxonomy (NCBI): domain Eukaryota; kingdom Metazoa; phylum Chordata; class Actinopteri; order Cypriniformes; family Gobionidae; genus Romanogobio; species Romanogobio albipinnatus. The sequence continues at coordinate 19,472,938 of CM042241.1, forward strand.
TCGTGAACGCTACAGAAGGACTCTATTTATCCCCAAGAGAGGAGTTGGATCTCCTCTGCAAGTGGTTAGGTCCCAAATCATCAGAGCAAGCGAAACGATTAAGGGCTGTACACACCTACGATGCCACAACTGGTGTCAAAATGGCGTGGCAAAGATTGGAGGACAGTTATGGGTCCCCTGAAGCAATAGAAAATGCTCTCCTGAAAAAGTTGGAAGATTTTCCCAAAATCGCAAACAGAGAAAATCACAAGTTGAGGGAGCTTGGCGATCTAATCTCAGAGCTTGATGCTGCCCGGGTAGATGGTCTCTTACCTGGCCTGAGTTACCTAGATACATCCAGGGGCATCACTCCTATCGTTCAAAAACTTCCATTCCACCTCCAAGAGAAATGGATTACTTCAGCCTCTCACTACAAAGAGTACCACCACGCTTCGTACCCGCCTTTCCCTGTTTTCGTGAAGTTTGTGTGCGACAAAGCTAAAACTCTTAATGACCCAAGCTTTGCCCCCTTGCTTTCTGCTGGTTGCCCAAGTGTTTATAGGCCTGAAAGACTGAGCAAGCCCAACTTCAAAACCACAGTATCTGTTCGGAAAACTGAAATAACTGCTCCAAAAGGCTATCGTGACCCCTCTGACCAAAAGGTGGTTGACCCAGATAAACTGTGCCCGCTCCACAACAAACCACACTCCCTTCGCAAGTGTCGTGGTTTCAGAGCAAAGACCTTGGATGAGAGAAAGGCCATTCTGAAGGAAAATAATATTTGTTACAAGTGTTGTTCCTCCGTCAACCACATGGCAAAAGACTGCGACGCAAGCGTACATTGCAATGAGTGTAAAAGCGACCACCACACCACCGCGCTGCACCCTGGACCAGCACCCTGGAAAACGGAAACTCCAGGCTCTGTAGCCCCAGACGGACATGGCGGGGAGCAATCAGAAAGTCCTATCCAGGCCATTGTGTCCAAATGTACAGAGGTCTGTGGCAAAGGTAATAGCTCACGTTCATGCTCCAAAATCTGTCTAGTAAACATTTATCCTGCTGGACACAAAGAAAAGGCAGTGAAAGCCTATGCTGTGTTAGACGAGCAAAGCAATAGGTCTTTAGCTAAGACAGAATTCTTTGAGATCTTTAACGTCAACACAGGCACCAAAGTTTACACTTTGAAAACCTGCTTAGGTGTAGGAGAGACAAGGGCGCGCCAAGCTGACGGTTTCATAGTGGAGTCTCTCGACGGCAACGTTAGCGTCCGGCTTCCCACATTAATCGAGTGCAACATGCTCCCAGATGATCGATCTGAGATCCCGACACCGGAGGTCGCAATACACCACTCTCACCTCAAGCATTTGGCAGCCAAGGTTCCAGATTTGGACCCAAATGCTTCAATACTGATCCTCCTCGGTCGGGACATACCAAGAGTGCACAAGGTCAGAGAGCATTACAACGGCCCCCACGATGCTCCGTACGCCCAGCGCCTCGACCTTGGCTGGGTCATAATAGGTGAGGTTTGTCTTGGGGGTGCTCATGTGCCAAGCAAAGTCAGTGTTTACCGCACAACTGTGTTGAACAACGGACGCACATCTCTTTTGGACTCCTGCCCCAACTCATTCCATGTCAAAGAAAAGGTCCTGGGTACTGACTCCCCATTTAACTCTTCGAACACGACCAGCTTGATTGACATAGACGAAAATGACTGTCTCGTCAACAAACTGTTCATGAGAACTCCACATGATGACAAACCTGCCATGTCAGTGGATGATGAACTCTTTCTGAAGATCATGGATGAGCAAATGTTTATGGACGAGTCCAACAGCTGGGTGGCGCCATTACCCTTCAAAACAAACAGGAACAGACTACCCAACAACCGAGACCAAGCGGTCAAACGTCTCAATTCGCTGCGTCGCGTGCTTGACAAAAAGCCCCTCATGAAAGAACATTTCTTGAACTTTATGCAGAAAATGTTTGAGTCAGGACATGCAGAACCCGTTCTACCACTCAACAAAGACCAAGAGTGTTGGTACCTACCGTTTTTTGGTGTCTACCATCATCGCAAACCTAACCAGATACGTGTAGTGTTTGACTCTAGTGCCACTCACGAAGACACGTCTCTGAACAATGTTTTGTTGACCGGCCCAGACATGAACAACACACTTATTGGGGTTCTCTTGCGTTTCCGCAAAGAACCTGTGGCAATCACTGCAGACATAGAGCAAATGTTCTATTGTTTTGTCATTCGTGAGGACCACCGCGACTTTGTGCGTTTTCTGTGGTACGAAGGTAACGATCCCACAAAGGCCATCAGAGAGTACAGGATGACTGTACACGTGTTTGGAAATAGACCGTCTCCCGCCATAGCAATATATGGTCTCCGGAGGGCGGCGCTGGCTACACAAGAAGAATACAGTGACGAGGCCAAACAGTTTGTCCTTAAAAACTTCTACGTGGATGACGGACTGGCTTCCTTTTCTTCAGACGCCAGCGCCATCCAAACTTTGAAAAGCACCAAAGAAATGCTTGCAGACTCTAACATTCGCTTGCACAAAATAGCCTCCAACAGCCCAACTGTAATGGAGGCATTTCCATCAGAAGAACGTGCAAAGGAACTGAAAAACCTTGACCTTGGTGCAGAACCCCTGCCCTTACAGAGAAGTTTAGGGCTTAACTGGGATTTGCAAAATGACTGTTTCACCTTCATTGTGTCAAGAGAAGATAAGCCATTCACAAGAAGGGGCATTCTTTCTGCTGTTAACAGCCTGTATGATCCCCTTGGGTTTGCAGCCCCCATCATCGTACAAGGCAAGGCTCTCATCAGAGAATTGTGCTCAGAGAACTGTGAATGGGACACTCCACTGCCAGCAGGAAAAGAAGCACAATGGAAATCTTGGAAAGACTCGCTTGTTGACCTTGAGAAACTACAAATTCCTAGACAGTATGTGAACACGTCACTGCAATCTACCTGTCAAAGAGAGCTGTGTGTCTTTGCAGACGCTTCTACATCAGCCATATCAGCAGTGGCGTACCTTCGAGCCATAGACACCGAAGGTCACGTCCACGTAGGCTTCTGCATGGGCAAGTCCAAATTAGCTCCTAGACAAGTCCACACAGTACCTCGCTTGGAGCTATGCGCTTCAGTTCTGGCGGTGGAGCTGGCAGACATGCTACTAAGTGAACTTGACATCGAAATTCACAAAGTGAAATACTTCACTGACAGCCGAGTAGTCTTAGGCTACATCAACAACAGCAGCCGAAGGTTTTATGTCTACGTCGCCAACCGTGTTGCTCGAATCAGAAGGTCATCTGAACCCAGTCAGTGGCACTTTGTGAGCACGGAAATCAATCCTGCCGATCATGGAACACGGCATGTGCCAGCTTCACTACTGAGTTCTACCAATTGGTTGACTGGTCCAGACTTCTTGAGGAAAAGCGACGGGGAGTGTCCTGTGGAATCAAACTGCTTTCAACTTGTGGAACCTGCCACAGACATTGAAGTCCGCCCACAAGTCTCAACATTTGCAACGAATACTGTGACAAAATTGCTCGGCTCACACAGGTTTGAACGCTTCTCCAGTTGGAAACGTCTTACACAAGCTATAGCCAAACTCATTGAAAAGGTCAGGTCTTTCTCAAAAGCTCCTGAATCAAATGAACCGAAGATGGACGCTCTAACACAAGCAAAATTAGTGATTGTACGAACTGTTCAAGGCGAGACATTTGGAAAAGAATTAAAAACTTTGAACAAGGGAGAGGACATACTAAAACACAGTCCACTGAAGAATCTCAATGTGTTTTTAGACAAAGAAGGACTGGTGCGAGTAGGAGGACGTGTGACTTCTGCTGATATAACTCAAGAACAAAGCCAGCCCATCGTTATTCCAAAGAAGCATCACATTGCTGCTTTGCTGGTTCAGTTCTATCACAAACAGGTTGTGCACCAAGGTAGACTCATCACAGAAGGAGCTATCAGGTCTGCTGGACTGTGGATCCTTGGAGGGAAAAGGTTGGTGACAAATCTTCTCAACAAATGTACAACCTGCCGCAGGTTAAGAGGAAATGTACAACAACAAAAGATGGCAGACATTCCATCTGATCGCCTCATCCAATCTCCTCCTTTCACACATGTTGGGGTGGACGTGTTTGGTCCATGGAACATCAGCATCCGCCGGACAAGAGGTGGTGTGTTAGAGAACAAGCGCTGGGCAGTAATGTTTACCTGTTTAGTTACACGAGCAGTTCACATCGAGGTAGTTGAGTCTCTCTCCACTTCAAGTTTCATAAACGCTCTCAGGAGGTTCCTGGCCATAAGAGGCCCCACCAAGCTCTTTCGATCAGATTGTGGAACGAACTTCGTTGGAGCGTGCAAAGAGCTTCAGATAAGTTCAGAAGATTCAGAGCTTCAATCCTACCTCAAAAATGAGGCATGCACTTGGAAGTTCAATCCACCTCACTCCTCTCACATGGGAGGGGTGTGGGAAAGAATGATCGGAGTGGCCCGACGTATTTTGGACGCTATGCTGATGAAAGTTCACTCTCCAAATCTGACTCATGAAGTACTTGTGACGTTCATGGCAGAGGTAACAGCCATAATGAATGGTCGTCCATTAGTACCTGTGTCTTCCGACCCTCAACAACCCGATTTGCTGACACCAGGAGCCCTTCTCACTCAGAAAATCTGTCCTGTCTCTATTCCACCTGGAGACTTTGACCTAAAGGACTTGTACCGGAAGCAATGGAAACAGGTGCAAAGTCTTGCCAACTCATTCTGGAAACGATGGCGAGAAGAGTATCTGGCATCCCTTCAACCAAGAAGAAAATGGCAAGCAGATCAAACAAACTTAGCCATTGGTGACGTTGTTCTTCTAAAGGACACTCAGGTCAAAAGAAACGAATGGCCTACTGGACTTATTGTGGACACTTATCCTGGTCGAGATAAAAGAGTACGTAAAGTAGACGTACGAATAATTAAAGAAGGCACTGCTAAGGTGTACTCAAGACCTATTTCTGAAATTGTGTTATTAGTTAAAGGTCAATAGTGATATAGCAGTATATCAGACGGGGAGTGTGCTGCCCCCTTGTGGGAAGAGTTATCTGTGTTTTGAGTTTCATGTGTTTTGTCCACGCAGAGCCTCCGTAGTTCAGTTATTCTACTAACAATCCTTCAGCAAGTCGATCTCCAGAGAGTTAAAGTCTGTAAATCATTATTTTGGTCCCTGGCAATTATCTGTCTGTAAGTATTTGTTTGATAGTGATCTTAGCTTCCTTTATATTCCAAATTGAGTAATTTTAGCATGTTTTCTATTCGTAATTTAGGAAAAGGAAAAGGAAATATGTGACGCTAGTACTGTTAGCTTCCCTATGGCATTTTCCATGTATATTAGCTTTGTGCTATTCTCTCGCTAATGCGATCGTTTTTGAGGGTTTAGTTAATTCTAAGCTACTTATTTTATATTTGCATTGTATATTCTCCTTATTGAGATTGTAATATGCTTTCTTTTTGTTTCTGTATGTTACAGTTTTACAGTCCTTCCAGTAAAATGCACTAAAACAGCAAGATGCTTCCTAGTTCTTTATTGGAGACTGTTAGCTATCTGTAAAGCTAGTTCACACACACTAGTAAAGGCAGAATAGTCATAATTTACTCACCCTCAAGTTGTTCCAAACCTGTTTGATTTTATTTGTTCTGCTGAACACAAAATAAGATATTTTGAAGACTGTTTGTTACCAATTTTTATCTCATAATTAGGACTTTTAATCATACTTTTGATTGTTAAGTCATCATTTTGACTTTAAATCCAAAATTTTACATTTACATTTACATTTATGCATTTGACAGACGCTTTTATCCAAAGCGACTTACAGTGCCCGTATTACAGGGACAATCCCCCTGGAGCAACATGGAGTAAAGTGCCTTGCTCAAGGACACACTGGTGGTGACCACTGGAATCGAACCAGCAACCTTCTGCTTATCAGTTCCATGGTTTAACCCACTGGACCTAATTTCAACTGTTCATCTCACAATGACATAAAAAGTCAAAAATATGACATGCTATCTCACTATTATGACTTTTTAAATCATATTTTCAACATTTTATCTCTTAATTATGACTTTATGAGCTGATCAGTAATATAGTTGAATATTTAGTGTCCCCAACTGAGCAAGCCAAAGCCAAAGACTCAACCCTATCAACTATTTCAACCCTAACACTCGACTATTAATCTAATGAGAGTTAGTTGACATGTACAGTAGTTGCAAAGTTGCTTTTAGTTAGTAGAATGTCTAAAGTGAACTGTCGAAACAGTTTGGGTTTGGGGTGGAAACCCTCTTTTGGAACCTATGTTTTTAAGTCTAGTAATGATATGGCAGTTACCCGTCACAAGCACTGCATATCACCACTTCTAGTTTTCTAACAGTTTTTTTTTTTTTTTTTTTTTGCACTTTTTGCACTTTTTGCAGTGCATGAAAATGGGAAAGCCAAAGAACAACCTAATTTGCACTAATTAGATATCACTTCATTACACTAGACTGAATGTATTAATATGCTGCAAATGTTAAAGAATCGTATAGAGAATATAAATAACCTTAAAACTCATCTTTAGACATATATTTATATACTTATAATTGAATATAGGTTGGAGCTGTGGAGTAGTGGTATGTTGCTTTGACACATTGAGCTTATTGTGGGCGACGAGATCAAATCCAACTTGTGACATTCTGCAATCCACATTTTCTTGTTCTTTCTGTATTATTATATCAATAAAAGTGGCAAACAGCCAAAAGCTAATATCATGGTACTTGGAGCTGTGGAAACCCTGACTGACAATAACAACAATCGGTGTTTTACAGCCTGTGGTCAAAAACAGGCATTCTATCACTCACTGTCTCTTTCTGTTGAGCAAGTTTGTTTATGAGGGACTGACGGCAAACAGGCATCACCCTGTTAGTGCATTAGACTGAAGACATATGCCTGGATAATGAACAACTCTTTCACCAGGACACTGACAGCATGCAAGAGACTCACCCCAGCCTCACATTCCACATAAATAATGCGATCTACTCCCTACATGATAAACAGTGTGGGAGAGCCGTCAGATGAACGCACAACAAATGCAAGATTTGAAAAATGTGCCATATTTCACATCCTGCTTCATCAAAGCTTAATAAACATCAAGATGAGAATTTGTTAGTCTTCCTTCCACTTCACAGGGTCCTCTAGCTACAGTGAAATTATCTTTTAATCAAACTCTGATTCAAACAAATGCTTGATGGGAAAAATAAATTACACTACAAAATGTCATGCCTCAGCATTAAAGGGAAAGTTAACACAAAATTCCAACCTTTATGACTTTCTTCCACGAAACACCAAAACAACAAGATTATGCTTTAATGAAGAAAATACTTTTATTCAGCAAACATGCATTAAATTATTTCTATTAATAAAAGTTTCCACAAAAATTAAGCAACAGAACTGTTTTCAACATTGATAATAAGAAATGTTACTTGAACACCAAGTCTTAGATTTTAGTATTAGTATTAGTATTAGATTTTACTTAATTTTACTGAAGACTGAAGTAGTGATGCTGAGAATTCAGCTTTGCCGTCACAGGAATAAATTACATTTTAAATATTAAAATAGAAAACAGGTATTTTAAATTGTAATAATACTTCACAATATTACTGTTTTACTGTATTTTGATCAAATAAAAGCAACCTTGGTGAGCATAAGAGACTTCTTTCAAAAACAATAAAAAATCTGGAGGGCATGAATGGTAATATATTAGGTGTTCTTAATCCATGTTAAACATTTCCCAGACAGCAACATGTTGGCCCACATTTGGTATGTGTGGATTCCATGTGTACCAGATGTGGGCCGTATCTGGGCCGACACTATGTTGCTGTCTGGGTGCTGTAGCAAAATTGCTATTCACGAAAAATAAATAACACAAATGACAGTTGTGATCACAATAGCTTTCATTATACAGAAAATAGGGCGTGCATCCCTGGACCACTACGTTTCCGGGTGGACCCTGAGATATGTGTTCGCCATGACCACTGTGCCCCGAAACACACGAGGTGGCAAGGTTGGCAGAACGGTCCCCATGAGGGCACCGAAGGGAGACGGGCACCGTATAGTGAGGTGAACACCGCCTTCCTACGGAGGGTTTCCCTCAGAAACCTGACATTGATGGTTTTACTTTGACAAAGCCCTCTTTATGACAATAACTGTCTTTTCAAAACCGCCTTGCCTTGAGAGAACTTCACTCTGCTTCCACATTTTAGAATTAGAAAGGGCACGAAGCACTCTTTACCATAACCATGGACTATATAGCCGGGCTATATTGCTGGGGTTTCTACTATTATTGTAATACCTATTGTGCTGCTGGCCTTTGTCCTCCTCGGTGTCAGACCAAGAGAAACTAATCTGCTTTGGCCACTCCTGGGATGCAGGTGCTATCGTAGTAGTGTGCGCTTTTGATTTCACACATACGGTCACTTGCTCTTATGGCGGCGTGGGTATTGCGTTCTCACAGCGTTTCGACGCAGCGCGAGTTCCCTTGAAAGGGAACGTCTCAGGTTACGTATGTAACCATGGTTCCCTGAGAGGGAACGAGACGCTGCGTCGTCCTGCCATATTCCCTGCGTGCCCGTGAGTGACTTACTTCAGGCTTTTTCAGAAGCTAGTTTCTGTTTGTGTTCATGGGTGCTTTATAGTTTCCGGTCTATGACGTCACCCGCTCTGACGTTCCGTCTGTCCATTGGACTGATTCCACAAGTGCTTCAAGATGCAATCACGCAGAAGCGTTCTCACAGCGTTTCGACGCAGCGTCTCTTTCCCTCTCAGGGAACCATGGTTACATACGTAACCTGAGACGTTTTTTTACACATGAGATTGAAAGATGACGGAAGTTTCATATTTGACCTTTAACACAGCATATAATCCAATTCAATATGCCAATTGTGTGAATTCCGCTAAATAAATCAGGTCAATCCAAACAAGAACAGATTGTACACAAGCACAAGACTTTGCCCTGAGGAAGCCACAAAGCAGATGCCACTGAGCGTGAGAAAGAGATTTGGAGATTTTCTGACTTCACCTCAAATCATCTTTGCAGAAAACTGTTAATTTTAAGCTGTCCAGGTTGTAGGCTGTGCTTAATGACGAGAGTTATCTCCCATGAGCACATGGTGCTCGGATACGGCTTAAACACACAGCTGAACACTGAATGTTGATGATTGCCAACCGAAGGGTGATGCCAACTGAAGGGTGATGCCAAAGGTTAACAGCTAATTTATTAGAACACGCACACTTACACTTACACACACACACACACACAAAAAAAATATGCTTGTGCATAGTCTAAAACTTTCTTAAAACCAATGGCATCAAATCATGACCATGATTCTAAATTACAGAACCATACAAGCCTGGAACCACAGCAGGTCCCATGATGCTGATCTTCAGGTCTATGAATGCTAAATCAGGTCTGTTCCAACCTCTGTGCCATCAAACATCTGCTGTTGAATAAACATTGTTTACCTGTGTAATCGATGAGGGAGCATTGGGAATCCAGAGTGAGTGTGCAGCCAATCCCAAAGTACACCCTAGCAATTCAATGAGAGCGCATCAAATCGCATGCTACTCCTGGGTCTGCAGGTGCAAAGGTAACCTTGCCTCACCTAGAGTTGAGAAGAGACTTTACAATGACACACAGATGAACAGAAGTTTAAACAGACTGTTCATGTGGTACATCATTCCTTGTAAAATATCCTTGTATAATATTTGTTAAATGTACTGTCACTTTGGATAAAAGCATGTGCTAAATCCAAAACACAACAAAAAACATAAAAAAGACTTAAATGGAAGAGAAGACCTAGGAGATCTATGGCACTTAGACAAAGCAGTCTGTTAGCATGCCCATTGATCTCAATGGCTAATTTCCTCATGAACATTCAGTTATGGACACAATTGTTTTTGATGCCTAAATGCCATGTGACTAATCCCTGTGGAGCCAAATTAAATTATGAAACAAAACAAAGAAAATTATGTCTTAATGCTAATTTTCTTATATCACGAGCAAACCCTTCACTGTCAACAGTTCTCAGCAATGTTGTATTCTCATATATATATAGAATACAGATGAATATAGATGAGAATACAACATTGCTGAGAACTGTATATTAGAATATATATATATTAGTCAATAATAGAGAAATATACATTTTCCCTCAAAATGTAGTTACACCATTAATCAAGCAGGGACTAACTTAGCCAAACCATATATCCGTATATCCATTTATAATGGCTGTCAAGCACTAAAAAAGACTAAATAATACACATTAGCATGAAGCTGTCTGAGTAAAGTTAAAGTATTCATCTATTTTGCACATTTTTAAAAGTGAGATATTAAACATGAGTATTGGCCAGTAAAGATGTTAAACTGAAAAGCTCAGCATGTTTCGTTGTTTACTGATGACAGTTCGCCTGGACCACACATGCACATAAACCGAGACAATGACCACCATGCATAGCAAACTCCTTAAACTATTTTTATGCACCATCTTTCACAGTTTGGGATAAAAACAAATTCATCAGTATTTGTATGAATTGACACGCATGCTAGAATTTCAGCCTGCAGATTCTCTGGAGTGAGAAGCACACACATATACATGCAGTCCGGAGAGAGAGATGAAAAAAAAAAAAAAACATTCACAAAATACAAATAGCCTATCTTGTTGGCAAAGGCAATTTACACTAACTTCGCCCACCATTGTCTGGTTAAGCTAGACTTAAATACAAAAGAAATCTAACTAATTACTGGGACAGTGGCATGTAGAATAAGGAGAGTGGATTTAGCTTTTGATGTGACCGGTCCAAGTTCAAATCCGAGTTCAATAAAAAATGAAGAAGATGTTAGAAAAGTGGAAATAAAGTACATAAAATGTTTAATAAAGGGAATAAAGTGTTTAACTGAGATTTAATGGCCTTGTAATTGAAATTGGATGTGGTGTCTTCTCCCTTTTTTCTGTAGTATATCAGCTCCGAAAGGTATTCATTTTAAATAACAATGAAGAAAATATTTGAAAAGTGGACATAAAGTGCAAACAGGTATTTATTAATGGGAATAAAGTGTTTAACAGGTATTTAATAGGCCTGTAATTGAAGCTGAATGTGGCGTCCTTGCGTCGTTTGGACAGGCTGACACATTGACTGTGCAGCTCATATTGTTACCGATATGAGAAGACATCTTTACTGATCAGCAGGTTTGATATGGTTATGGATAGGGGTAGTTGAAGGGGTGTTTTTTAGGGATAGGAACAAATAAGGTCCCAATTATTTTATACTGTTGTGTTTTATAATGTACAGTGCATTATGTATACATAGCATCTACTTGTTGTTTAAACTATTTACACTGTAAATAGCATCAAACGCTTATTGCACTTACTGCATAGCTTCTGCCAATATATATTTATACTATATCAGCCAATCAACATAATTTGACATAATTATGTCACAACATATAATTTTCCTTCACCTGTTCAAATAATACATATAACTGTTAATAATATAAGGTACAAATGTTTATTAGATTAACTACATCATACCTGACAAAACCAAAAATACAAAAGGATCCCATTTTTTACTAACTCACTCGTTTTTTTTTCATGTGTGTCAAAAGTTTGTTTGGTAAAAAAAAAATTGTGAAACGGTACAATCTTACAAATAAAGGTTCTCTTCTTTATTGCCAAACTCCCAAAATAAAGAACATTCATGGAACCTTTACAATGCACAAAATAGTTCTTTAGATTATTAAAATGTTCTGCACACACACACACACACACACACACACACACACACGCACGCACGCACGCACGCACGCACGCACGCACGCACGCACGCACGCACGCACGCACGCACGCACGCACACACACACACACACACACACACACAATACATTAAAAAAAAAAGAGAAGGAAAAGAAAAAAAAACAGTTCACTGAAAGATTCTTTGGCCAGGCTAAAATGTTTTTTCTTCTTCTATGTAATCACTGCAATGCATGTATATATATAGAATGCGGTTCGCTTGTCTCGGTTCGGAGTGTGTGCGTCGCACGGTTCGCGCATGCGCAATGTATCCTCGTGCCCGTATGTTACCTCAGACAGTGGGTGTCCTATTTGCGCGAAAAAAGAGGTGTGTGTGGACATACAGTAAAGTAAAAGTGGAGTGCTGCAGGTCAGTCACATGTAGAAATGAAAGTGGGAGAGATAAGGAAGGCTGCCCGGAGTTGGAGGATGCGCTAGCAACGTATAGCAGGGCAGATGCAGTGCGAGAGCCTCGCCGCGCGTGCCCGTTGCGCATACACACACTGGCAGGTTTGTCTCGCGAGTCGCGCATTTGAACCGCGGCTCGTGGATTGCAAATACAGGCAAATAAAGTCCATTCTGTCACATTTTCCGGTGTTATCTGCTGCAAATGCGACCATGTTCCCCTCTGTCTCATACACACATGCTTATGCTGTATATAAGTAGTTCACATGATAAATGTAACATTTAAAAGTTAAGATGCTTCTAGTTCTAATAATTTAAACATGCCTTTGAAGTTTGGGCAAAAACTTCTGGCAGTGTTGTGTTTTCGTGTATTTTATGTTATTTTTTCACAGCGTTGGTTGTGATATGGTGATTGTGAAACACACGGGACACTTAATGGTGAAATGTGTTAATCAGGTCAGCTGAATTAAAGCCACAGTGCATTGTTCTGATCAAAATTGATATGATTAACATGAAAAATGTTACGCCAATGTGTCGGACTCGGTAGACAGCCAGTTAAGAAACAACTTGATATAACGATTTTTAATACTGTATCCTAAATTGTGGATAATTAAGCCATATATACCACATGCTGAAGTATATTTCTGGAGTGTTAACGATTAAAAAACAGCAACAATAAGAACCGTACAGAACCGAAAACCGTGACCCTAAAACCGTGATACGTACCGAACCGTGGGTTTTGTGAACCGTGCCACCCCTAATATATATATACTGTACATACATACATACATACATACATACATACATACATACATACATACATACATACAGGTGCTGGTCATATAATTAGAATATCATCAAAAAGTTGATTTATTTCACTAATTCCATTCAAAAAGTGAAACTTGTATATTATATTCATTCATTACACACAGACTGATATATTTCAAATGTGTATTTCTTTTAATTTTGATGATTATAACTGACAACTAAGGAAAATCCCAAATTCAGTGATTTAGAATATTAATTAGAAAATATTACTTAAGACCAGTGTTGGGGAAAGTTACTTTGAAAAGTAATGCATTACAATATTGCGTTACTCCCTTAAAAAGTAACTAATTGAGTTACTTAGTTACTTTTTAAGAAAAGTAATGCGTTACGTTACTTTTGCGTTACTTTTTCTCACCTGGGCAGGGCTTGTTTTTTTGTTTTTGTTTTTTAATAGCAAAAAAAAGTTATATTTTTGTGAAAATGTAAAGACCTCTTCATACCAAAATTGAACTAATACGCCTCAGGCTGAGGTAAAAATGTGCTGCCATTCTGGATAATGGAAGAGTAGAACGCAGGAGCGAAAAAGTTTTACCAATAAAAACAAAAAATCTAGTAATATTTGCTCATGGTTTAACTGAATCATCGAAGGTAAGTAGCAAGACATTGGTCAATAAAGGTAGATTAAATGTATAAAAATATTTGTTATATTTAACATTTATATATTTGAGGTTTGCATAGTATTCTGATTTTGCATTTGACTGATTTTATTAATTTTGAGGAGGACAGAATCTTTATTGTGCAAGTGAGATAAATAAATGCTCACATTTAATCTAGAACTACAATAACACATTTACACACAACGCTTCTGCACTTACTCTCAATTTTTCTCAACATGAGGACAGGAGAGCTGTCAGTCAAATAAATGTGAAAATGTAACTTGAGTTACTTTTTTCAAAAAGTAACTCAGATATTTTGTTGTAAATTTGAAAAGTAATGCGTTACTTTACTAGTTACTTGAAAAAGTAATATTATTACGTAACTCAAGTTACTTGTAATGCGTTACCCCCAACACTGCTTAAGACCAATACAAAGAAAGGATTTTTAGAAATCTTGGCCAACTGAAAAGTATGAACATGAAAAGTATGAGCATGTACAGCACTCAATACTTAATTGGGGCTCCTTTTGCCTGAATTACTGCAGCGATGCGGCGTGGCATGGAGTCGATCAGTCTGTGGCACTGCTCAGGTGTTATGAGAGCCCAGGTTGCTCTGATAGTGGCCTTCAGCTCTTCTGCATTGTTGGGTCTGGCATATCGCATCTTCCTCTTCACAACACCCTATAGATTTTCTATGGGGTTAAGGTCAGGCGAGTTTGCTGGCTAATTAAGAACAGGGATACCATGGTCCTTAAACCAGGTACTGGTTACTTTGGCACTGTGTGCAGGTGCCAAGTCCTGTTGGAAAATGAAATCTGCATCTCCATAAAGTTGGTCAGCAGCAGGAAGCATGAAGTGCTCTAAAACTTCCTGGTATATAGCTGCGTTGACCTTGGACCTCAGAAAACACAGTGGACCAACACCAGCAGATGACATGGCACCCCAAACCATCACTGACTGTTGAAACTTTACACTGGACCTCAAGCAACGTGGATTGTGTGCCTCTCCTCTCTTCCTCCAGACTCTGGGACCCTGATTTCCAAAGGAAATGCTAAATTTACTTTCATCAGAGAACATAACTTTGGACTAGAGCTGCAACTAACGATTATTTTTTCTGTCGACTAATCTAACGATTATTTTTTCGATTAGTCGACTAATCTAACGGTTATTTTTCCAGATTAATCTTATTATTCTTTTTTACTGATTATTGTATTTCAAAGAGGGTAGTGAATTTGTATATTATTTTAACATGAAATCAATGAATGATGACAATATTAATTGTATTTCAGGAAGGGTAGTGTACATAGTATGCCATTTTATAATGAAATATATGAACACAAGAAGCTTTTTAAACATAATATATAATGATACTATTCATCATAAAATGTATACAGAGTAGGCCTAATTAGGAAAAGTTGTTTACTATAGTAGTTGAGTATGATTTACTTATTGATTTGTGTCAGTAGTAAACGAAAATGCACTTGTATTTATCTGCAAAAGGTTCACATACAGGAGCTTTCAGCATAGTGTTAATGTATAACTAGTCGTCTATTTTGAAGATACATGTGCATAAACAACGACTAAAGCTGCCAGAAGTTTTTGCCCAAACTTCAAAGACACATTTAAATGATTAAAGCTAGAGGCATATCTTAACTGTAATGTTACTTTAATCATGTAAACTACCTATATACAGCAAGTTATTATGCATATGTGTTTGGGACAGAGCGGAACCAGGTCGCATATACAGGAGATATATGCAGCCCATAATAAATAAAAGCACGAGACGTACTGGGGTCGGAGAAGAACCCAGGAAAATGTGACCGTCTGTTGCAATACACGCGTGGCGCGTTCAGCTGCGCGAGAGAACACTGGCAGCTGGGTTGCCAGGTTTACACAACAAAACCCACCCATTCGTTACTCAAAACTAGCCCAAAACAAGCCCAATCGCGTTTCGGGGAGGTTCTCTGGTAAACATCGCGTTCGGGGGGTTAAATATGTGTGTTTTTTTGCTTCAACCCGCGGACATGAGACACAGCCCGCGGCAACAGTGTAGAAGTAGCCCAATTCCGCGGAAAAAAGCGGACTTGGCAACACTGACTGCAGTGTGAAAGCTCCCGCTCTCCACGCGCACAGCTCCTGCTCTTCCACCGCGTGCAGTGTGAAACCGGCGTTACAGAGCGAACAAAGCACAGTTTTATTCGGCTTCTGTTTAAAGTACTCCCACACTTTTGAATGTCGCGGTCTGGCTTTATATGATAAATGATCATTTTCACTATGCCCGGGAGCAGAAGCTGCCATTATTCTAGATCATCGACGACGTCGACGCGTCGTTGCAGCCCTACTTTGGACCACTCAGCAGCAGTCCAGTCCATTTTGTCTTTAGTCCAGGCGAGACGCTTCTAATGCTGTCTGTTGTTCAAGAGTGGCTTGACACAAGGAATGCGGCAGCTGAAATCCATGTCTTCCATACGTCTGTGCGTAGTGGTTCTTGAAGCACTGACTCCAGCTGCAGTCCACTCTGTGTGAATCTCCCAAACATTTTTGAATGGGTTTTGTTTCACAATCCTCTCCAGGGTGTGGTTATCCCTATTGCTTGTACACTTTTTTCTACCACATATTTTCCTTCCCTTCGCCCCTAATGTGCTTGGACACAGAGCTCTGTGAACAGCCAGTCTCTTTTGCAATGACCTTTTGTGTCTTTCCCTCCTTGTGCAAGGTGTCAATGGTCGTCTTTTGGACAACTGTCAAGTCAGCAGTCTTCCCCATGATTGTGTAGCCTACAGAAGACTGAGAGACCATTTAAAGGCCTTTGAAGGTGTTTTGGGTTAATTAGCTGATTAGAGTGTGGCACCAGGTGTCTTCAATATTGAACCTTTTCACAATGTTCAAATTTTCTGAGATACTGAATTTTGTATTTTCCTTAGTTGTCAGTTATAATCATCAAAATTAAAAGAAATAAACATTTTAAATGTATCAGTCTGTGTGTAATGCATTAATATAATATACAATTTTCACTTTTTGAATGGAATTAGTGAAATAAATAAACTTTTTGATGATATTTGATGATATTCTAATTATATGACCAGCACCTGTATGTATGTATGTGTGTGTGTGTGTGTGTGTGTGTGTGTGTGTGTGTGTGTGTGTGTGTGTATATATATATATATATATATATATATATATATATATATATATATATATACATACATATGCACTTTTAGGAGAGCTTTCAGAGATCATTATCATCGGACACATAGGCCTATTTTATGTCAACATAATGCACCAAAAACTGTTTTGCGTATTTTCATACCCTCCATAACTAAATTAAAATATTCATCCATTAAAAGATTTAATTACAAGATTATGAGAATATGACAACAAATAGCAGAACATCAACCTTGTGAACATGTTTCTACAGGTGACCCACAACGAGTGTCTTCATACCATGCTAATGCCAGCTAATTTCCTAGTTTATCAAAATAACACAACCATATTTTAACTGCTAATCCATTATCTACTAGCATAGTGATGTTTGAGTTGGCCACCATGATTGTTTTGCTTCAAGGGCGTCTAATGTTTGAACATGTGCATACAATCAACTTTATCCTGGAGCAGTGCACTGGTGCTGTAGCGCTGGCTAGCACGTTCGTGTTAGCAAGCAGCGGGTTCGCACTGTTGCGTGCAAATCACAGCCTGAGGCCAATGAATGAATGACAAAGGTTAACAGTCCCCCGAGGGGAGAGTAAGGGAAAAGAGAGCAAACATGGCAGAGGTGAAGAACAACCAAGGCAGAATGATAAGAAAAATGAGCGGAAAGAAAACAGAAACTTTAAACTGGGCAGATGTGCGCTAGCATGTAAACCTCAAAAACACGCATATAGGCGAGAGCTGTGCAGTGAAAACTAAAACAATTACACAAGAGCACATGCACGGAGACAGGCCTGCATACAAATAACTGATTCTTTAATAGGTATACTCAGTCTACTCAACTGGGCATTACATACCGGGACTATTGAGTGCTGCAGGGATGACACATTTTTTTGGGCCAAACTGGAAGTTAGCATCACGCTGGTTACTTTGAAAAAAAAAAAAGCCAAATTCGATTTTTCCATTGGCTTTTGAATTATTGCAGAAAATATGACTAACAAAAGCTTATGATTCTTACAAGTTTTATTCATCATGATAATTTTTGCACATGAACACATTTTTTAATTTTGAAGTGTAAATACAATTGACTCTTTGTTTAAGAATATTTCCCCTGTTAATAATACACGCTCAAAAAGGATGTGTTAATTCTTAACACATTTTTATATGTGTTATGACTATTTTAACACATTTTGTGGCATTTTATTAAATGTGTTTTAAAAAGAATAAATCCAACAAAATAAGTGTTAATTATCATCCAATCAAATAGCTGCCTGTGTTACTTCATAAGCCATTATTCTTCTCACAAGCAAGTTTCCTCGCAATTCAACTTTTTATCATTGATGGATATCTTCAATGCGTGTCTGTATTTGGCATTAAAAGTTTTCAAAATTTATTTTGCGATCAAGATGGTAAAGGGACATTTTACACATACATGGTAGCTGGAAAACTGCCTCATGCACAGATGGCGGTGTGAGACACATCTGCGGCAATGCTACAAGATTTCGGTGATGGGAACATATTTTAACAAGCTTTATGGTTTCTTTTGTTCGATTAATTGTGAGCGGAATCACTTAATTAATCGATGACAGTGAATTTCACAGTGCCTTTTACAGCATCTCTCCCACGATGCCACATATTGTGTAAAATGCCCCAAGAAGTTAACTTAATAAGTTCTGATGCTTAAAAGTACTCTTTTGTAACTGTTGGCAAGCAGGTACTGGGCAATCTCTGACTGTCTAAAATAGTCAGAATATAAACACTTATTATTGTGTATCGTAGTGATTCAGGATGAGACAAAAACATGGTTTGGAAGATTCATTCATGGTATACTTGATCATTAGGTGATCATTAGCATGATTTTGCCAAGTATGACATGTTCCTCAACATATTGGGCCCTATCATACACCCGGTACAATGCGACGACATGCGCAACGCAACTGAAAACGACTGCACCATTGACCAACAAAAACCTGGTCTAAAGTCAATAGCGCAGTACTTTAAAAGGCACATTAGTAATATGTGCCTATAGACAGGTGCACAATGCGCATACACTCTGTAGTACACTCTCACGCAGCAGCACACAATCATTTTTACAGTTTTTTACAATCGCTACAATTTTTTCAATACTTTTAACAAATTTCCTAAACTCTTAACACACCAACAACACACAACTGCCAAAACATTTTTATGCTCAAAATCACACATTGTAAACCAACACTAATTTTCAAAATACAATAATACACTAACACAATACACTATGTCTACCAAAACCCTAACACATGTTCTCTTATACTAAAACTAGATGTAATTAAAGAAACTGCATTATTTTTTGTGTCAGGTCTGCCCTTATACAATAGACAGTATATTTTATTGATCATATATTATGTCTTTTGAAGACTCTCCACAATTCTTGTTTTGTTGGGTTTATTAAATGTGTGCATTTTGTTTATTTTGCTGCAGAAATTAAATACAAAAAATGACCCATCTTAGAGTAGCTTTATAGAATGTCCTTCAGTTTCATTTCATTATCAGCAATCACAATGTTGACAATAGCAAGATCCTGTTCTTCCTTCAGGAGCTTTCCTCTGCCCTCTGAGGAGGTAGATGCTGAATCCTTAGATAGACAAAATACAGTTACATATTAGAGACCAGAGGCATAAAGTCACTGTAATACATGGTAAAAGTATTTACACTTTGCAGTAGGAGAAGCCCTTATCCAATATCCTACCTGTTGGTTTCTCGAAAATTCTGGATAATGGATGCCACTGTGTCCCGGCTGAGATTTGGCTGTACTCATTCACTGTATGATAGCCTGTGGTTTTTGATAGTAGATGTTATTTCATCAGTTACCCTAATTCTGGCCCTTCTTTGAGCGCCACCATGCATTCTAACTCCTCAGTCGTATATACCTTGTCCTTGTCCAGGCATTCCTCTCCCTTGCCCTTGTCCCAATCCTCTTCCTTGTCCTGGTACTCATCTTCCTCTCCCTTGTGCAGGCATTTTTCTTACTTTCTTTGTGTTGCTCTATATTGTTCCTTTTTCACACAAGATAAGCCCAAAGAGGCCCTCTTTTACTGTACACCATATGGTCATGTGATTGAAAGAACATCAACATCTGAACAATTCCTAGATGGGAATCAGCTGTGATTTATATAACTTCAGTTATTTAGTTAAATGCATAACTTCAATCCGCTGTTTCGAAGTATTTTTGGAATATAAAATACAGGGGATATATTTGTGTTTCAGTGCACAATATAAGCAGCTGTTTACCTTGACTTTAGCCTATAAGGTTAGGTTTTTCAGAACATGGTGTTATCTTTTCTGACATACAGTGTTAAAGCATTGGTAAAGTTGGCAGTAAAAATCCATTAAATTTGTGTTAACTGTATGCATTTTGTGTAAAAGCAACAATAAGTGTGTTAATTGTATAGCCTACACAGACAGATGTTGTGCTAACTGCATTAAGAGTTTAGGAAAATTGTTAAAGGTCCTGTTTTTCCTGTTTTTTTTTAAGCTTTGATTGTGTTTACAGTGTGCAATATAACGTGTTCATGTTTTGCGTGTAAAAAACACAATATTTTTCACACAATTTACTTATCTGTATACCGCTGTTTTCACTGTCCTAAAAACGGGCTGATGACTTCCTTGTTCTATGAAGTCCCTCCTTCAGAAAACGTAACGAGTTCTGATTGTGCCAGCGGTTCCTGTGTTGTGATCATAGGTTGTGATTTGACAGCAGCTTAGCACACATTGCCTGGTAAGGTCACGCCTCTTACCAGAGATGCATGCGCTCAGTGTTCGAGTGACGTTATTAAAGAAGGAAGTAGAGGGATGTAGTCCTAATCGGCCGTTTGCTGTAGGCTTTGAAAGGGGACTTCTGTTAAATAAAATATTTCAATAATTCAGTCTTTCCACTAGCAAATTCTGCCATGTAAATAGTGAATCCGCCATGGTGCAAGCGCAACTGGCTTTTAAAGGGAATGGGAGATGAGACTCTGATTGGTTTATCGCACTTTATGCCTAAAACACACCCATGACTCATTAAGAGACTATAACCTTTTTGTATCATGGCAAAAGTGGTTTCGGACACACCCTAAGTGCACTGGTGCCATGTGCTCAAATCGTTTAAATAGGTTCCATTTTGTTTGATCCTAGAACAACATTTCTCCTAACGTAATCCTACCAATGATTTAGCTAGCCCTAATATCAGAGGGAAATTATAGGGGAATAACACCGATGTAACACTGATAACACTGATGTAGAAGCACCTAACCTGTAAGGCTAAAAATGACACAATCTAAATCTTGTCTCTGATTGTTTGATTGGAATGTTGTTCTCATTTCTGGGTTTTGGAATACAAAAATGCATCATCCCTGCACCACTCTATTTGGCTATCGGTTAACATTTTCCAATAGACAGTGTGGCCTAAGTGATGTCAACGGATAAGTAATTTTGGAAGCCAAAAAGTTATTATATTTTGATCAAATTTCCCTGATACTCACTACAAAAACATTCACAATAAGGCTATAATGGATTGTGACGATAAAGGTAGGGTAGTTTAACGTACTGCTCTGAGACAGAAGGTAGAAGATCCAAATGCAGCTTTATTAAAGGGTAATCCACACTCGTAGTCATCAAACAGGCAAGAGGTCATAACATGTAATCTGTCCAATAAGGCAAACAAGACAAGAGAGACAGGCGAATGGGTAATCCACGAAACAGCCACGAAATCCAAAACCAAGAGACATGAAACCAGGGAGAATGCTTAGAAGTGCAGTATAGACAAACATACAAGACTTCGCAATGAATGACTGAGATAACCAGGTTTATATAGGGTGAGATAATGAGACACAGGTGGATGCAATCAGGGATGATGAGTCCAGGCAGAGAGTATTATGGGTAATGTAGTTTGTGGCGATATGGTAATAGTCTGAGGTGGAGTGCCCTCTGGTGGACTACATTGGCACTCTCACTGGTGATTGTGACAGGTAGTCAATTTGTTGTATAAACACTTATATTGGTTGAAACTCTCTTCACATCCTGATAGCAATCAATAACAGAAGTGGTCTAAATATTAAAACATGTACAGTACATATATCTTCTGTGGAAGTCTCACTGCAAGTTGTTTACATTCATTATTATTGTAATGTTATGGCTTTGAGACATGAGGTAGTTTAATGTCGTCTCTTGTGTTGCTTTGCAGAATCAGCTCTGTGTGTTCATGTGTTTTGAAGGAGGCGTGGCTTTGGAGACGCACTGAAGGGAGGGTGGGATCTCATGCTTTCAAAGCTAACTTGCTATTGCTAGCCTCTCTGCAATTGCTTACCCTACCTTTTATTAAAGTGCGTTCACATTTAACTTTTGTGTGGATGTCATTCCAATCGGAATCCGCTCGGTTTCGCATGAGGGCGATAAAAGTTCTCCACGTTCAAGTTGGCCACTCAAAATCGTCAAGCTTACCAACAGAAAGCTGCTTGGTTTAAAAGTAACTTCTGTGTGAACTGTGCTTCATACATCACGCTATGCTACTGATGGACAATAGAACTTTCTTACCTGCAACAATTTTCTGAAATAACGCATTTGTTTCATTCTGTTTGATGAAAAAAATTAAGCTCAATTAAGCTGTTAATTTTCTTGCCATTGTGAAAATAATCAAGTGCCTGAGCTTGACCAGAGCATATTTCTGAATGAACAGAAATAATACAGAGACATTAAAATGGGCCGATGAGCTCTGGCATGTAACTCGCAAACACACACACATACACAATTGAGAGCTGTGCAAACACAGTGAAATCTAAAACAATTACACAAGAGCACGCGCACAGACGGGCCTGCACACAAATAACTGACAGAAACATGAATGCGAAAAGAAATCCGTGCCACTTTAATCCTTTAATAGGTCTGCTCAGTAACACACACACACAATTACCGAAGAAACAAACAGATCCTCCAAAACGCTCCAAATTGCTGGCACAAACAAAGCCCTTATCATGCTAGTTTAAAAAGCTCTTAAAGCATCCTCATTTCTTTCTCTCCCTCGCAGACTCATTAGTTGGATAACAGCAGAAGTGCGGCTCCCCAAGTCGGCCCTCTATCCTCGTTAGCGCCTGCTGGACACTTTCCCCTGTGTGTTCGCAGAGCGCTCTGCTAAGTCAAGGGAGAAAAAGCAAAAGTGGCATACAACAAATTATTTGACCCCTCGGGCCGCCCTCTAGTCAAACACAACATTTTTAGGAGCACCGTCACCCAACCCCCCGCCTCGCACCCTGCACGCGTAGCACCCTGCCTGGGCATCAGGTCTGATCTCTCTCCTGCCTGGCTCCTAGAGCGTTATTAAGTGAGAAGGCTGTGGCTGATTGTAGCCCATGGCGCAAAACCTGCTCTAACGTCTATACACACGCTGCGAATGGCCTACTTCTACTCCATCAAGCTCTGTAGCACAAATGCACGCTCACATAGACCAAATAATATTGTGCCAACCTCACGTCACCTTGCTTTTAATGTGACCTAACATTGGCAAAAGAAAGGGAGTAGAAGATGCCGGAGGGCTGAATTTTTTTGCCATTTAATGTTTAAAGCTGTGTGTGTGTGTGTGTGTGTGTGTGTGTGTGTGTGTGTGTGTGTGTGTGTGTGTGTGTGTGTGTGTTTGGGTGGGGTTTTTTAAAGATATACATTTTGACAAGTTTATTCCAAGCTCAAGAAAACAGGTCAGCCAAACTACAGGGTCAAAATAGTCAACCAGATGTTTTTAACCAGGTCAGCCCAGCTTGGCCATGTCTATCAGCTCTAAACACAATTAGCAAATAACTAAACTAGTTTAAAAGGTAGATTATTTATAAACACAGCATGACTCAAATTATGGCAAATATATACAGATGTCTTACTGAATGTCACTAGCATTTTCAACACGAGAGTATTGTATGCACATAGCAAAAACTTAAATTATAAAAAAAAAAATAAACAAAAAGACTAATTCATGTCACGGGTCGGTCTATCAGGAACAGACTGTAGACTCCAAAGCTCTGAACGCAAACTCAAACTTTAATAAAGCTTCTTAGAAACAGTACAGGGGATGAACTATAACATAACACAACAGAGACTAGACAAGGAGTGAATGAATAAGGGGAACTTAAGTAGTGGACAGAAAATAAATAATGAACAAGACACATCTGGGATCATCAGGGAAACACAGAAATGGCGGGAAACAGAACATGTGACAAATCAGAAACAACCAAAACAGACTAAAATGTGACAGTTCATTGATATATATAAATATATTTTCAATTACCAAACTACAGAATAAGGACAACACTAGACTAAATTTATAAATAGCCTAAAATAAATAAATAAATATTGTCAGAGCATGTCAAAACTTCTAAAGGGCCCCAAAACAACTCTGACTGCCGAGGGTTACATTTTACGGATCCTATTCCTACAGATCTAGCTAAGTCCTGTCTACCTTCTTTGTTACCGCTGATAACTCAAATTATATATATTATTCCCATATACTGGTATCATTCCTTCATCCCTGCAGCTATAACTCCCATACTTAAGAAACTTAGCATGAATCATAATAACACAGAAAATTTTTGACCCATTTCTAATTTACCTTTTCTTTCTAAATAGTTGTTCGACAGGTACATGCTCATCTAATAGAGAATAACTTGTTTGAGCAATTTCATTCTGCCTATCATTCATATCATAGCACGGAGGCTGCACTTATTAAAGTTATGATTTGTTAATGGCTGCGGATTCTGGACTTTTATCAATACTCATTCTTGATTTAAGTGCAGATTTTGACACCATTTCACACAGTATTTTATTGGAGATGTTGATTTCCATTGGAATTACTGGTATTGCTCTTGATTGGTTTAGATCATATTTATCGGGTCGGACTTAAAATTTCAAATCTTCAATTTTCAATAACACGCCTCGTTTTCAGACCAGCATGCCCATGGGCGAACAGATGGCCGTGAGTGCATTTGCTATTTAAAAAACATGGCGCTGGACGTGAAAATGAAACTGCGTCAGGCTGAAACTAGCAAAAAACACTTGTGTCGTGCCTGGCGCCAGGTGTATGATAGGGCCCTCATTGTTCATGTATTTTATTATGTGTAAGGTGTCCTTGAGTGTTTTGAAAGGTGCCCATAAATAAAATGAATTATTAGTATTTTTATTATTACTTTGTGGAACACAAAATATCCTGTTTTTAATAACTTTTCGGTCATGCTTTTCCATGTAATATACATTGAACAAGGACTGGAGCTTTCAAACTTCAAAAAGCACCATGACATTATCATAAGTGATCCATATGACTTGTGTGCTATATTACAAATCTTGTCATCTTAGTGGCTATGACTGGATAATTTTGTCAGTGAGTTAAACTCGCTGAAAAGTTGATCAGCCCAATATGTGGGAAAACATAAATAAATAAATGAGATCCGTTCTGTGAAAGGGTTCAACTGATTCATTGAGAAAAAAAATGACAAAACAAAAAGTATGATTCATTTTTCATTTGAGTAAATAACAGATTTCAGTCTGTTCTCTATACAAAGCTACCATATGGCTTCATAAGATGGAATATTGCACACAAGTCATATGAATGACTTTCATAATGATTTTTTTTTTGGGCCAGGATATTCTTTAAAAACTCACCTTTTGTGTTGGACAAAATTTTGGGATGAGAAGGCTATGACTGATTTTGTGATCAGAAGCATCCGCACCAACAGCACAGGTCCTCTTCCATCTGAATTATCATTCTTCATACACACTTAGCTCTCGTTCTCTTTGTTCATGTTTTTTACTTTCTTTTGAAAGCTCTAACTCATTCCCAGAGTGCATAAAAGCCATCTTTAATTAGACCACAGCACCTCTGAATATTCTATTTTTCTATCTTCTTTTTCTTCTCTTGTGTATTACACGGAAAAGACATTCATAGCCCTTCATTAACCATATGGAACATGTTATTGCACATCATTAGCAGTGCGGGATGAGCAATTCTTCACACAAGACACACAACCAGATGTGATCTATTAAGTTGAATAACAATGAGCAGTTAAACCATTTACAGGTTAAGGTAATCGAAAGGTTTTTATTGCACACCCTTACTTGTGCTTGATGGAGCTTTTAGGATTCTTTACATCTGAGAAAAACAAAACAAAAAAAACCTCACCACCCAAAGAATGTGTGCTTTGAAAGAAATGCTGATTTTATGTCTCGATCTCTCATTTCTGCCACTGAAACCATCTTTTCCTTCCCTCAATAACGGTGCCCACATCTCCCCTCAACCATCCTCAATAACCTCAATTTCCCACTATTACTCTGTCAAAAGCTCCCAGAGGATGACAGCGGAGAAAAGCGGAGCCGAGAGCACGGGAGCAGGTGCCATTGCATCTGAGGTCACAGATTTCTCATGTCAAAATGACCTACAGTGAGGGCTAGCTCTGTGACAAGAAACAAAAGAGAGACGAAGAAAGAGACGGGGGGAGAGAGCGAGAGAGGCTGAAAGGAGAGAGGAAGCTATCATATGACCGTGTAGGGTGGTTAATTTGCTCTAACAAAATGGAGAGGCCTATTGGGTCTCAGACAACCCTAGTTAAGGGAAGAAAGAAAAACTTTGTCTGTGTGATGATCTGAAAACAATGCCGTCTTTGTGCGTTTGGATGGGAGCTTTTAAATGCAGCTGAAGAGCGTACAGGCAGAAGAAATAGCGATGAGATGAGATGAGATGAAAGGAAATTATTAACATCCAGAGGTGGGGAGGAAAGCAGCAGTGTGCCGTGAATGCAAAGAATGCAGTGGTATGTTGTCATAGCGATCTCTTACACTCATTATTCAAACAGTGCCGAGAATCATATCGAGAATAAACTTTACTTAAATAATCTTGCTAATTAACATGTGAATCAGCCCTTTCTCTTTAAATCAATCTTTTCTCTTTATTAGTTTATCAAGTTTCATTTTCATTTAAAGACATTAAAAAAAAAATTCATGTTCCCATCATGTTTTCTTGTAAGCAATTTCAAATGAACTGATTTTATTGAAAATAGATTTCAATGGTGACAAGTGAACTATTTGGCTATTGGTTAACATTATCTAATAGACAGCGTGGCCTAAGTGATGTCAGCAGAAAAGGAAAGTCATTTCGGAGGCAAAAAAAAACCTTCTACATTTTGATGAAAGATACTTTTTTCTTCTCTCCAATAGATTAACAATCAAAATAAGGCTGTGATGAATTGTGGTATTAGTTTGTTTGTCTCACTTAAAGCTGCAGTCCGTAGGTTTTACCTCTTTGCCGCCATTTCTGTTTTAACCCTGCAGTTATTTGCAGCGTTATCTTCTTTACGTGGGTTGTGCATTGACACAGCTTGTCAGCGCAGAAGAGTCTAATGTTTTGAGGTGTATACGTGGGTTGTCTATCAACGCACCAGCTGTCAAAGAGGATCGTCATTTTGAACTTTCTGGATTACAAGCCGCCATCAAAATGACAAGTTAAAGGGGTCATTTTTTACATTTTGACGTTTGCATGTTTTTTACATTCAAAAACATCATAATGAATAAGTAATAGGCTATTTTCTGCCTTGGTTTTGAGGCTCTCTTAAAAACACTCGTTTTTGATGGGCGTGCCGCACTGAAGACTTGGAAGTAAACGCCCACGGCTAGGATTGGATAAGATTTGCATATTTAATGAGCTTCAGCTCCCTCAGTACATGTGGAAATTGTTTTGAAAGCTTCTGCAGAAACGCTCACAGGGCTCGAAAAATATCTTTATCAAACAACACAATGATTCATCTCTCATCCACCCGCGATTGATTGGAATGTTATCTTTGTATTACTTGGCCGGCCCGATCAGTGAATATAACTGCGAACCGCACACACACACACACACACACGCAAACACGCAAGAAAGTAAGGTTATTTTTGTATTACTTGGCTGGCCCAATCAATGAATAACCGCGACCCGCACACACACACGAATGCACGCACAAGAAAGGAATGTTAGTTTTGTATTACTTGTCCGGCCCGATTAGTGAATATAAACACGAACCGTACACACACAGACACACACACACTTTGCAAACCCTGGCGTTACAAGTCAGAGTCTGATCACAAATTAACCAATAACACCTCAAATAAAGGATTATCCAGCCTGACAGCGTGCTAAGGTATGTAATCAATAGATATCAAATGATCTGTAATAATGCAATACTAACACATATAAAAAAACATGTTTTACTCACATAAGTGTGTGTTGCACCATTCCTGTCGGATCCAAAATAGGAGGCACAGCATTGTGTTTTAATCTCAATATGTCTGCAAATCCAGTCTCGACCTTTATCTTGTTTACAATCCATTCTGCTGTGAAATTAAGCGAACAAACGCAATGTCTTACGCATGTGAGCTGGAACTGGCTCCACGAGTCGGTGGGCGGGCTTGAGGCGGCGCTCCTGCATTCTATGATATCAGTGGTCGACATATTCTGAGATCTCTCGTTTTCTGGGCCTGGTATCAATAAAAGTGTTCTTTGACTAACAAGGAAGTTTTCAGCTCTGAAACTTACAGGATATTCTTATATCACAAACTTTTATATACCAAAGGCTCAAAGGAAAGTTGATTTCTCAATTCATCACCCCTTTAAATTACATTCCAGCTGACGTAAGAATTCTGACTTTTATTCAGACTTTTTATCTCACAATTCAGACTTTTTCGCAATTCTGAATATTTTTTTCTCAGAATTGAGAGTTTATACGCAATAGCGAGCTATAAAGTCAGAATTGCGTTATATAAAGTCAGAATTGCATGGTATAAAGTTACAATTGTGTGGTATAAAGTCACAATTAAGTCACAATTGGGAGAAAAAAGTCATTATATAGTCTTTAGTCTTTATACCACACAATTCTGACTTTATATCACGCAACTACATCTTTATATCTCGCAATTCTGAGATAAAAAGTCGCAATTTAACTTTAAAAATGTTTTAGGGTGGCTAATGTTTTTAAACAAATGCACACTCCGAGGAAAATTTCAATGAATGATAAATAAACTGTTTTGAAAAGTTTTTATCTGTGAGTTAGAAGTACTTTAATGATTATGTTCATAGGAAAAATAGGATTAGTTGTTTTATCAAATATGAATGGTATACCTCATTAAAATAATAGAAAATAAATGCTCTGCATGTCTGCCTGATCTTTCGAGAATCAAATTTAGAGATTGCAATGAGTGCAAACTGTGTGCTTTATTATAATGAAAGCCTCATGGAGCTCATCAAAGGATTTATTCTGAAAACCAACAGTGGCACAAACACACACACACACACACACACACTCGTTTGGCTACACACACGCACACAGGGGTTTTTAATTACTCTTAGTCACTGAAATTGGGATCAGTGTCTAAACTAATCTTCATGCATGTCTGGTTCAGGATGTAATATCTGTAATAGAGCAGTATGAATACTGTTACACTGTCTCCCACTGCTGAAATGCTTATAATTCAAATGAGACTGCTGGAGTTGTTATATTTAATTTAATCTACCAGCCTAAAAAATTATCTGCAATCAGAAGCAGATTGCGGTGATTAAAATGAAATATGGTTTTAAATGTGCATTAATTTTAATGTGACAATGTGTTGTGCCAGCTATTTGCAGTCAATCCGGATGACTAAGATTCATTTTTAATAAAATAACACAAAATTTTAATTACTGCCCAAGCGATGGTAAAAGTGACTTATAAAATATAAAACTTGTATATTTATATATTTATAAAAGTGTTAGATCAAAATCGCTTTGTAATCACTATGGGATCAAGGTTAATACCTTCAAGCACAGCATGCTCAAGCTGACAAAAAAGGAAAAGATTTATTACAAAAGGAGAAGTGACAGATTTTAAATGATAAAAGTTTTAAAAGTTTTGAAAGTTAATCATTACTTCATGTGAGATTATATCAGCTCACACTTTTCAACAGAATAGGGTTGAAACAAGAAGAATGAATCTAAAGTTTAACAGGCATGAAACACATTAAACTGTCTATTACTTTGTGTAGCATGACCCAGTTTTGATATTTTATACACACATAAATACACATTAAAGGTGGAATGTTCAGAGGCTTTTTGCAGTCAAGATTTAAAGCTGCATGCCTATAACCCCAGACTGAGAAACATTTACTGTAGTGACAAGTGACAACTAGCCCCAGTTACCCTTAAAATTGCTCCCAACCATATTAACCCATGCGATGTAACAGCATTAGAGAGAGCGAGAGAGAGAGAGAGAGAGAGAGAGAGAGAGAGAGAGAGAGAGAGAGAGAGAGAGAGAGAGAGAGAGAGAGAGCGAGAGAGCGAGAGAGAGAGCGAGAGAGAGAGAAAACAGTTCAAGCTCACGTTTCAAAATAGATGTAAAGATTTTCCAAAAAGTTTTTAATAATATGAAATATATTTACACTCACCGGCCAATTTATTTTGGTACACCGGCTCAACTTCTCATTAACGCAAATATCTAATCAGCCAATCAGATCGCAGCAACTCAATCCATTTAAGCATTTAAATGTGGACTGCATCCAAAAACTTAGGCAGCAAACTTGGCAATGACTCTGCACAACCCGTTCTCACTCGCAAGGCGTCAAAATCCGAAGCATGGTCAAGTGCTTTCCACGCCACAATAAAGACGCTAAAGGTACCCCTAAGCATCACTATATCGACGCGCTGGGTGCTCCATTCATTTCAATGAGAAACCTTTGGCATCAGATGCGCTGGGCATGGGAACGTTATCGTCATGATGATCACATATTGGGTTATGATTTTGCCATTATGTTGGAGTGTGATTCTCAATTTAATCAGCCAGCATAATTTTATTTACGCTATCTAGAGACGTTTTAACATGTGACCCAACCCCATTCCATCCCTAAACCTACCCATTTGTGAGGTATATAAAACACAGATATAACAGGCAGATACGACTGCATGCACAATTTATTCAAAAAGCACAAATATTCCAAGTGTTCCGAGGTCAAGCGATTGATTTGTATGAAGGAAATCCCCAAAAGCTATCAGCGCCTCCATCCGCCGAAGATCATGAACACATTACAT
The DNA here is from genome assembly GCA_023566225.1 of Romanogobio albipinnatus. Lineage (NCBI taxonomy): Eukaryota > Metazoa > Chordata > Actinopteri > Cypriniformes > Gobionidae > Romanogobio > Romanogobio albipinnatus. Next base: position 19,503,844 of record CM042241.1, read on the forward strand.
TTCAAATATTGCCGCCCGTTACGTCAGTTTTCATAGTGAAATTGCATTGGCTCTCGTATGTCTCGTGACCAATTGCGTCATTACGTCAGCTTTGATTGCAAATGTCATTGCTTGTTTTTAACCCAACATTTTTTAGAGTGAAAAAAAATCTAGATACGTTTTTGGCAGTGGCGGCTGGTCAATAGAGGGTCCTGGGGCGCCTCCCCCATCAAAATTCCAGAAATATACATGTATACAAAAATAATATAAAAGGGAAATAAAAATTAAATATTTTACTCATACGGCTGTTAGTAAGAGCCTAAAAACTGGCTTTGATCGGTTAACTATTTTATATGTTCTTCAATAGGTTTCATGCGGTTTCATGCGCGAGGGACTCCGGACAAATGGATGTCTATCTGAGTCCAAAAATCTACGGGCAGCATGTGACCTGAAGCTGGTCTCTAATTGGTTTCTTAAAGATCCTCCTCCGGATGCAGGTCGCTGCGTCCCTGGCAAATCAGAATTGGATACGTGTTATTTTATCCAATCTGATTGGTTCTCGTCACTTGTCATTCAACTTTACGCTCTTGGCCACTAAAGCGAAAATGCACGGGCGACACTGTCACTCCGACTCCGCCAAAACCTTGTTAGGATGATCACTTTCGCAGTTAAACCAAATTCTTTCACAAGGTGTTCGCTGGAAGAAAAAATAGGATAAAAGGATCCCGAACCGGACCAACGCGATTTACAAATCCAGCAGCAGGCCAGTGACAGGACACAGCTGCACTCGGAGCTTCACGCGCTTGTTATGAGAAACATAGGTGGCTGGCTGGATGTGTTGTTAGCAATGCCCATCATTGCTTTCCCTGTCTTTTATTTCAAAGTGTCGGTATTGAAGTTTTGTGGACAACAACGGGGGTAAGAGACCTCAAATATCTGATTGAACAATGCAAACGTCATGACACTACTGAGATTACTGACTTTGATCAGAGAGTCATTGAGAAATTTGCTGGCCAGAAAGAAAGGAGAGCACAATTTATGTTCAAGTAGTCAACATGCTAGTCTGTTGTTGCGGTTTTCTTCTGTTTTTCCTTTCCTCATTCAGTTATATGTGGGAAATGAATGTGTAAAAAGATAAAAGTGAAGACACTGTTTTCTCTTTAATGCTTGAATTTAGTCAACATGCATCTTGATACTGCCCCCCCCCCCTCCCCCCTCCCCCACTATGTACTTACATCAAAATATAAGTACAATGGCCCTCATTTATCAATCTTGCGTACACCAAATTTCCAGCGTACACCTGGCGTACACCCAAAACCACGGTGACTTTGAGATTTATCAATATGGACGTTGGCGTACGGCACGCTCAAATCCTACACCAGCTCAGGAGGTGGTGTACGCACGTTTTGAGTTAGTGCAAACATGCGCAGAAAAACAATTCCTAACACCACAAAACGCACTGACAAAGATATGCTATATTATGACCCACTGTAAAAAAAACAACAACAAATAAAGCCCTATTCGCACGGGATAAGTATTATCTGGGGACCTCGTGTGATTTAGAAATTACTCCCCCACATCTGAATTTTGCGTGGCGCATTCGCACGGGATAAACTGTGATTTTACTCGAATTTACTGACTTATCTCCCGGATATGATGTAAAGACTTGAAAATATTTTTTTCGTTATAGATATAGCTGTATGAAATTATAAACAGTCGTATCGATATCATTTTGATTGTTTTATAGTAATACAAATAATTTTATTCAGTTAGAGAACAGACGCAATTAAAAACGTAGGCTAACTGAGCAATAACAATATACGACGGAAGATTCAGTTTCAAAGCTAAATGTAAAAGTGCCCATTTAAGCGAGTTGTCATTGTACTGTTCTGTTTTTGTGTTTTTCATTAAGAATAATATTAAACACACCATTCAAGCAATTTACTCCCAAATTGGTGCTCATTCTAAAGTGAAAGTATAATCCGCGCGGCCGCACGGGAAGTCATAACGGTGCGCATTATAAGCAGCCTAGCGCCATTCTTCATGAAAGATAAAGATAGAAATGCGCACAGGACACAAAAACCTTGCAAAAACGATATACGATCCGCCTAATCCCGGCCAAAACACAGAGATGTCGATTCGCACGCGACTAATGTTATCACAGGACCTCAGTGTTTGTGAAATATGGTAGGTCATTTGCGGGGGAATTTTTACTTCACATATCACAGACATTCTCTGCAATTATTACAAATCACCTGAGGTCCCCATATAGGCTACTAATCCCGTGCGAATAGGGATATAGTTATTATAAACTTCAGTGTTTATTTTTGTGCAACATGGACTTCAAGGTTTAATTTGTGTGACTTTACCAAAGCATTTGATTTGTAGGCATATGTATCCCTCCAGTTGCGAGCCTGTGCGCTTTACCTGACGTTTCAGGGACTGGGACTGAAAATAATTCAAACTGAAAAAATAATAAAAATGACATTCTTCTTTTAAATAATAATAAAATAAATAATAATAATAATAATAATAACAACGACATTCTTCTTCTAAATAACAATAAGCGTCATTAATAATACAAATCATAATAATAATAAGAAGAATCTTACAAATTGTCATGCAATTATATTAATGTGAATGAATGGTACTCCACATCACATCATCATCACTATTGTACACCCCAATACATAATTATTTCAAAACACGTGCTGTAAAATAATGAATTGTGATAGATAGGTAATTTCTCATCCAAAAAGCTATTTAAACTGGATTTCCACCGTACACCTTTTTGTGGGCGCCTTTAATCCCACTCTTTAAACTCCCAAATAAAACAATTTAGTTTTTTTTCCACTTCCCTGGTGATGGTCTCGATCTCCACGTCAGAGAAGTTTCGCTTCTATGCCGTCTTCCGAGTGTCCATGGCGTAAAATGAGGGCGTGGGGGAGGCAGAGACTTGAATATATAGGGGCGTGTTATTCTAATGACGATCGTTTTCAGCCGCGGCATTTATCAAGGGCAGGTTTTGCGTACGCCTGGATTTCAGAGGTGCGCACACTTTCATAAATCAGGCGGTGAGAGGAGTGTAAGCATAATCTTACACCAATATATACGCCCGTTTCTACGCAAGTTTGATAAATGAGGGCCAATGTATTTATTGTGTTCATATTGAGGTGGGATACAGGTAAAATTAGGGACAGGTGTGGTGGTCAGTGTTGGGAGTAACGGCGTTTAAGTATAACGGCGTTTCTAACGGCGTTAATTTTTCGGTAACGGAGTAATCTAATTAATTACTTTTCCCAATGTTGCAACGCCATTAGCGTTACTGAGAAAAAAAATGCGGCGTTACTATAATTGAGCTCACTGAAGCGGTTTTCATCCGAACAGGCTCTCTGTCAGTCGGACCTGCATCGTACGTGCGTGCGTGTGCGTGCGTGCGTGCGTGCGTGTGTGTGTGCGCGCGCGCGCGGTACACATAACTGATGATGATTGGTGGGTGGGAGACAAGGTTGAGGTTGATAGGTTGAGTCCACACACACACACCTATGACGCACAGTCGCACATATGCACAGTCAGCGATGGCAAGTCCAACGACTTCAAAGGTAGCTTTCGCAAACTGGAAGTATAAGCGCTACTCTTCCCTCATTGAGGTGAAAGGTAAGAATGTTTATGTGACGTGCAACTTATGCCCAGCAAGAAAGAGTCTCTCCACGTCGGTGGCCAGTAATTCTAATCTAATGAAGCCTAACATCATCACAGCCACAAAATGAGCGGCTAAAAACCCAGGCGATAACGTGAGCTCCACTACCAAAGGAGTAGTAAAGTACTGATAATATTTACACTATAGTAGGTCTACTGATAATATTTACAATATATTGAATTTGATAGGTGTCTCTCACATTGTCCCACAGCAACATTACCATAGTGTACATTAATGTACAATGTTTAGTGTCTAATTCCTTCATTTAACATATTTAAATTGGGGGCATCCAAGTTATTTGACATATTTGAACTTTTGACCAAAAAAAAGTAACGCAGTAATTACTTTCCCTGGTAATTAGTTACTTTTATAATGATGTAACTCAGTTACTAACTCAGTTACTATTTGTAAGAAGCAACTAGTAACTATAACGAATTACTTTTTTAAAGTAACGTGCCCAACACTGGTGGTGGTATGGGTAAGTTTAAGGGTAGGGTTAGGTGTAAGGGAACTGTCAACAGTGTAATTCTAAATGTAACTACAGAAATTAATTATAGAATTATAGAATCAATTAAAAAAATGTAAGTACAATATCAAAACATGTATGTACACAATAAGTGCATTGTATCAAATTATTCATTAAAATGTTAGTACAAAGTAGTTGCCACCTAATATAAAGTGCGTCCCGTTTTTGTTGTTGCTATGGACTACTTTGACCAGAGCGATGTCGAAGTTTTCACTGGTGACGTACCTGAGAGAAAACAGTTTTCACATTGAGTGATACCATTTTTAACAGTAAGAAAAAAAAAGTGTTTTAAAGCTTGCCGTTTTGTAGAACATCACAGTTTTATATGATATGAGAAGAGCTAGGCCCGTAGTTAGGGAGAACTTGTTATTTAAGGAAAATATAATTATATTTTCAGAATGACATAACTTTTTTTCCAAACCTAGTCTGTGGGGTAAAACACCCCCAGCCACTTAATATCATAAATACTGTAGTTACCATGTTCTGAACATCACATTTTTTGTTTTTCCATCAAATGTAATCTAACTAGGTGGTTGAATAAAAAAAAAAAAAGACATTTAGCCAGTCAGTTAGCATCAGCTAACAACATTTTTCAAAAAGGTTGATTTTCAAAATGGTTCATTAATAATATTCATATTTATCTACTGTCATTTTGGCTTGTCTTTTTAATTTTAAGATAAAACATGCTTGTACTCTGATTTTGCTGTAAACTTATAAAGCAAATTGCTTTGTCAGAGTGGGGGCATTTTACATTTTTCTGAGGCAACGTAACAGCTTAATGATCTACATCGAAATAGAGTGAGCTTTGGTGAGAACTAAACAAATATTTAATTACTCTAGTAGTTACGCATGTCTCGCTAGAAATGACAACAGAAGTGGAAGACATTTACACACAGACTGACCAGCAACCGCAACATTCAGACGCCATCTTATTTTTCTAGCTCAACTGTTATCGAATGGAATGCATATGAATGTGAGATATAAAAGGCAGCGAAGGATACATCTATGCTGCCTTCACAAATCCATCTGATGAAGGTATGAAGGAAGTGAAGCTAACATTGGATTCGAACGTGCCTTGATGCCTTCCTAATTTGTAATGCGTCTTCCGAAGGCAGCATTTTTTATTCTTCTGATGCAGCCATGGTCAAGACAATCGGTAGTTAGAACTGAGTATCAGAATGGGGATGAAAGGTGATTTAAATGACTTTTAACGAAGAATGGTTGTTGACAGATGGGCTGGTCTGAGTATTTCAGAAACTGCTGATCTGCTAGGATTTTTACACACCACCATCTCTAGGGTTTACAGAGAATGGTTAGGAAAAAAAAGAAAATATCCAGTGAGTGGCAGTTCTGTGTGTGAAAACTCAAATAAGCACTCGTTACAACTGAGGTCTGCAGAAGAGCATCCCTGAACGCACAACACGTCGAACCTTGAAGCAGATGGGCTACGGCAGCAGAAGACACACCGGGTGCCACTCCTGTCAGCTAAGAACAGAAAACTGAGGCAACAATTCGCACAGAATCACCAAAATTGGACAATAGACAAATGGAAAAATGTTGCCTGGTCTGATGAGTCTCGATTTCTGCTTCGACATCCAGATGGTAGGGTCAGACTGTGGTGTAAACAACATGAAAGCATGGATCCATCCTGCCTTGTATCAACGGTTCAGGCTGATGGTGGTGGTGTAATGTTGTGAGGTATATTTTCTTGACACACATTTTATCTCCCACCTCATATGACTGGCTATATAGAATTATGGGTACATCAACAGCCAAAATGTATACAAAAAGTGGACACTTTTTTGGTTATGGTTCATGTCCATTGTTAATGTAATGAACTCACTTGACATCTATTGAACTGACCACTACAAATCTCGGTGGGTAAAAGTCATTAAAAAAAGGCACAGAAAACTTCTCTGGGTGTCTATGTTTGGATCCACCACCAACCAACCAATAATTCCCATGTGAAAGAAATAAAAACACACAGACAGTGAGCTCTCTGTGTCAGATGAGGCATATGGTAGACGATCGAGTGTCATATGACAAAGAGAGAGGGGGCTTTTGCCAACACAAGCTCAAACACACTCACGTCTCATGACCGCTTTGCCTTTCCTGACTGAACTAGTACACAGTGCGCTCTTTCTTCACCCGCTCAGATTCTAGTTAAACTTGTGACTAATTTGTCTCGTACCTATGCAGACATCATACATTCTATGCCCCTCGGACCAGAGAGAAATGAGATTATTTCTGCTCCCTGTACACAGAGAAAGGTCTTTGTAATGAAAGCTGCACATAACTTATAATGCTTGATGTGGATGATCAATCAGGCTGTAGTCTGTGAAAGGTCTTCTCCATGCTGATCCATATATCATAGCACGTTTACTTTTCTTGTAAAGAATTTAACAAACAAGTCTTGTCTTATGCATATTTAAACCGCCTTACTTATTTGATCAGGTGCCGAAAAGTTTCAAAAGAGTTAAGTGTTAAAGAAAATGCATGCCTAACTATTGCATTCAAAGCGTTAAAATAAGGACAAAGGAACAGATGCTAATTTCAGAGGATACGGTCTGCTTTAACTCGACTCATCATGTTTTAGCTCATATTTAAATAGGCGTAATTCTGAAAGCTCATTGGTGGTTTCCATTTAACTTTTATACGGCAGTCCATTTTCCTTTACCGAGCGAGATGAAACACTCAAATGCTCTTTAAGGAGTTCATTTATCACGCCGTCCATTGAAATTGAGAGGCTGATTTCTGCAGGTGCGTAACAATGTGTTTAGCATCACAAAAGCTGCGGTAATGCAATAGATCAGCACTCTGCATAACTTTGGCTGCTGCACGACCAACAAAATCGACTTTGTAGCATGTACTTCATGATGATATGGAGCGAGAGCCAAAATGAGAAAGGGAGAAAGAGAGAAACTTTGAGAGAGAAATGTAAAATACAATTCCATTTTGCATATTTTTTTTGGTCACACTTTATATTAGGTGTCCTGATGTATTATGCACTTACATCAAAAATAAATATATAAATAAATAAGTTCAATGTACTTGTTGTATTGTATTGCAAAACTATTTTGCTGCTATATGGTGGGATACGGGTAAGGGTAGGGGCAGGTTTGCTGGTATGGGTAGGTTTAAGGGTGGGTTAAGGTGTAAGTTTTAGATAATTGCATGCAGGTATATATATATATATATATATATATATATATATATATATATATATATATATATATATATATACACTCACCTAAAGGATTATTAGGAACACCTGTTCAATTTCTCATTAATGCAATTATCTAATCAACCAATAACATGGCAGTTGCTTCAATGCATTTAGGGGTGTGGTCCTGGTCAAGACAATCTCCTGAACTCCAAACTGAATGTCAGAATGGGAAAGAAAGGTGATACAAGCAATTTTGAGCGTGGCATGGTTGTTGGTGCCAGATGGGCCGGTCTGAGTATTTCACAATCTGCAGAGGAGGTCAGAGGAGAATGGGCCGACTGATTCAAGCTGATAGAAGAGCAACTCTGACTGAAATAACTGATTTCTGTTGAGACATTCAGATGGTAGAGTCAGAATTTGGCGTAAACAGAATGAGAACATGGATCCATCATGCCTTGTTACCATTGTGTAGGCTGGCGGTGGTGGTGTAATGGTGTGGGGGATGTTTTCTTGGCACACTTTAGGCCCCTTAGTGCCAATTGGGCATTGTTTAAATGCCACGGCCTACCTGAGCATTGTTTCTGACCATGTCCATCCCTTTATGACCACCATGTACCCATCCTCTGATGGCTACTTCCAGCAGGATAATGCACCATGTCACAAAGCTTGAATCATTTCAAATTGGTTTCTTGAACATGAAAATGAGTTCACTGTACTAAAATGGCCCCCACAGTCACCAGATCTCAACCCAATAGAGCATCTTTGGGATGTGGTGGAACGGGAGCTTCGTGCCCTGGATGTGCATCCCACAAATCTCCATCAACTGCAAGATGCTATCCTATCAATATGAGCCAACATTTCTAAAGAATGCTTTCAGCACCTTGCTGAATCAATGCCACGTAGAATTAAGGCAGTTCTGAAGGAGAAAGGGGGTCAAACACAGTATTAGTATGGTGTTCCTAATAATCCTTTAGGTGAGTGTATATATAAGCACAATGTAAAAACATGTATGTACACAATAAGTGCATTGTATCAAATTATTAATTTAAATGTTAGTAAAGACACCTAATATAGAGTGGGACCCATTTTACATATGCACAATTGTATTTATTATATATAAAAATAATATATATGTATGCATGTATGTATGTATATAGAATTTTACATATTTAATAACATTTCATAAAATATCACAGAGGCTGAATTTATTTGTAAAAAACATATATTTATATTTTTAAATGTTTTAAAAGCTGTTGTCTATTTGAATTCATTTATTTCCCCTGTGATGGCAAAGCTGAATTTTCAGCACCATTACTCCAGTCTTCAGTATCACATGATCCTAATCATTTTAATATGCTGATTTGCTGCTCAAGAAAAAAAAAATGTATTATGATCAATCTTGAAAAAGGTTGTGCTGCTTAATTTTTTATGGCAAAGTTCAAAATATAGAAATTTCAAAAGAACAGCATTTATTAGAAATATTTTGTAACATATATTTACTGTACATACATATTATAATGTATAAATAATATATAACAGTAACACAAATTAATAAATTAAAAAAAACATTCTGTCTGATCTAGGCGGTGAATAACAACTTCTCTCTCATTCCCACCGCTGCCTGCAGTCAAAGGCTCTCATCATAAAATACGAAGCTGACAGGAGGTGTTCTGGATTAAACCTGTTTAAACAGGAGACCGTGGAGAGCAGGCGTGTCTCTGCTCGTGGGCCATTTAGGTTCACGCTGTCTGGATTAGACCCCGAACAGAGCCCACTAGCGCACATCAAAACACACCGACATACGCACAGACACAGCTTAGCAAGCAATAAAGCATCTCACACCTGACACCACTTTAACCTGCCTGGTGCAAAGAGAGAGAGAGACGGAGCAGACAGGCAGACAGATTGAAACGGTGCATAAGAGCGCAGGTTCATCAACAACATGAGGAGCGAATGAGGCAAGCGTGGCTAATGTAAAAAGAAAACGAAAGCGCCAACAAAGCACTGTATAATGGTACAAGATTACTCTTTTTCTCATAACTCTTTCGAAACTTTCTCATAAATCTTTCAAAAACTTTTGGCATGCTGTTAAACAACATTCTTGCCAACAATTAAATGGGGTGATTAAGGCCTATGAGGTCTCTCTTTACAACAAAATAACACTAATGTTTATTTCCCACATAAACTTCACATTCACTACTTTGGTTAATATATACACCGATCAGGCATAACATTATGACCACTGACAGGTGACGTGAATAACACTGAGGGCACCTGTTAGTGGGTGGGACATATTAGTTCAGCAAGTTAACATTTTGTCCTCAAAGTTGATGTGTTAGAAGTAGGACAAATGGGCAATCGTAAGGATTTGAGTGAGTTTGACAAGGGCCAGCAAAAGGGGGACCAACACTGTGTGTGTGTGTGTGTGTGTGTGTGTGTATATATATATATATATATATTCACAAATTATCTGTAACTTCTAGCATGTTACCCAGCCACATGTTCGGTTTACTTTTAATGATGCATAACTTCATTTTTTTTTTTTTTTTTTTTGCATAACATATATTCTGTGAAACTGCATTAAAACAATTGTTACTGTTTTTTATGTTTAATGTTAATATAGTATTTAGTATATTTAGAATATTGGTATTTTTTAACATTAGTTTCCATCCCAAATATAACAAAAAACATAGTTTATCAGATAATGCATCATACTCAAAATAACACCATCAAAGTTTGAATGAAAAATTCATAGCAACACAGCTGCGGTACTTGCGGACAATGAAATGTGCTATAAATGAGGCATTGCAGTAAATTTTGACAACAATTACTCTGGCATCACTGGGACATTTACGATGAGCAGCATGGACTGGACCTTACTGCTAACAACACTTGCCAGATCTGGCCAGGTTTTGGCAAAGTTTCATAGCATACAATCTTTATTATATATTCAAGAGTTTAGTTTGGGGTAATTTGGATCAACAAACTGAAACTTATTTCTGTCCTATATTGTCTTTACAACATGGAGACAGCTGCACCGTTATTTGTCGTAACAACTTCTCTGCATGGCATTTATATAATATTTATTATATAAGATAATATACTGACCCCAAGTGTACATAAGGCCAGCTGTGGATTCTATCTAATTGTCCTGTTGGAGCGAGTTAGGACACCGTGAAAAACATTAACGTTGGGGAGAAATCTGATCCAAGATCAACCTGTATCCTCTGGCCTACATAGGGCATCCAAGCCTGAATATTTCCATACTGACTCCAGACCAGCGATGAGGCTGTCCCTGTCCCACCCAATTCACTCACACTAGCAGACGGTGGCCAGTGAACCAGATGCTCCTTTTTCGGCTTTCTGAACAAGGCAACTGTAAAAGGACACAATGAGGACTGACAGCGGAGAGGGATCTCTAGACAGGGAACGGTGTGTATGCATATGTGTGTGTGTGTGTGTTTGTGTCTGTGTTTGAGTGTGCATATCTGCTTTGCCCGTCGCTCAGAATGTGCGGTGACATCACAGATGGCCATGCAGTTCCCCTGTCAGCTGTCCAAAATAGGAAGCCAGGATGTGATTGATGGAGCATGATGCTTCTCCAGTATGCTGCACTGACCTGGAGTCAGTTCCTTTGAGACTGCTCAAAAAGGAGGTTCTGTCTGGCTCCAGCACGGTTTAGAGGCATACTGGAATCCCAGAGGGTCTGAGTTTGGTCAGTGTGGTACAAGTGAATAAGATATCTCATAACGGTCAGTTATCTACTCTGAGCACACACATGTAATTGAGAGGCCTTAAGCTAGAATATTAGGCATAGTATCTGAAAATGATTTTTCTTTTCATTCATAAATTCAATGAAAACACTCACAGGCCACTTTATTAGGCACACCTGTTCATCTGCTTGTTAACACAAATATCTAATCAGCCAATCACATGGCAGCAACTCAATGCATTATGCATTTAGACATAGACAAGACAATCTGCTGAAGTTCAAACTGAGCATCAGAATGGGGAAGAAAGGTGTTTTAAGTTACTTTGAACGTGGCATGGTTGTTGGTGCCAGATAGTCTGTAGACTCAGACTATAGTCTGAGTATTTCAGAAACTGCTGATCTACTGGGATTTTCACGCACAACCAACGCTACACTGTAACGGATTTTTGTAATTTGAACAGTATTTTACTGTAATATGTACAGTATAATACTGTTAAATGTACCAACAGTATAATAATGTTAATAGCAAAGGATTATGGGAAAATATATGTTTACTACTGTAATTATTCTCTACTGTAAATCGATTTACAGTAGCGACAATGCCCGCGAAAAACTGACCAATGACAATGGAGACGTGACTGCCGTCATCCTTGTGATTTACTTCAACGGGGTGAATAAAGTTTATATTGACTAATAGCTAGTGAAACCGAAAAAAAACCCCTCTTTTAATGTTCCTCTACCTCTTTAATGTAAATTAGCTAAGCAGGAGGACTTTACGTTAACAGCAAACTATCTTAAAATACCGAAAGAAAAGTGAGGCAACACTAAAGACGGAGGTTGTAATAACAGTATTTTGAAGTGAATCTTTTGTTTTTGTTTAAAGTTTGCTGTTAAAACCGCCATTTGGAACGTCGGAGGTGTCTTGGAGTTATTTTCTGGCGGTTACCGTCATCTGAGGAAACTGGTAAGCAGAAGCTGGTGATTATATGACGTTATATGACTCTTATATTAAAACGTTAAACTTATATCGTTAACAGACGGTTTAAAAAAGCAACAGTCAAGATGGCTGCACAGTTTGTGTGCAAACACTGCAAGTTATCTGTGCAGTGTTTACCACCATATCTTATACTACGGGGCTGTTGAATACTTGAATCTGATTGGCTGATGAACGTTCTGAGGTGTGCAATTATTTTCTGGGAGACGCACAGCGAACATAGTTCCAGGCAGCTCTTGACCACATTACAGTTCCATATCACTTCGCATAGTTAACCGTAATAACGGAAATTACAGGACTAAAAAACAACAATTTGACAGACGATTTTCCTAAAGTAAATCTTAATATTTACGGTGAATATAAAACGTTCAACAACTGGGCGGCAGCAGTATTAGACAGTCCAGATGAAATCCAACAAACGGAAGCGGACATCAAAGGCAAGCTTTTCTGTCTCATTACTGAAATCACACATATACGCACACGCACTACAGTTTGCACAAAAAGGTGTCAGCGCTGCCCTGACGATTTGATCAGTTAGCAGATAAAGTGGAGCATTTAAAGGCTACACGTGACATTTTTTCACTGGCGAGGTAATAACAGCGCTGTTTAGAGATGCACAGAGGTAGCCTAATTCACACAAGCACTCTCTCTCTCTCAGTAGAATGCTATCAACGGCTCAAGCCTTCGTTAACAGCTTTAAAATGATGTTTCGGAACTAGCAAAAGAGCCGTTGGATGAGACGTGGAAGAAATAGTCCTACTCACAATAGCGATTTAAGTACAAAAACCGGACGAATCCCTTTAAATATATCTTCGGATCGATGTCTTGAGGTGTGGTAACCGTAGTATAAGCGGAATAATACTCCGCTTCGCGTCGTAACCGCATCACCACCTCGGGTGTGCATTATTGTTCTAATAATTGAACGGCCCGTCGTCAATTATTCCTTACATAATGCATAGGAACATGGCAAATTTTAGGTTCAACTGTGGTTTGCCGACTTGTCCTTGTAGTTTTCAGACTCTGTCTGCACTAAAGTCACATATGCGTCGTAAGCACACACAGACAAAAAAGTTTAACTGCAGACCTGCTCAAATGGATGATGTGATTTGTCAGTTTGCGGGATGCGAGCATACATCTCCCAATTTGTATAGCTTGTGCGGCCATTTAAAATGGCATATGAGATGGGAAAAAAGTTACCTGTCCTTTTCCCAACTGTGAAAAACATTTTCATGTGAAATTATCTTTCACAGCTCACATCAGCAGAAAACACAGAGCGTCTTTGGAGTAGGGCTGTCAACAAATATTCTAAATTTGAATATATATTCGAATAGTCAAAAAAAAAAAAGAATTTCGAAGGTGAAAATTCATTTTCGGATAAAAAAAAAAGTGTGGAAAAAAAACGCCCGTGGTAGTAGAGGCGTGGCTGTCTGCTTTGCGAGTGGGCGCGCTAGCGTTGCTGAAGCCTTGTTTATCCTGGCTCCACAGCGCGAGCCTATCGAAAGCCAAATGGGTCAGAATGCTTTTTACCGCCGTATTAATATTAAAACGCCGTTTTCATAACGCCGCCAAGCGTTGAATAAGCGGCGTCAGGTGTTAAGTTAACGTCTCACGCCGCCATGAGTTAAAATAACGCCACTCGCCGAAAGACGCTAAGTTGACGCCACACGCCACTCAAAATGCAGATTTATGGGCTCATCTACATGGGCACAGCCCTACTAGGTTTGAGGGCTCTACCTCAAGTCAGAGCATCCAGTTTGCCAAAGCACAAAGATGGCAATGGTTTGCAACGTTAACACACTGTATATGATATATACTGTATATGTGAAGTGTAAATGCTCATACATAGCAACACCAAACTACACGTTTTCCTGTTTTCTCATATTATACTGGATATGTGTGAAATTATAATTAAAGTAACAAGTGAATGCACATTTACTTGTATCTGTACATATAACAAAGCAACATCAAAATCTTTCCACATAGCCTACACCAATTTGGGAAACACTAGTTAGGCTACTTCAAGAATATTATTTTAAAAATTGGGATAGGAAAGAATTATACGCATGTCATCATCACCAATGTCATAATAGCTTCATTCTGCTTTTGTGATGCATACATTCATCATCATGTAAAGTTACTGTTTGCTTCAGACTGGATCTGAGTGCTGAAAGTGTGTGATCAGTGTGTGATCCAGAACATGTGAGTGGAGCACCAGAATGCCCTTTTGTGATATGCTGGTTCGAAAATATGTGAAAGTATTAAGAATAACTTTTTTTTTTATTTAATTCATTTTAATTAATTTAATTTAAGCCATTAGTCGACTAAGCACACATTTATTGTCATTTAATTACTTCAATATATACTGGAGAGTATTCTAAACCATCGCCTCTGCTATTGTCTGCTTGATTCTTATTTATAAAAAAAAATAAAAAAAACATTGATTAAATTTAAGATGCAATTTATACAAAACGAAACTGAAGAAAGGCTTTCTACAAAACAAAACTTGAAGGGGTCAAAACCATTTCTGACCCATATTGCACTTATGATGTGTCCTATCTCATGCTGTTCACTCAATCAACATGCATTAAAAAATAACATTATAATATTTAAACTTAAATATGAAACTAATTCCTTTTTTTTAAATGGCTATATAGTGCAATACAGAGAAATTTAATTTACCGGTGAATGGTTCATGAGCGGAGCGATTACGCTGGCAGAGAGTGTGTGTGTGCGAGAGGGAAAATTTTATTAATGTATATTTATTATTAGTAGTTTCTTAGATTCTATAAACTGTTGACTATTAACTAAATACAATAAATAAAAAAACAGGATGTAGCCTATACTCTTTTGAAGTCAATGACACTTAAAGCTACACTGTGTGATATTTTCCCCCATCTAGCGGTGAAAAGGTATATGACCATCCAGTAAATATTAGTTTCTGTTCCTCCCAATTCCGATTTCGTTTTAACTCATACAGTGTTTATTTAGCCTAAGATTAACATGGCTTCCAGTTCAATCCAGCAATTAGTCCAAGATTAGTCCAAACCCTCTTCACATTCGACACAGTGCCATCGAGTGTTAAAACGCGAAAGGCGAAGCTTGAATTTACGGGTATGTCCCTCTTTGGCTAATGTACTTTCAAGATGGAGGGGAAACATGGCAACCCCCATTCGAACCCCTTACCCGTATGTATTTTCAATGGAATATTATAAAGTTACGAGAATATTTTATTACTTTAAAGAAGTAAATATACATTAATGAGGACATATATTTTTGAAAGAACTAAGTGTTTTTAGCTAAGAATAAACTAAAAAAAAGTTACACAGTGTAGCTTTAATATTGGTTCTACTGGTTCCCAAGTCTTCAGTCATACTGGTTTCGAATGGGTGAGAAGCCTAAATGATGACAGAATTTTTATTTTTGGATGGACTATACATTTTATCTATTATAATCTATTAGTAGACTACTTGGAGAATAGTGGTTCCCAAATTGGTGTATGTGGAAAGATTTTGATGTTGCTTTGTTATATGTACAGATACAAGTAAATGTGCATTCACTTGTTACTTTAATTATAATTTCACACACTATCCAGTATAATATGAGAAAACAGGAAAACGTGTAGTTTGGTGTTGCTATGTATGAGCATTTACACTTTACATATACAGTATATATCATATGTGTCAACGTTGCAAACCATTGCCATCTTTGTGCTTTTGCAAACTGGATGCTCTGACTTGAGGTAGAGTCCTCAAACCTAGTAGAGCTGTGCCCATGTAGATGAGCCCATAAATCTGCATTTTGAGTGGCGTGTGACGTCAACTTAGCGTCTTTCGGCGAGTGGCGTTATTTTAACGCGTGGCGGCATGAGACGTTAACTTAACGCCTGACGCCGCTTATTTAATGCTTGGCGGCGTTATGAAAACGGCGTTTTAATATTATTACAGTATGGAACGGCAAAAGGGTCAAAATACGCCAGTAACCAAACGCCTGGTTTATAGAAAACGCCGTTATTTGCGGCGTTTTAGACAAAAAGACGGCGCAAAATACGTCGTTCTGTAGTACAAGCGGCGTAAATGACAGCGTTTTCACCGCAGAAACGCCGTTAATATCGGCGGTTTTGATCTGATCCAAAAGGCGGTAAGACCTGTGTAGTAGAATGTCGATCCACTTCAAGAGTCCTGTCTTTTAACGCTATTGCGACTGATATTTGGACTTTCATTGTGTGATGTCATGTTACATTGTGCCCCTCATGTGTTACAATGTAGGCCACCTACGGGGCATGTTGTCACATTTCACTTCCATTCTTTCGGGGTAAATCAAGAAAAAAGTAAACACTGTATTAATGAAACAAAACCACATAATTGTACTGTGTGCAATTAATGTGGGAAAAAATAAATACTCTGAACCCCAAGTGGATTTACACAAACTGAGAAAGTCAAAAAGCGTTAGGTTGTGCCCCGCTCTACCCTATGCTTAAATATGACTATTATAAAGTTATTTTTTTTATTTAATCTATGTTAATTATGGAAAGTGAACTGCGTAAGATCATGTGCAATATGTCGGGAGACATGGAGTTGGTCACACATGATTTTGACCATTTTGTTTAGTGTAAAGCCTTTCTTTAAAGTGAATTTCGTTTTGGAAAAAAATATTGTAATATTGATACATTTTTCATCAACCAATTGCCTGGAATTAATAAATAAGAAGCAAGAAGACAAAGCACCAGCGGGATGACTTGCATTAAACGTGAATTGGAGTGTGTCTCCTAAATGAACAGAAAATATTTGCCTAACATGAGAAATATAGACCTATAGACCAATTTACAGCCTACATCAAACTGAAGCAGGTTCAACTGCGCATTTCGGTTGCAAAAGACAATCTGGAATGTGTTATAATGTATGAAACACATTGGTTTAAATCGTACTTTAGGCTATACATATAACAACAGTTGAATGATTTCAGCAAATAAGCAGTTCAATTTGATTAAATGTTTTATTAAATTGCTGAAACTGAATGAAAATAATAAACATTTTTTAAAAATTTGAGAAAGTTTAAGATTAAGTTTAAGATATTTTTATTTTCAAAATGTAGGCTTCATATATAATATTTTGAGCACCATATATATATATATACACACTCTAAAAAAAAAAGGTTCTATATGGCACCAAAAATGGTTCTTGGCTCGTAATCATAGGGGAACCTTTTTTAGTACTATATAGCACCAATTTTGGTGCTTCAGTGGTTCTTCAGCGGTTCTTCATAGGTTCTTTGACTATATAGCACCTCTGAAGAACAGCTTAAAAACCACTGAAGCACCAAAATTGGTGCTATATAGCACTAAAAAAGGTTCCCCTATGATTACGAGCCAATAACCATTTTTGGTGCCATATAGAACCTTTTTTTTTAGAGTGTGTATATATATATATATATATATATATATATAATCTATAATATTTTTAAAAGGAACGATTTTGTACCGTATCCATGTAATTTTCTATAGCCTACACGCTATCGCTCACTGGTTTTCTGCAACCTATCTGCGCACGCATCCTGTATGTTTACAAACAGTAAATTGGTCTATAGAAAGCTTGAAATGAGGCTCGCACAAGGCTACTGTGGAGATGAGAGTCAGCCGACACCGATTCAGAAAACAGTCCCCTCCTATTTTTGTCTCATAATCATTACTTTTGCCTGTTCTTTGTGGCAAGCTCAGTATAGCCTCAGAGTAGCCTAGCTACTTTTGCGGAAATTTCCGTTAACCCTAAAACACAACACAAAAAATACATGGGGAAACCGTAAAAAAAATATTTTCTCGTATTATTCTATTATATAATAGCCTACATGCCCTATTTTCATGGACTGTATATAATAAAGAGGTGTGAGAAGCCTCTATTTCCATAATGCCATATAGGCTACATATTTTATTATAGTGTTTTTTTTTTTAAATGGGTATTTAATAATTGTAGCCTATGTATTAAGAAAAAAAAAGCTTGAATTGTCAGTTTATTTTTTATTTTTTATTGTTTTGGTCAAACTTGGACTCAGCACATTTGAAATATTTACTGTAATACAAAAAATAGGCTAATGCTTTTTACATGTAGCTATATATCTTTATATTTAATGTAAATATCGTCTCATTTAAACCAGCGGTATGTGGACTCTCATGGTCTTTTTAATTTGTAACGTTTAAAAGAATGATGATAATAGCCTAATAATAATAATAATATATTTTTTTGAGCATTCCTTAAACCTATTAAAATTTCCACAATGTTTTCTAACAATTGTCTTTGTCCATATTTGCTTCATTCTTTTAAACATTACAAATTAAAAATGTTTTTAGTAGGCTGTGTGTTGACCATGAGAGCTCACATACTGCTGGTTTGAACGAGACGTCCGCAGTTCCCGCTGCTTCAAGATATTTACATTTTAAAAAGCATTAGCCTAATTTTTGTATTACTCCAGTAAATATTCCAAATGTGGTGAGTTCAAATTTGACCGAAATAACAAAAAACATTTTTTTTTTTCTTTTTAATACAATAGGCTATACAATTAATCTTAAAATAGCCTACACATTTTAAAGAAAACCCTATAATACAATATGTAGGCATTATGGAAATGTATTACATTTTCCATCTTTAGCCCCTTTACCCACAGTGGTCTGCTAAAAATAGCGCCAGCAATTCTGATTCTACAGAAAATTAACGATTTAATGTTACAAAAAAACACACCATCACACACACACACACACACACACACACACACACACACACACACACACACACACACACACACACACACACACACACACACACACACACACACACACACACACACACACACCCCGTTATATTAGGCTATATGACATCAGAATGAACAGGCTATGGTAGTGCACAATATTCACTGTTAGCAATATTAAAAACACTGCTTCCACTGGTTTGATTATTTACCGTTTTATGTCAAGGAAAATTTCATGTTTACCACAGCACAGCTTGCTCGGAGCGTTCAATATGCTGTAAAACTTAATATTTAAGTATGCACTGAATGAAGCCTATATTTGGGACAAGAGTCACAACCTTAAATTGCTTGCACAAAACTCTTGATCAGCACTCAAAATGTGTTTGTTTATTTAAACCGTTATGCGCAGAGAGCGTGAGGGTGAGGGCGAGAGAGAGGTCTGCGGTCTTGGTCATTAGTTGATTTACTTGTTTGTGTGTAGGTAATAAGTTGTCAAATATGTTTAAACTTAAATAGACCTATACAAGTAGTTATGTCTTTTTAATTTGTCCTGTTATTGACGTAATGCGCGTCATTGACAAAATGCGCAACCAGATGTTCGAATAGTTTGAATATTCGTGTTTTTTTTAGAGGGAATATTCGAACGTCATTTTTGAGCAATTTTGACAGCCCTACTTTGGAGAACCCTTTTATAGATAATGATGCATCAAACTGTATACATGAAAGTGATATCCATGATGACATTCATGAAGTCTTGTGCAATTTGAGGTTGATGATAATTGCAGTGATAAAGACACATTTTTGACAAATTTGGCACTCTTCTATTTGAGGGTGCAAGCTAAAATGCTTCTACCAGCCACCACTATCCAAATTTTAATTGATTAATTTCAGGTGATGCATGACAGCAACATGCAACATATTTTTTCAAAACTGAGAGATGAATTAAGAAAGCTAAATATACCATCACCGGATATTGATAACATCATAGCATATCTTCTGAGGTTGTATAATGAGGGAGTATTTAGGTCTGATGACACCTGGAAGACATATTTCAAGAGGAATTTTTATTATTTGGCACCTGAACAGGTGTATTGCCATGGCGAGGGATTAAATAAGGACAAAAAAGGGGAACAGAAATTCTCTCATGTCTTGTAAAATAATATTTTGATGTAATTAAATTAAGATTGCATGTTCGATAATTGAACTTGGATTAATTTAGCTGCCAGTAAGTTACTGTACAATTTACAGCAACCTTTTTACAGTGTAGTGTTTACAGAGAATGGCCCAAAAAAAAAGAAAATATCCAGTGAGCGGCAGTTCTGTGTGTGAAAATGCCTTGTTGATGCCAGAGGTCAGAGAATGGCCAGACTGGTTCAAGCTGATAGAAAGGCAACAGTAACTAAAAAAAAAACACTTGTTACAACCGAGGTCTGCAGATTAACATCTCTGAACGCACAACACATCGAACCTTGAAGCAGATGGGCTACAGCAGCAGATGATCACACCGGATGCCACTCCTGTCAGCTAAGAACAGAAAACTGAGGCTACAATTCACATGGGCTCACCAAAATTGGACAATAGATATGCTGTGATATACAGATGGTCAGAATTTGGCATTAGCAACCTGAAAGCATGGATCCATCCTGCCTTGTATCAATTGTTCAGGCTGGTGATGGTGGGGGATATTTTCTTGGCACACTTTGGGCCCCTTAGTATCAATTGATCATTGATTAAATGTCACAGCCTACCTGAGTATTGTTGCTGACCATGTCCAACTTCTGATGGCTACTTACAGGATAACACATCATGCCACAAAGCTCAAATCTTCTCAAACTGGTTTCTTGAACAGGACAATGAGTTGACTACACTCAAATGACCTCCACAGACACCAGATCTCAATCCAATAGAGCACTTTAGGGATGGAACAGGTGATTCGCATCATGAATGTGCAGCACCTGTATAGCGTCGTCCACTTGTGATCCAATCGAGCAAAATACCAGGTGTAAATGATGTTTGGAAAAGAAGCTGGAAAAAATAAGAGGGTTTGGTGACGTCAGTCAAAAAGTAAAGTTTTTTAATCATACTTTTTGTTTACAAGTATACATTTTTGTTTTATGTGCACCAATTAAGTGCTTACAATACGACCAAGAACATGCATTAATCAAATAAATAGTTTACCTTATTCTCCTTGCTCTCATCATTTTTCTCCTGAGAAAAATACATTGAGTTTAAGAAGCAATCTCAACGCAGAAACTGTTCAGCAAGAAAGGTCAAAAATTTAAATATGAGCTCAAACATGTTGCGTTAAACAAGCTCTACAGGTGCTGGTCATATAATTAGAATAGCATCAAAAAGTTTATTTATTTCACTAATTCCATTCAAAAAGTGACATTTGTATATTATATTCATTCATTACACACAGACTGATATATTTCAAATGTTTATTTATTTTAATTTTGATGATTATAACAGACAACTAAGGAAAATCCCAAATTCAGTATCTCAGAAAATTAGAATATTGTGAAAAGGTTCAATATTGAAGACACCTGGTGCCACACTCTAATCAGCTAATTAACTCAAAACACCTGGAAAGGCCTTTAATGGTCACTCAGTCTAGTTCTGTAGGCTACACAATCATGGGGAAGACTGCTGACTTGACAGTTGTCCAAAAGACGACAATTGACACCTTGCACAAGGAGGGCAAGACACAAAAGGTCATTGCAAAAAAGGCTGTCTGTTCACAGAGCTCTGTGTCCAAGCACATTAATAGAGAGGCGAAGGGAAGGAAAATATGAGGTAGAATAAAGTGTACGAGCAATAGGGATAACCGCACCCTGGTGAGGACTGTGAAACAAAACCCATTCAAAAATGTGGGTGAGATTCACAAAGAGTGGACTGGAGCTGGAGTCAGTGCTTCAAGAACCACTACGCACAGACGTATGGAAGACATGGATTTCAGCTGCCGCATTCCTTGTGTCAAGCCACTCTTGAACAACAGACAACGTCAGAAGCGTCTCGCCTGTGATAAAGACAAAAAGGAAAAAAAGTGGTCCAAAGTTATGTTCTCTTATGAAGGTAAATTGTGCATTTCCTTTGGAAATCAGGGTACCACATAGTCTGGAGGAAGAAAGGAGAGGCACACAATCCACGTTGCTTGAGGTCCAGTGTAAAGTTTCCACAGTCAGTGATGGTTTGGGGTGCCATGTCATCTGCTGGTGTTGGTCCACTGTGTTTTCTGAGGATCAAGGTCAACGCAGCCGTATACCAGGAAGTTTTAGAGCACTTCATGCTTCCTACTGCTGACCAACTTTATGTAGATGCAGATTTCATTTTCCAACAGGACTTGGCACCTGCACACAGTGCCATAGCAACCAGTACCTGGTTTAAGGACCATGGTATCCCTGTTCTTAATTGGCCAGCAAACTCGCCTGACCTTAACCCCATAGAAAATCTATGGGTATTGTGAAGAGGAAGATGCGATATGCCAGACCCAACAATGCAGAAGAGCTGAAGGCCACTATCAGAGCAACCTGGCCTCTCATAACACCTGAGCAGTGCCATAGACTGATCGACTCCATGCCACGCCGCATCGCTGCAGTAATTCAGGCAAAAGGAGCCCCAATTAAGTATTGAGTGCTGTACATGCTCATACTTTTCATGTTCATACTTTTCAGTTGGCCAAGATTTCTAAAAATCCTTTCTTTGTATTGGTCTTAAGTAATATTCTAATTTTCTGAGATACTGAATTTGGGATTTTCCTTAGTTGTCAGTTATAATCATCAAAATTAAAAGAAATAAACATTTAAAATATATCAGTCTGTGTGTAATGAATGAATATAATCTACAAGTTTCACTTTTTGAATGGAATTAGTGAAATAAATAAACTTTTGATGATATTCTAATTATATGACCAGCACCTGTATACTGTATGTAAAATGTGCTTACATTTTTTCTTTTATTTCTAAAAATTCTAGTTTTATATTTTAGTTTCATTAAAGTTGTATTCATATTTTGAATTAGCTTGTATTTTTAAGTTTCTTGACTAAAGTTTAAAGAATCCTTTATGCCAAAAAGGTTATATAAGGAGAAATTTCTTAAATGATTGCATAATACTTTCATGAATGAAAAGTTATTAAAAAAATTATACTTTTCTACATTTTCTGAAAATGTAATTTTAAGTTTATTACATTAAATGAAATATGAAAAAAAATATATTAAAATTAAATCCATGATGGCAATCCCTAAAAAGTTCAATATGAAGCGCTTGACAGAACCCTTTAAGGTTTTAAATGCAACCTTTTTCTTCTAAGAATGTGGTTCTCACATGGAAGATACAGGTTTCCAGGTCCAGCCATTGTTGTACTAAACACCCTTCCTCTCTTTCTCTTTTTTTTTTCTTCAGTAATGCCCTGTCCCCTCTCTACTGTCTTCCTAAATAAAGAGTGGCAAAGGCCCCTATAAAGTCACAAGTAAAAGTGGAAAACACATTAATCAACCAAATTGACCAACATGTTTTCCTCGGCAGGTCCGCATCACACGTCTGGTCTTTCATCTCAGGTTGTCATCTGTAATATCCCCCCAGCACGCTGGCCGACGCTGATATCCCCCCATCAGTCCAGCTCAAATGGCTTGTGCATCACAGGCATGGCTCAGCCCGGTGTGGACAGCTTGTGGTGAGGAGAAATATGTTCACTTTCTCTCTTTGCTGTCCTCAGCAGCCACCTTATCAGATCAAACAGCTGAGAAACACAGCAATGACTCAGTGAACACTGTGTGTATGTGTGTCTGTTATATCTGCTTCCTGGGGCCCTAGCCAGCATATTGGTTACGTTAGATATGGGAGAGCACACATCCACATGCACACACACATACCTACATATACGCGCAATAACATACACATCTAACAGAGTCAGATATGCCAATACTGCATGGATCAGCGGTGCCTTATCCTGCTTTGTCCACCAGCAGCTCGGCGTCAGATATCATATTACTGACTGACTCCAGAGACATGTGTGGGGTCAATGGATCAGAACCTGATCGATACTGGGAAAGGAGATACAGGAGGTTATATTAAAGTGGACAGAATTAAATTCATGTGGAAAATACAACCGAAAGGCACATAAAACCTCAATTTTCCCCCAGTGACCTGGGTGTACCTGGAATTCTTCTTTCTCTCTTTCTGTTCACTCTCCAAGCTAGACAGATATATAATTTGTCTTCCTCAGCAGGTCCATACTGTCTTATATATATTTTCTATTAAAAAATATGAGAAACTTATCATTACACATCATTCCATATCATTCCACTCTTAAGAAGTGTTATTTTAGTTTTATTCATATTCTGAATCTGCTTTGTTTTTTTATTTTTCATTTTAATTTTTCATATTAAATGTAATGGTTTCAAAAGCAGCAACTCAACTGAGGCTGCCCTATTCTCTGTTATTGAAGCTCAGAGACTGGCAAGAGCAGCTTCCAAATCCTCAGTACTCATCTTGAGGGATCTGTCTGCTGCTTTTGACACAGTTAACCACCAGATCCTCCTGTCAATCCTCAAGACAAAGGGCATATCAGGAACCACACTCCAATGGTTCAAGTCTCATCTCTCAGGCAGGTCCTTCAGGGTGTCTTGGAGGAGTGAGGTGTCTAAAGCCCTATTCGGATGGTAATTGTTTCTCACATGTCCGTTAAAATAAATTTGCATGCCACCTCGTGCATTCGGATGGCGATTTATTCATGGTGGAGCAGCGAGTTTTGTGATCCTGCGCACCTAGGAATGTGTTGCTCACATTGTCAATAACATGATTGTATGCTGAAAATAAAATGTAAAATGCTTGGTATAATAAGAATAAATGCATATTTCAGCTAATAATAGTAAAATAATAACCTAATTATTATTTAATTATTTAAATCTGTTTAATAATAGGAAGATATATAGATGTGCATTATAGTTAAAATAGTTTTATGTCTTGTATTGTATCTCAAAATAAAGAATGTAATTTTATTCCACACGGAAATGAGCCAAAATAAGTTAATACAGCCTCTTATTTACATGAGGTAAACAAAATGCTTCTTGGTTATATTAACATATATATAATTGTTGCTAACAGCCCATTTCAAATGTTTACGTGCTTTTCTTCTTTCTATTGTTTGAGCGGTAATGAAATATATTGCTCTTGTAAATACTTGCCAGCATTTCAGTAATAAAAGTATAGATCTTTAAAATGCATCCAAATTACAGTGAAGCACAATGTGGTGCTCTGCAGTGGATATAAACATGATAAAAAAGGATATAAACAGTCAATTTGAAGTGATATATTCTTGAAAACTCAGAGATGTGGATTCGGACGGCAATTCAATTACCACACAACCTTGTCAAAAAACTGTAGGTCATTCGGCCAGGGATTTTAACGTGGGTGGTGGGAGAAAAACACTGACTTTCTGGATTTGGATGGCATTAAAATAACAGACTAGCCCCTGTCAATGATGAAAATACCTTACGACCCCACAAGTAACCATTACTGTCCGAATAGGGCTTTTGACACAACATCTAGCTTCTGGGGTTCCTCATGGCTCAGTGCTTGGACCACTTCTCTTAAATGATCTAAATATCATCACTAGGATATTTCATTCAGAAAGGTGTTCCTATCACTGCTATGCTGATGACACACAACTCTACCTATCGTTCCAACCAGATGATCCAATGCTCATATCTCTGCCTTCCAATGTTGCTCGTTATCGCTTGCTCGTGTTGTAAACTATCCATAGTGCCTCGTAAATGATTCACATGACACCGGTTAACGTTAATGATTGTATTTTGTTTAGAAAAGCTGAAACAGAACAGCTGGCACAGCATATTAGCCTCTATCATTCGCCCCACGAATGCAAGGAAACCAACACGGGTTTTAAAGCGACATGCAACCCGTTGATCAGGGCTTCATGATTAACAGAAGTTAAACTGAAATCGCGAATGGGTTCAGTGTTATCAGATCGCTAAAGCTGAATTAACTATGCTAATTTGCTCAGCATATATTTTAAAGTACAGCACTGACATCAGTGCTTGATCCGTTCTTATTCATTCGTGCTATTCATCTTGCTAACACTGTGAGTTCATCACATACAAAATGCAATTGAAACTGACACAATAGTTTCAAGCTTAGAAGTGTTTTGGGCCTGTCATCCAGCAGAGTACATATTTTGCTCAAACATACGGGGCACCCAGTGTTGAAATGGCTCTTTGCATTACTCCAGTTAATTTGACTCTATTCGTGTTTTATTCCGCTACTGATATCTGGATGCCTCTGTCTATTTTTAGGAACTTTAGAATTTAGCTACTCATTTGGTCCTTCTGTACTACAATGCCATGGCTACAATTATGAATTAAACAAAGTGTATCTCGCTAGTTCTCAAAGCACCATATGTCAAGTAAGGTTTGCATAAAAAACAAGGTTTAACTGGATATTCGATTGCAGCAATAATTTAATTCCGTACTCAATCCGACCCATTTTACATAAAGATTGCATCCTGTACAGCAACTAAATCGCAGCACGGGAATACAATTATTCAAATCTTTTATGAATATAGTAAGTGAGCAGAGTGCGTTCCCTTTATAAACGCATGAAACCGTCAAATGCTTCAGTTCAACTAAACTCTGACACTAGTGTAAACCGTTTCGGTCAATCTGACTACACCAAATCATGAATCTATAGCATGTTCTGCTCTTCGTTGGTCTAACGTATGCACTAGAAGGCAGAATTGGTCAGTGAACAAATTGTGTATGTTCCGTGTTGTGTTGGCTCCTCCAATTGGCCATTACAATCAAGCGCTCCACAGACATTTACATTTACGCATTTGGCAGACGCTTTTGTTCAGGGTGACTTGCATCGTATTCAAGGTGCACATTTGGTATTTTGTCGGATCTTGCTTTCCCTGGGAATCGAACCCATGGCTTAGCGTTGCTAGCGCTACGCTCTACTGTTTGAGCTTCAGGAAAGACGTGTCTGTGATTGGCTATGCTCGCATTGTAAACACCAACATTCGTCAGTCTATCGAGACTAACACAATATACAGGGGAGTAAATATAGTGTGACTGTTTGACAAAGTCTGCACATGCGTACTGATTCCTGCAAATTACGAGCTCTCTAGCAGTGAGCTTTTTGTTTTTCTCGTCACCAAAGCTCATTGTAATCATTGTGATTCATTGCTTTTCAGACTGTGATCCTGATGTCACACTGTGGGAACTCCGCTGCATTAATGTCAGACTGCAAGATAATCAAACGCACAAGAATTTGTCTGGAGGTTACATCAACCCACTCACATTTGTTTAATTTACTTCAGGTTACAATTTTATCATGGCTGTTGGTGAGTATGTCAAACATGCTATCAAAGACAAAAGACAAAAGATTTTAACCTATGGTCAAAAGAATTTAGGATTGCGATATTTGTCTCAGACTGCCAAACTTGGACATAAAAAAAAAAAACACATCATGCAGTATGAACTTGGCTCAGGTTATCAAACGATGACTCTCACATTGATTATTGTTTTTCATTGGTTCGGTTACTTTGCAGGGTTCTATAGCCAGCTATGGCTTATTAGCTAGTAAAGCGTCTTCTAAAACATTCTTATCCTTCCGCAAGGGCATTGTTTGGTTTTCAATTGTCGGTTATGTATTTGTCATGCTGTTCTGGTTTATTTTCTTCTGGGGGTTCTCTCAACAGGTTCTGATGGTTAGATGGTGTTCTATCTAGCTGTGAGCTGGAGTCACGCCCAATGGTTTCGAATCCTCCAACTGCAGATGCTAAGAACTGAAGTTCTCCAACTCCTCTATGCCTAGGTCATTCTTTGGATTGGCGCTGCTACGAACGCAGCTCAATGTGGAGTCCGCATACTCTATCAAGGTGCTGTGTACATGGTCATCCTCAGCATTATAGTACAAGCAAGATCTGACTCAAACACTCAGCAACTTCAAGTAATAATTTTCATGCAAATACTGGCGGTGGCATGTTTTCTCCTTTATTACTACTCATCAATCCTGTTTTCGTCAGTCTCTATATAAGCCTTTCATGAATTTCTCTGTGGCCTAACGTGGTCTCTGTCCAGGTGGCCTATTGTAGCCTTCATCGCTGTGGCCTACTGCGGCTTCATCAGCGTGGCCTTCGTCTCGGTAAAAGAGGATATCTCTAAGCACATCCCTGCACCCCTAATCATTCTGCAATTCAGCTGCGGTCGTTCAAGGCTTCCGTCTCTACCTGGCTGATCAAGGCCCATCTGTGGCAGTTCAAGGAATCGCAGCATTTACGACGGGCGAGTATACAATTCTTTCACAATTTTTGGGGGTGAGTAGGTCCCATCCTGGAGGAACTAATTTCCTCCACCAATTCTTGGGGGGCGGCTGCACCCCTGCCTTC
This sequence comes from Romanogobio albipinnatus, assembly GCA_023566225.1. Taxonomy (NCBI): domain Eukaryota; kingdom Metazoa; phylum Chordata; class Actinopteri; order Cypriniformes; family Gobionidae; genus Romanogobio; species Romanogobio albipinnatus. Next base: position 19,532,060 of record CM042241.1, read on the forward strand.
ATCTTCAGGCAGGAAATGCAGAGTCCGTTACCCTCGTGACAAGCGCTACGGACGGGGCCTACGCCAAAGAACCTCTAATTTAATACTTGCTGGTCTGCTAATAAACTTGTGGTGTTATCATACTTGATCTGGTCTCCCGAGTCTTCCTGGTAGAAATGAAGCTTATGCGCAAGTTCTGGCAGGAAGATTCAATGTTACGTCACTTATCGCATTCAGACCTGTCCAATCAAGTCATAATTCTCAGAGTATAAAAGATCGGTAATTAACACATGTCTGAGTTCACAGATGCTGACGCCAGCATTACCTCCATCCTCCCCACCATCACCAGGTCGATCCCTGTCTATACCTCCCGGGGGGAGGCTGCGCCCCTGCCTTCATCTTCAGGCAGGAAATGCAGAGTCCGTTAACCTCGTGACGAGCGCTACGGACGGGGCCTACGCCAAAGAACCTCTAATTTAATACTTGCTGGTCTGCTAATAAACTTGTGGTGTTATCATACTTTATCTGGTCTCCCGAGTCTTCCTGGTAGAACTGCTTATGGTATCGGCCAACCTAACACAAGTATCATAACTTCTCAATTCAGCAAGGTTCATCAACCATTAATCCATTCAGGACAGCCGGGAACCTTATAGTTGTGATTGATGATCCGGTGAACTTCACAGACCACATTGCTAGAACTGCCCGGTCCTACAGACTTGCCATATAAAACATTAGGAAGATTAGACCCTTCAAATGGGAGCATGCTACACTTCTTGTCCAAGCTCTTGTTCTATCCAGACTGGACTATTCTAACGCTCTCTTGGCAGGCCTTCCAGCATGAACTATCAAACCGTTGCAACTGATCCAGAATACTGAAGCAAGAGTGGTCTTTAACGAGCATGAAGAGAGCACCTCTCCTTACAAAATTGCACTGGTTGCCAATTGCCACACACATCAAATCCAAGGCGGTCTGCATCCCTATACCTAAACTCATTACTTCACACCTATTTGCATTGTGTTCTGCAAGTGAACAATGCCTTGTGATGCCATCCCAAAGAGGCACAAAATCACTTTCACTGACCTTTACCCTGACTGTTCAGAGCTGGAATGACCTGCCCATTTCTACCCGAGCTGCAGAATCTTTAGCCATTCTCAAAAAATGGCTGAAGATGCATATTTTTCGGCAACACTTGACCCATTAATGCTAACACCTACTACTCAATATCTTTTTTTTTTTACTTGTTACATGTACTGGAATAACTTGGACTGTTCAAGGCACTTGCATATTGTTGCCATATTGTTGTTTTGATTGCTTCTATTGCTCTCCTGATTTGTAAGTCAGACAATGATGGAGAGACTCAAGAAGAAGTGACAACATGTAGAATGCAACAGGATGTTTCTGGGTGGTTATTTGATGAATTTGAGTAGCTGATGTCGAGTTAGCTATCTTTAAGTCATTGATTAGCATATTATGTCATGGTGATCTATAAATCGCTCACAAAACTATTGTAAAATACCTACAGAGCCAGAGAATATATGCTGCATGAAGATAGAACAGGTATAGTTTAGTTTAATCACGGTTATAACATATGTTGTCATCTTGCTTTTATGTCATGCTATTGCTGTTGTGAAAAGACGGCTACGACAGCAGACACCCAAATGTGCTCTACTACAGCATCTCTTCCTCTTCTCAACATGGCCTCACCCCCTTTGTTGCGTGTTCCCGGTGGCAGGGTTTATGTAAATTTTAGGGTTTGTGATGTCACTAACTCGTGAAGAAGCTCGTTGTAGTCCCTACCAGCCATTTGTTGTAGTCCTTAAAAAGATATATATATATAAAGTGGGGCCCAACATACTTTAAAAAAGAACATCAACTAATGGTAAAGGGCTGCATTTATATAGCACTTTCAACAGACCCATGGCCATCCAAAGCACTTTACATCTTGCCTCACATTCACCCATTCATACACCGACGGCGGTGTCAGCCATGCAAGGCACCATCCAGCTCGTCGGGAGCAGCTGGGGTTAGGGGATTTGCTCATGGACAACTCGACACTTGGTCAGGTGGTACCGGGGATTGAACTACCAACCTTCAGGTTTGTAGACAACCTACATGAACCACTGAGCCACTGCCTCCCAGAACTAATGTTCTGTTAAAGATCCCATAAATAGATGAGTGCATTCTTAATGTACTTACTATAGTAATAACAGGAACTTAACTTAAAACAGTCTTATGCATTAAACTTCTTATGCGTTAACTTAAAACAAAACTTATGCATAATTACAAGTAACTAAACTAAAACCTAACCCTATTATGTAGTAAGTACATGTAGTTAATTAATATTACATAATAGTCAAATATATAATTACACTTTAACACTTGTGCTGTTCACGTCTTGTGCTGTTCTGTGTTGTGATTGGTTGATCATCTTGATTGTTCACAGGTATTTCTTGTTAGTCATTAGTTTGTGCATATATAGCTCTCATGTTACCACTGTCTCTTGTCTAGCTTTGTTTGTGTAATCCGCTGTTCAGTGGGTTTCATGTTATTTTAAGTCAAGAAAAGCCAAGTCACGCTTTTGTTTATTTTGTATCTGTTCACGTTGTGATTTTCAATAAACTTCACGTAAGTTCTTCATACTTACCTACAGTGGCATCTGTTACATCCAGCTTGTGTCTTGACAAAAATAAAATTAATAAAATAAATCCTGACATTAAGATATGCATTGAAGAATATGTCAACTAGCATGCTACTGAATGTCCTACCAGCATGACACCAAAAGCATTGACTCTTTGGTTACCTCTTCTCTGATTTGCACAAAAGATTTGTTGATTCTAGTTGCTGCAACTTATACAAAGTCCAGACCTCCCGATATTTAAATTGATTGGTTAGATATTGATTAAGCAGGCTGCTTCAGGTGATGTATGTGCTCGTCTGCTTGCTGAATCTCTCCAGGGGCGCCATCAGACAGCACAACAATACAAAACAAACAACGTGGCCTGCCACAGAGAATAACATTCCACCAAAAACTCCTACTAGAGGAGAACCTCCACACCTGCTGTTCCTCAGTCAGAAAAAAAAAAAAAAATCCAATTATGGGCCGACAAGTAAACGTCTCAGCACTTAAGAGTGGATTGATAAGAGGCAAGAGTGATAGAGGGAGAGAGAGAGAGAGAGAGAGAGAGAGAGAGAGAGAGAGAGAGAGAGAGAGAGAGAGAGAGAGAGAGAGAGAGAAAAGGCTCATTTGCACAATAATACAGTTAGTGAGGTGATTTTAAAATAAGAAAAGCCCATTAACATTTAAATGACTGCAATGAGTTTCCAAATTAAGCATTTTTTTTTGCAATCCTTCAGCTAGATCGGATCAGTCAGGGGGAGGATGAAAGGCCTGACTGTGCACTGCTGGCTGACTTTGGCCCATTTCAGCCTGGCTTAGCCGTTTGGGCTGTAATACTGAACCAAACTCAAGCCAAAACTTGTTCCTTTTAGGGTATGGTATATGCACACATAAACTAGAAGATACAGGGCAAATGAGAGTAAAGCTACATTCACACTAGCAGTGACAAAGCAACATGATCCCATTCATTTCAATGGAGAGCTGGCGATTTCCGGTGACATGAGCGTCAGGGACCGCTGGCGTCACAACGCGACAAAGTTGAGATCTGTTCGAGTTTTATGCAAATGAAGAGGAACTTTCGGGAGTGACAACCAATAGGAGTGAAGTCAGTGGCGCGCATGTGATCCTTCGCTCTTCAGTTCCGAGGCAAGATTAAGTTGATTTTAGCAGTCAGCAACTGTCCAATAATTTATGATATGTCTCCGTGTACATATGGTGGTACGCGCCTTGCTGAGCCTGAATGGTTTTGTATGCTCAGATAGACTGATATTTGTCCTTTTGCTGCAGATAAATAGGCGCGATGGCAAAGAACCTTGCTGTTTCTCGTTCATCTTTAATATTAGCCATTTTATGAACTGATTTCATTTATATTTAGACTTTTTCTTACAAAATGTTTGTTTGTGGTGGCAAGAAAACTGACTTGTTGTCTACAACATGGAGTAACACCCATGAATGTCATTTACAAAGATTACTAGGCAACCAGTAGTCGGAACGCCCACTAGCGACCTCACCGTCAGCCACTGGCAACATGCGACAAAGTCACTGGTAATGTAAATGCAGCTTGAGGCTTAAACTCAGAAAGCCTTGCCTTGGTATTGTAGCAATGTCAGATTTATAAAACAAATCATTCTGTTTTGTTTTGTTTTCACAAATCAGACTGAATCAGTCCAAGAGGTTCTCAAGTCAACAACACACTGATTCAATTGAACTATTCTTTTAAGTCGGTTCTTTCTAGTCAACCAAATAGGTTTGCAACATGGTCTGAATTGATATGCATTTGTTCGTACCACTCCCTCAATCTGAAGTAGCTGAAACGGTTTCTCAGTCAGTAAGAGATATACACTCACCTAAAGGATTATTAGGAATACCTGTTCAATTTCTCATTAATGTAATTATATAATCAACCAATCACATGGCAGTTGCTTCAATGCATTTAGGGGTGTGGTCCTGGTCAAGACAATCTCCTGAACTCCAAACTGAATGACAGAATGGGAAAGAAAGGTGATTTAAGCAATTTTGAGCGTGGCATGGTTGTTTGGTGCCAGACGGGCCGGTCTTAGTATATCACAATCTGCTCAGTTACTGGGATTTTCACGCACAACCATTTCTAGGGTTTACAAAGAATGGTGTGAAAAGGGAAAAACATCCAGTATGCGGCAGTCCTGTGGGCGAAAATGCCTTGTTGATGCTAGAGGTCAGAGGAGAATGGGCCGACTGATTCAAGCTGATAGAAGAGCAACTTTGACTGAAATAACCACTCATTACAACCGAGGTATGCAGCAAAGCATTTGTGAAGCCACAACACGCACAACCTTGAGGCGGATGGGCTAAAACAGCAGAAGACCCCACCGGGTACCACTCATCTCCACTACAAATAGGAATAAGAGGCTACAATTTGCATGAGCTCACCAAAATTGGACAGTTGAAGACTGGAAAAATGTTGCTTGGTCTGATGAGTCTCGATTTCTGCTGAGACATTCAGATGGTAGAGTCAGAATTTGGCGTAAACAGAATGAGAACATGGATCCATCATTCCTTGTTACCACTGTACAGGCTGGTGGTGGTGGTGTAATGGTGTGGGGGATGTTTTCTTGGCACACTTTAGGCCCCTTAGTGCCAATTGGGCATCGTTTAAATGCCACAGCCTACCTGAGCATTGTTTCTGACCATGTCCATCCCTTTATGACCAACATGTACGCATCCTCTGATGGCTACTTCCAGGAGGATAATGCACCATGTCACAAAGCTCAAATCATTTCAAATTGGTTTCTTGAACATGACAATGAGTTCACTGTACTGAAATGGCCCCCACAGTCACCAGATCTCAACCCAATAGAGCATCTTTGGGATGTGGTGTGGTGGCTTCGTGCCCTGGATGTGCATACCACAAATCTCCATCAACTGCAAGATGCTATCCTATCAATATGGGCCAACATTTCTAAATAATGCTTTCAGCACCTTGTTGAATCAATGCCACATAGAATTAAGGCAGTTCTGAAGGCGAAAGGGGGTCAAACACAGTATTAGTATGGTGTTCCTAATAATCCTTTAGGTGAGTGTAATATCGAGATTGAGAGAACAAATAGTGTCGGATGAAGTGGATATTCAACATACAAATAACTGAAACCAAATTTGAGAGGTAACTTTCAGCTACTGCAGCTGTGTCACATGAATAAGCAGCCATTCACACTGAAAGTGTTTTGAAATCCAGATTAAATCCTGCAGGCATCCCTGAATCTAACTCACAATGATCCAGGTTAATAGCTTTTGATTTGGGTCCTTTTAACTTTTCATTTGGGACCAGCAAGCAACCTCCAAGAACACCATAAAAACTGCACTGCAACATGCTAACAAATAACTCATATCATAAGTATCATTCTAGCTCCTCACAGGTAAGAACAATGTATATTTTCTGCAGAGCTTTGAGATACATTAGGATCCTATTACGCACACCACTGTCTCATTCATCTAATATATTAACACTGAATTCATTGGTCAAAGGTTTATTAAAAAAATAAATGACCGGTGAACGGTGCAATCAGGTCCGGGCAGACCTAATACATATTCTGGCAATGTCCATTCGCATCTCCTTTTGGCAATAATAATTTGATTGATTTTCATCGATTACAAATAACCATATTGAACCATGTCCTTTGGTTGCACTTTTGGAATCTTTCCAAATAATGTCAGCCTGCCAGCTCCACTCATGCACTCACCTTTTCTACACTACTAGATAAAAGGCTAATAAAGATTTTGTAAGGATACTATGATGAACGTAAAGCTGAAAATAACAGCATTTATTTGAAATAGAGTTTTGTGGTAACATTATAAATGTCTTTTCTGTCACTTTGATCAAATTAATACATCCTTGCTGAATACAATTAACACTTTATTTTGATAGTACAGTTTAGACATTCAACTCATTACATCTTTGCAACTACATGTCATTTTTACTGTTGGTCCCCCAACAGATATTCTACTGACTACAAATAACTTCACATGTATGTCAACTCATTCTGCTTACCCTAACCTAGTAGAATGTCTAAAGTGGAAAGAGTGTAACTGAAAAAAAGGTCAGTATTGCATTTTTTTACAACCATATTGCATACCGAACAAACTAACTTATTAATTCTTTTTTTTTTACACTGAAGGCTCGATGGACAGAAGGTGTGGTGTGAAATGGGAGGTACAGGACGTATTAGTGGAACACACTGCAGGGGAAAAGGTGAAGCAGGAGACAATATGCTGCCTATTAACAGGCCAAAAAACATTCTGTCCAGCCCTCTATGTGTGTATGTGTTTAAGGAGGTGAAATAAACATATGAAGAGACAGGTGCATGAGAGCATTGGCTGGGCCTGCTGTACGGATGTGTGTATATATGTGTGAGAAAGGGTGTGATATGCAGTAACAGATACAAGGGAGGCATTTTGAGTATACACTCTAAGAAATGCTGGGTTGTTTCAACCCAAATTTGGATCAAATATGGACAAACCCAGCCGTTGGGTTAAATTTTTACATAAAAATGTTTAACCCAACTGAATTTGGGTTGAAACAACCCAGTATCTGTGTAAGTACATTACGCGTGTGTGTTTATGTGCATGTTTATTCAGGTGGAGTGTGTTTATTATTGTGTGTGGTAGGTTCATGTAGACATTGTCTGAAAAGCAACAGCAGGTGAAGGCAGATGGCAGCAGACACTTGGTGACACTGGAGAGATATGGGATGGCATATGCACACATGCAAACACACACATATGCAGCTACACAACATTTACACACACACACACACACACACACACACAAACGCACGCACAGTCCTTTCTCAAATTCACTGAAAAATTGAGTTTTTCTAAATCTGAAATCTGAGTCTGAATTTCAAGTGCCCCTATTAGGGTTTTTCGAATATCCCCTTTTACGTAGTGTGTAATATAGCTGTTTGTGAATGTAAACATTCTTCAAAGTAATAAAGTGCATGATAAATAAAGATATTGTCTCCCAAAATAAAGAATCTACTCTGAACTGCCAAAAACGAAATTGCCCGTTAATAAATTGGCCCGCCCTCAAACACGTAATTTTACTGACAACTGCTTCTCAAATCTAGGAGTTCAACGCGGGATTTGCAAAGCACTTGCTCTGGAAAGATGGGTCAGTCCACAGTTTATTTGGACCAACTTGCTCCTCAAAATCACAACCTGTAAGTATGAATAATTATTGATGTATATATTTTCTCCCGAGTGTTTCTTAGTGCAAGTTTCTAGCTAACCGGTTAACGTTATTACTGTCTTACTGAAATACTTCTGCTAATCAACTTTGGGCCACTATTACCTAAAACTGTGTCCATTAATGCAGATTGTCTGTCGTTCTTACTACTTTGAGTAATGATAAAGGATGTAGCATTTGTTTTGCAAATTTTAATGTTACATCAGTCATCCACATTAGCTCGGCTTTGTGCTGTTATTAATGCAGTTCCCGCATGTTTGCCGCAATAAATTAGATATATATATACTATACACATTGGTTTGCTGATGGACGTACACTTGTTAATGCTGATGGTGAGGAATTACAGTTGAAACATCTCATAATGAACTGAGTACCATATCACTGATAAACATCCTGCTCAAGTCGTTCTTGCGATGGAGGTTTGTGTTGAACAAGTTCTTCCAACATTTCATCATCGGACTTGCGCTCGGATTAAAATTATTAAATTGATGTAATCGTTACTGTCTGTACCGTTTGTACAATCGCTGTGGACTGAGGAAGTCTCAGCTGAAGTTATGTTATGGTAATGCTCATTTAGCTTCCGACAAGCACTGTAAGTGGTAGACCAATCACAACCGAATCAGAGCAGAGCAGGCTCGCGGAAAGGAGGGATTTAGAGAGACTAAATCATCGGATGAGATGTTTGAGAATCATTGAAAAATGAGGTGATGTGCAATGCAAAATTAAACAGTTTTTTGACCTTTGATGAATGTAAACCTGCTGTAGACATCCAAAACAAAATTAGGAACCTTTACAATAGCATAATAGGGGCACTTTAAGTAAAACAAATGTCTCGGTTACAGATGTAACCCTCGTTCCCTGAGGAGGGAACGGAGACGTAACGTTAGTGACTAACGAATGGGGGTTTCGCTTAGAAGCCTTAGAAAACGCCCAATGGCGTGCAAATGCCATGGGCATGCGGAATTTGCATACATAACTCCGCCTCACCGCGTGAGTATAAAAGGAAGTACGTGGCAATATCGCATTATGTTACCTGCTGAGGAGCCAAGAGTGAACTCCCGGCCGTTCCAGCAGTACAGCGGAAGAGGCAAAGGGACGTTACGTCTCCGTTCCCTCCTCAGGGAACGAGGGTTACATCTGTAACCGAGACGTTCCCTTTTGTTCAGTCTCTACGATGTAACGTTAGTGACTAACGAATGGGGGTCCCAATAAAATCACGCTACTCAGCCGTCTTCCAGTGCCCTGCGTAAGTGTGAGTTCCCTGTTGTAAGACTAGTACGGACGAGGGACTCCCACTTATCACAGGAATACCAAGGTACACAGGGAGGCATATTCCAGTGGAGGTATGCAAAGATGCCTACCCGTAGGGAGGACTTAAAGAGTACACATATGACCCGCTGAGGGCTGCATATGGGAAAACTCTAGGGTACCAGCCGAAGGTGGATTTGTAACCCCAGGGGTGGCAGGGACTTGCCAAGGGAAAGACACCTGCTCACTGAGGAGGCTTACGGTGGAAATACAAGTGTGGGGGTCGCCGGAGGGGAACCATGCACATGGGGCACCTGGCCGGACAAGAGGGTCTGGGCTTTTTAGAGGGCAGACACACAGGTATCGGCGTAAGGAATTCTGGAGGGACTCAGGGCTCTCTGGGAGCTCACCTGAGGAAAATATCGCACGTATCCAGTCCGTGGAGTGGAATGGCGAGCAAGTGAAGACACCTGAGTCTGGTCCATTACCGGCCACAATCTTGCGAATGTGTTCGGTGTCGCCCAGCCTGCAGCTCTGCAGATGTCTGTTAGCGAGGCACCATGCGCTAAAGCCCAAGAGGAGGCGACACTCCGAGTGGAGTGGGCCCGAACCCCAAGGGGACATGGTCGACCTTGCTGCTGGTAAGCCAAAACAATGGTGTCCACTAACCGCTCTCCACCATAACAGACAAAGAGCTGGACTGAGGTCCTGAAACATTGCGTCCTGTCTACGTAAGCGTGGAGGGCGCATACTGGACAGAGCAATGCCAAGGCTGGGTATGCCCCCTCCATGTGCAGCGCTTGCAGGTTCACCACCTGGTCCTTGCGGAGTGGTGGGAACCTTGGGCACATATCCAGGCCGGGGTCTCAGGATCACATGAGAGTAGGCCGGCCCGATTTCCAGGCACGCTTCGTCAACCGAAAATGCCTGCAGGTCCCCGACCCTCTTGACGGAGACCAATGCAGTCAGGATCGCTGTCTTCATTGACAAATATTTAAGATCCACTGACTGCAAAGGCTCAAAGGGAGACCTCTGCAGAGCATCTAAAACTACTGAGAGGTCCCAAGAGGGTACGAGAGGAGAGCGAGGAGGATTCAGTCTCCTCGCCCCCCTCAGGAACCTGATGATCCGTGCTGACTTACCTTTTTGTTCTCCAAGAGATCGTGGTGGGCAGATATTGCGGCCACATAAACTTTAAGGGTGGAGGGAGACAGCCTTTGCTCCAACCCTTCTTGGAGGAACGACAGCACAGACCCGATTGGGCATTTCCAGGGGTCTTCTTGGGGAGAAGAGCATCAGGTGACGAAGAGGTTCCACTTCAACGCATAGGCATGCCGAGTGGACTCTGCCCTAGCGGAAGTGATGGTAGTGACCACTGCAGGTGGTAGGCTACTCAAACCTGCCGCGTCCCATCCAGGAGACACACGTGGAGGTTCCACAGATCGGGACACGGGTGCCATAGGGTGCCCCGTCTCTGAGTAAGGAGGTCTCAGAGGAAAGGCCAGGGAGAGGCTGTCGCAAGGAGTACAAGTTCGGGGAACCAGGTCCGGCCGTGCCAATACGGGGCGACCAGAAGGACCTGATCCTTGACCTCCCTGATCTTGCACAAAAGCTGTGCGAGTAGGCTCACTGGGGGAAACGCATATTTGCGTAGGCGCTTCCCAGAAGTGGCTGAAACCGTGAGAGCTCGTCGGCTGCACGGTTCAGGACTCCCGGAATATGGACAGCACGAAGGGACCTCAGGTGCTTCTGACTCCATAGAATCAGATGGCGGGTGAGTTGAGACATATGGCGGGAGCGTAGACCGCCCTGGTGGTTGCTGTACGCTACAACGGCCGTCTTGTCTGTCCTGACTAGTACAAGTTGACCCTTCAGCAACGCCCGGAAGCGGTGCAGGGCAAACCGTACTGCCAGCAACCCGAGGCAATTGACATGCAGGAGACGCTGGGGTCCTGTTCAGGAGCCCGCGGCTGCTTTTCCATTGCACATGGCACCCCAGCACATGGCAGAAGCATCCGTCGATACGACAACATGCCTGGAAACTCGTTCTAAGGGCATACCGGCCCGTAGAAAACTGGGACTCGATCGCAAAGCCAAAGCTGAAGCGGTCTCATATGAAGCAATCCGAGCAGCGCTAATGCGGCTGCAGATGCCATATGCCCCAGGAGCCTCTGAAAAAACTTCAGTGGGACCGCACTCTTGCTCTCGAATTAACAAAGGCAAGTCAGCAGTGACTGAGCACGCGCTCGCTGGTAAACAGTATGCACCTGGAGTCGGAAACCACACTGAGAAAAGAGATCCTCTGCACGGGGCAGAGTAGCTCTTCTCCCAGTCAACCCGAAGGCCCAGACGGGCTAGGTGCCGGAGCACTTGGACTCTGTGTCCGCACACCTGCTCATGAGAGTGACCCAGTATGAGCCAGCCATCGAAGTAGTCCAGGATGCGAACCCCGTGCTGCCTGATTGGCGCAAGGGCTGCCTCGATAGACTACGTAGAGTCATGAGGGGACAGAGCTGCCCGAATGGGAGGACTGCGTACTGAATGTCCGTGTACTATGCGTGTCACATACCTGTCCTGTCCTGTGTAGCACTTGTGGTGGTTTGTTATTTTCCGTCCTAGTCTAGTTCCCACCCTCCTTGTTATCTTGTCATTGGTTTAATTTGCCCCACCTGTGTTCCCTAATCACCTGCCTCATTTGTCCCCTTTAAATAGTTCCCTTGTGTTCTCAGTCCTTGGTTACGTTGTTCTGTCTACGTCTTCCTTTCCTGTGATCCCCTGGTATGTTCTAGTTTCAGTTATGTTATGTTATGTTATGTTATGTTATGTTATGTTATGTTATGTTATGTTATGTTATGTTATGTTATGTTATGTTATGTTAATGTTATGTTATGTTATGTTTTTTTCCCCCCTCGTGGGTTTTTGTTTGTATTTATGTTTATTTTATATTAAATTTAATTCCTTTGCGCACTTGAGTCCTCACTTTAGTTTTCTTTAGGTTTCACGTCACAATGCGACTATATATATATATATATATATATATATATATATATATATATATATATATATATATATATATATATATATATATATATATATATATATATATAAATTATTTTGCATGTTCTCCCACTTGGATATCATGGAGGGGTCTAAAATTGTCATCGTAGGTGCATGTCCACTGTGAGACATAATCTAAAAAAAAAAATCCAGAAATCACAATATATGATTTTTTAACTATTTATTTGTACGATACAGCTGCAAATAAGTATTTGAACACCTGTCTATCAGCTAGAATTCTGACCCTCAAATACCTGTTAGTCTGCCTTTAAAATGTCCACCTCCACTCCATTTATTATCCTAAATTAGATGCACCTGTTTGAGGTCATTAGCTGCATAAAGACACCTGTCCACCCCATACAATCAGTAAGAATCCAACTACTAACATGGCCAAGACCAAAGAGCTGTCCAAAGACACTAAAATTGACAAAATGGACAAAATTGTACACCTCCACAAGGCTGGAAATTGCCAAGCAGCTTGGTGAAAAATGGTCCACTGTTGGAGCAATCATTAGAAAATGGAAGAAGCTAAACATGACTGTCAATCTCCCTCGGACTGGGGCTCCATGCAAGATCTCACCTTGTGGGGTCTCAATGATCCTAAGAAAGGTGAGAAATCAGCCCAGAACTACACGGGACGAGCTGGTCAATGACCTGAAAAGAGCTGGGACCACCGTTTCCAAGGTTACTGTTGGTAATACACTAAGACATCATGGTTTGAAATCATGCATGGCACGGAAGGTTCCCCTGCTTAAACCAGCACATGTCAAGGCCCGTTTTAAGTTTGCCAATGACCATTTGGATGATCCAGAGGAGTCATGGAAGAACGTCATGTGGTCAGATGAGACCAAAAATATAACTTTTTGGTCATAATTCCACTAAACGTGTTTGGAGGAAGAAGAATGATGAGTACCATCCCAAGAACACCATCCCTACTGTGAAGCATGGGGGTGGTAGCATCATGCTTTGGGGGTGTTTTTCTGCACATGGGACAGGGCGACTGCACTGTATTAAGGAGAGGATGACCGGGGCCATGTATTGCGAGATTTTGGAGAACAACCTCCTTCCCTCAGTTAGAGCATTGAAGATGGGTCAAGGCTGGGTCTTCCAACATGACAATGACCCGAAGCACACAGCTAGGATAACCAAGGAGTGGCTCTGTAAGAAGCATATCAAGGTTCTGGCGTGGCTTAGCCAGTCTCCAGACCTAAACCCAATAGAGAATCTTTGGAGGGAGCTCAAACTCTGTGTTTCTCAGCGACAGGCCAGAAACCTGACTGATCTATAAGATCTGTGTGGATGAGTGGTTTAAAATCCCTCCTGCAGTGTGTGCAAACCTGCTGAAAAACTACAGGAAACGTTTGACTTCTGTAATTGCAAACAAAGGCTACTGTAGCAAATATTAACATTGATTTTCTCAGGTGTTCAAATACGTATTTGCAGCTGTATCATACAAATAAATAGTTAAAAAATCATATATTGTGATTTCTGGATTTTTTTTTTAGATTATGTCTCTCACAGTGAACATGCACCTACGATGACAATTTCAGACCCCTCCATGATTTCTAAGTGGGAGAACTTGCAAAATAGCAGGGTGTTCAAATACTTATTTTCCTCACTGTATATAGTCACATAGCAAACATTTCTCATTTTTATATATATAATTTTAATATTTATTTTTATGTCAAGTAACAAAAGTTTAAAAAGAGTATACCATAAACACATTCCTCATATGGACTGTTCATCTAAATCTAAAATACAACTGCTACCCATGGAAGCTTAATGAATATGAATTGTACAAGAGTGTACTTAGAGCAAAGAATTTGAATTTGAATCTAAATCTGTACCAGAATCTGACTTAATGAGTTGATTTAATGAGCAAGTGCATAATACCATCTGGCTGAAACAGGAAACTTAATCTAAAACCATATCCATAAAAACACTTCTATACTTTGTACCTCCGATATACAGGTTGAGCAGAAGAATTAAGATAATTTACCTGCTCTAAATAGATTCCTCTTGCACTGTCACTTCCAATCCGATGCAAATTCACATCCTTAGTTATATTCAGCCGTCCTCTCACAGAGATGGGGGATATTTTTTGCGGAGCCTATTTCTTGGAACACAGCATATTTCTTAGATTGCAAGCTCTATCAAGTGACCTGCACTTCAAAGTGAATTCAACACCAAACCTATTAGGTCAGGCATTTTGGTTGGATAGGTACATTATTGCTTTCCTCAAAGCCTGAAGGCTGTATCACTTAGAATGATTCATGGCTCTCTCTCTCTCCCCCTCTCTCTCTCTTTTGCGTCTTTCCATAAGCACTTTCCAAGAGAGAAATGCTCACAGAAGTAACACCTTAGGATTTTTTTAGATGTGGTTTTGCACAGTCATTCTTTCTAACTGTGTCCTGACTTTCTACAATATGTTTTCTCCACAAGTAATGGCCACATGATGCACCTATTCAAAATAAACTTGCATAACTCTTGTCTTGATAGAGATAGAAACTCTTTGACACACTGAAGCAAGCTTAACAAGCGTTATAGGGGAAATTATTACAATCCAAAGGGTACGAAAAATGAGTGAGAGAGGAGAGACAGACAGACTTGCTCATGAATAGTGGATAGATAAGATCCAACTAATCTCTCATCTGTCAATCACTTTCTCTGTGGCCTGTGGTTCCCAGCTTTCTCTCTCATATGTACACACACATCAAGTTCTCTCATCAGGATGTCTCAATCAGAGAAAAAAAAAAAAAAACACTTAATACTGGCACAAATGAAACCAGCCCACTCTCTATTATATTCTGGGACGGGTTGCACCAGGCATTTCTTGAATTGTAAAATTGTAAAAATCCACAATGGTTTGTAACTAACTCTGTACTTTTTTCGGTTGCACCATGTGTTCTACAGAACGTAGCTAGTAGGTCTTTTCAAGCTCAACCATCTCTAGGGTTTTAATGAGAATGGTCAGAAAAAAAAGAAAATATCCAGAGAACACAAGGTTTGTGAGTGAAAATGCCTTGTTGATATCAGAGGAGAAATGCCAGACTGGTTCAGGCTGATAGAAAGACAACTGTAACTCAAATAACCACTTGTTACACCTGAGGTCTGCAGAAGAACATCTCTGAACGCACAACATGCTGAACCTTGAAGCAGCAGAAGAAGATAACAACATCTACCTCTCCTGTCAGCTAAGAACAGGAAACTGAGGCTACAATTTCGATGGGCTCACCAAAATTGAACAATAGAAGATTGGAAAAACATTGCCTGGTCTGATGAGTCTCAATTTCTGCTTCTACATTCAGATGATAGAAGGCGTGGGAAGCGCGGAGGTCGGCGTGCTAAGCTAATGCTAAGCAACTGTTTGTTGACTTCAGCTCAGCATTCAACACTGTCATCCCATCCAAGTTAATAACCAAACTTGGAGACCTGGGCATCAACACTTCAATGTGTAACTGGATTTTGGACTTCCCAACTGACAGACCCCAGAATGTTCGATCAGGATCCACCTGCTCCACGTCCATCACACTCAACACTGGTGTACCACAGGGCTGTGTGCTAAGTCCGTTTATCTACTCCCTTTCTCTACTGGATCTAATTCCATCGTCAAGTTTGCGGACGACACTACGGTGATTGGTCTCATCAGCAACAACGATGAGACTGCCTACAGGGAGGAGATCCAGCACCTGGAAACTTGGTGCGCTGATAATAACCTGCTCCTCAACACCACCAAAACGAAGGAGCTCATCGTGGACTTCAGGAAGGAGTCAAGAGGCACACACGACACCATCCACATCAATGGAATGGCCGTTGAGCGTGTCTCCAGTTTCAAGTTCCTGGGGATCCACATCTCGGCGGACATGTCGTGGACGACCAACACCTCCAGCCTGTTCAAGAAGGCTCACCAGCGCCTCTTCTTCCTGAGGACACTGAGGAAGAATCAGCTCTCCTCGGCTATCCTGGTGAACTTCTACCACTGCGCAATAGAATGCATCCTGACCAACTGTGTCGCAGTATGGTATGGGAGCTGCTCTGTTGCGGAGCGCAAGGCACTGCAGCAGGTGGTGAAAACTGCCCAGCGCATCACAGGGACTCCACTACCTGCCATCGAGCACATCCAGAGGAAACGCTGTCTGCATCGAGCTCGCAGCATCCTCAAGGACTCCTCTCACCCAGCCCAGAGACTGTTTTCTCTCCTGCCCTCCGGCAGGCGTTTCAGGATCCTCCGGACCAGGACCAGCAGACTTAAGAACAGTTTTTTCCCCAGAGCTGTCTCTTTACTGAACTCAAACCCCCGTTGATCCACTTCCCTCATAAACTGCTCTCCTACCTCACATCTGCCTTCACTTTGTTATTTGCACTACCGACTGTTTATTACAGTAACAACTGTTTACTTATGCATTTTGCACCACCATATCTTAACTGGATTATGCTCATTTGCATTGCCGACTGTATTTATAGTACCAACTGTTTACATTTGCATTTTGCACCGTACTTCTAACTGTAATATGCAACCACTTTCCACTGCACTTTTACACTTTCTTTCGGATAGCTCTGTCCATAATTTATTACACTACCTTAATCCACTGCTATATTCCTCATATTAGCCTAACATATTATTGTATACCTCTATCTGTAAAATTCTGTTTAAAGTAATAGCCATCTCTATATTATATTCATAGGACATATTCACTTGTAAATTCTGTTTATAGTAATAGCCATCTGTATATTATATTCATATGAACATATTCACTTGTAAATTCTGTTTAAAGTAATAGCCATCTCTATATTATATTCACTGTACATATTCACCTGTAAATTCAGTTCTGTTTATAGTAATAACCATCTCTCTGTTTATACATATTTATATATATTCAGTACATTTCCATGTCCTGCACTTACGCAACCACTGTATATCCTGCACTTGCTGCTATTGCACTTCTGGTTAGACCTAAACTGCATTTCGTTGCCTTGTACTTGTACTTGTGTAATGACAATAAAGTTGAATCTAATCTAATCTAATGATAGAGTCAGACTTTGGTGTAAACAACATGAAAGCATGGATCCATCCTGCCTTGTATCAACGCCTGGTGATGGTGGCGTAACGGTGTGGGGGATATTTTCTTGGTACCCTTTGGGCCCCTTAGTACTATTTGAACATCGTTTTTAGCGAGTATTATTGAGTATTATTGACGACCATGCCCATCCCTTTATGACCACAATGTGCCCATCTTCTGATGGCTACTTCCAGCAGGATAACGCACCATGTCACAAAGCTCACATCATCTCAAACTGGTTTCTTGAATTATCTCGTATTATGAAATAAATGTTTTTCTCTAATAAACATTGGCAACAAATAATGGCACCCATTTATTCAATATTTTGTGCAATATCCTTTTCCTAAGATAACAGCTCAGAGTCTTCTTCTTCTTCTTCTCTCTCTCTCTCTCTCTCTCTCTCTCTCTCTCTCTCTCTCTCTCTCTCTCTATCTATATCTATATATATATATATATATATATATATATATATATATATATATATCCCTCTATGGTATGCAATATATCAATCAGGGAAAATAAAGTATTTGTGGTGTTTTTCCTGCATAAAATTGGACACTATAACAATATCAATAAAAACATGTTTTTTTTTTTTTTTTTTTTAGTTTGTACATTGCACCACAATGGACAAATGGACACATTTTACATTTTCATATAGAAAAATAAATATAATTTATAAAATAATAAATTTCTTTAACCAGACACTTGAACACAAACATTTATCCAATTTTTAATGTATACAAATTTCATATTTAATAAAAAGTAACATTTCATATTCAACTGGAACACAATCGTGGAACACAAGTATTACCAAACCATCATATCAGTTATCATATCAAGTTAACATATCAAATTATCATAACCATCTTCATCTCCGATCTCACCCTCACTCTCTCCCTGCCATATTGTCACTATGACCTCATCTTCCTTATCACAGTACGACACCTCTTCCTCATCAACTACCAGTTGTGTTTTATACCTTTTTAAGTGCTATAGAAAATGTGCAGATCATAATATGCGCAGTTATAGTATGTGAATTTTTGAGAGTTTATTAAAAATAAACTAAAATAGACTATGTTGTCTACACCATGCCATATATATATATATATATATATATATATATATATATATATATATATATATATATATATATATATATATATATATATATATATATATATATATATATATATATATATATATATATATATATATATATATCATATAAATCATATTTAAAATGTTTTAATGAGTTTGAGAGACATTAAAAATGTAGCCAATCATGGGATATGCACTTTTTTTGGTTTGCAGGATGGGTTCTGGAATGAGAGATTGCGTGTGAACATGGTTTCAGGATCAAAAGCCTCAATGGGGCATCATTACTCCTCTACACCCTCGCTTTTCTCTCCGTCTCCTTTATGAAGACCTCAGATATTCGATGATGAGAATTACCCTTGTCAAAGATGCATAATTGGCGAACGCTCCTTAATGACGATGGCCATGTGAGATTTAACAAGTTGAAAATGAATGTGAATGCCCACTTTTCATGTGAAAAAGCATGCCGCATTCAAGTGGCTCCTGCTAATCGAGAAGTGCGACTAAAGCCCCCTGATTGACTCATTCAAAGGGAGGCAGAAGGAGCGAGAAAGGGAGAAATGCAGACTGAGAGAAATGGGCAGGCTTTTTGTTTCAGTTTAGTGTTGTGATTGAAAGCACTTCAGGCACCACTGATGGAGGAAAACTTCATTTGGTCTCACTGAGTACCAACTGCACATCAGTCTGCAGAGAAATGACTCAATCTGTTCTCCAGGAGAGATTTGAAAACCTGCTCCTCTGCTGCTTGTGGGAAGGGGAGAGGCTCTTAATACGCTTCAAATATCAGGACGTCCAGGCAGGTACTTTAAACTGAAAGATCCATTTAACTGAAGGTGCACACTGTTATTTAAGAAATTATGGGTGAGGGTATTCAGTTCTGGTGATCTAAAAAGAGGCGAAAAGCAAAAAATAAATAAATACATGAATAACTAAAATTACTACATTTTATGCAGCGCATTTTACTGAAGTTGGAGTTAGCCTGACACATTTTTGCATGAACTTCCTCATGGTTGTATGATATGCTATTTTTTAGACACCACAGCAACAAAAAACTATTAAAAATCATTAATTGAAACACACAAAAAAAAATTCACAGATTATTACAGTACTTTTTATAAGAAAAGACTCTTTCATTTAATTCAATGTGCTACTTGACATGTTTTGTTATTATTTGTGTAATTTATTGGCAATTTGAGTGATTCAAAGTAAATCCCACACCATTTATTTTCAGTGTACAATAAAGTAAACTATTAAAAATAATAAAATAAAATGATAACTGAAATAAAATAAGTTTAAGTAAAAAAGCAACACAAATGTTTCAAACTTATCCTAAAATGAAAATGATTAATATTAATAAATCTAATTCAAAATATGAAAAAAATACTACAATAGTATATAAAAAGAATTATATAAAAATAACAATACCCTGAAATGCTAAGGCCTAAATATAGCTAGGGGCCCTAGGTGCATCTGGGACACCAAACGGTGGCCTCAGTAGTCTTAACCCAATTAAATGAGCCCACCTCAATATCTCTATAATATTCTGGTGCCGAGACATGCCTGGGGCCCCACATGGGGCCTCTGTTCACTATCCTAAGTCAAAAGCGTCCACCCCAAATATCTCTATCATATTATGTTCCCTAGACAGGGCTGAGGCCTCTGGGGCATCTGGGACACCGTATGGGACTTCTGTACACTGCCTAAAGTTAAAAGCGTCCAATCCAATATCTCTATATTCTGGATATGGATGGAGTCCTGAGGGAGTTGTACAAATAAGAAACTATGAGCAATAAGAATAGTGATGCTTGGCTTGTTCACAAAAATACACAACAGCACTATAATCTGTGAGAGAAGAAGTCACTCCCTCAGCCAAGGACAGTCATGTGACTCACTCTGCCCTACCCCAACATAGCTTTCCATTATAAGATACCGTCTTGTCTGCAGTTTTTATTTTTCTTTCTTTTTTTTTCTTCTTCTATATCTATGAGGTGATGAAAAAAAGCCCTGCCAACACTAGCCCCCAAATGAGTTCCTCAGACTTGGAAAAAAAAAAAAAAAAATTTCCCCTATTACTTAAAAGTTGAATAAGTTCAGCCTCATCTTTATAAACTTGAGAAAACGTGTCTTATCCATCTTCTTAATCCCATCACAGACTTGCATACACACAAAACAGACAAATTGGTTCCAAAGAGGACAGAGAAAAACACTTCTCACTTTGAAAATGAATGTTAATTGGTGTGAGGACAGTCTGAGCTTTTTAGAGAACTTAAACACTGAAACTTCTTCAGACTACATTGTACACTACAAACACAGACAACAAAGGTCCAAGCGAGGATGCGTATGTACACAAATGCCGTGCAATGTGCTCCAGACAGCTCCCAACTCTGAGAGCGCGTTAACCCCTATACGATCTGCACTAATTGGAGTAACAGACACAATGCCAGCCGTTATATGTGGTATTTGCCAGAGTGTGTGTGTGTGTGTGTGTGTGTGTGTGTGTGTGTGTGTGTGTGTGTGTGTGTGTGTGTGTGTGTGTGTGTGTGTGTGTGTGTGTGTGTGTGTGTGTGTGTGTGTGTGTGTGTGTGTGTGTGTGTGTGTGTGTGTGTGAATGAGTGAGGTGGGAGAGGAGAGGGTCAGACGGACCCCAATTATGAGGGGAGACTATTAAGAGCAAAGCAGCGTGGGAAAAGGAGTAAGAGAGTGTCACATCTCCATTTGAATATAAAACAGTGCCTACTGCTTACCAATTACCACTTTCTGATAGGCACGTTTTGAGGGTACCGCAGCACACAAATTGGCTCTGTGCATGTTAATCATGTATATTTGCGAGTTCAGTATAACATTGTGCTGTTTCACGGTGTGTGTTTGTGACTGCAAGTGCGAGAACACCGCATTGCCTTTCAGTGCAACTCAGCTGCCAAGCCAAACAATGCTAATCTCAGCATGTGTAAATTATTCAGATGGTCATAGGTACACAAATAATTCAAACAAAAGCACTGGCACAACTAGCCAACACTTACACAAACACACACTCTCACACAGAGAAAGAGAAACCACATCAAATATTTACACAGCTATGGGGAAGACAATGTGGTGAGCCATACTAAAAACACAATACTGTTGTCATTTCTTAATGAAGTGAAAGTGTGTGTGTCTCAGGTAGTTATCGCAGTGCCATCGTGTGTGCTGATCGGGATAGCTGCAACACTGGCGTCTTCTATAGATTTGATACTTGTCGAAAACAAGTGGTTCCTGTGCAAATAAATGTACTCCGGTTGTGAAGAGGAAGTGTTTTTTAAATGTAATTATGTTTGGCATTTCTAAAGGGAGAACAAGACAATTAGAGAGATAAAACTTAAAAGCCTGTTCCTCCGAAGAACAGCAGCTCAGTGATTAGTGCAGAA